>OZ022414.1:35945425-36545425 GCA_963989365.1 Rhimphoctona megacephalus | reverse complement strand
GGATTAATAAAGAAAATCGTATTTCCAGAGTCCAACTACATCATTTTTGACGGTTTTCTCATTTTTTACTTAATCTTCATTTTTAAGAGATTCCGAAATTTAATCTAAACCCGCCTGGGAAAAAAAGAAATGGAAAGTGAAATCAAAAACTCAAGATGAACGTGACGAGTTAATAATGCTAAATTTAAATAAAAAAAAGCAGTGTGTACCTCACCTAAGCTAGAGTGTTCGGGAGCTTCCCCGAGAATCGTCGGTAAAAAATGTTCGAAGCACTTCATTGTAAGCCAGAATGTTCGGGGGCTTTCCTTGTCTTATCGTCGATAAAGAAGGTTTGAGACTGGTTTCTAACCTTCAAGCTGACGTCCGCTATTTTACAATCAGCATTCTTCTCAGAGGTGACCATTTTTGGTCCACGAAAAAGTGTATTAGTGTATCGGTGTGTGTTTGTGTTCGCAACCATCACTGAACTATAGATATACTGGTTATGAGTATTCTGCCATTTTTGGTCCGCGTATAGAAGAAATGTATGAGAAGACCTTACTAATGCAATACCGTTCAATCTACGGACCTTGATATTCTCCTTTCTTTCTCACCTCCCGCCGCTCCTCTCTGTCTTTTTTCTCTCACACCTGCTACTAGCCAGGATGACTTGCACGCATGCGCCACTCATACCCCTCCCTTTCTCCTTTTACTCTTCCCCCTCTCCAAAGCGTTTCACTTTGATTTCCACTCAAAAAATTTGGACTTATACCGCCGCTATAGAAGTTTTACTTCAAAAAAACCCGAAGAAAGTAATGAAAATGGAATAAAAAATGCAATGATACATAAACAAATATAAACAACAAAAAATAAAAGGTGCATTATCGAAATTAACAGAGAACTATTTGAAAAACGACAGAAACAAAGGAAAGTCTCTGTAAAAATTCAATCATATTATCTCGTAGAGCCACAAATTTTGTTCGGCAGCACGACAACTTTATTATTTCTCTATTCCTAAACAACTCTATGGTTGATATCTCTGTTCGATTACATCTATATATTTATGAACAGAGAAATAATACACAGAGTTGAAGTGCTGCCATTTTGCTCCATTAAAAAAATATAAAGGTCGATAATGAAAATTCGATATTTCATCCATTAAAAGTGGATAATAAAAAATGAAAGCTGCAAAATAACAATTGGAGAAAAAGAGCAAGCCAGAGTCTCGATAAAAATTCAATTATCTCATCCCTTGGAACAATGAGAATTTTTGCTCGTATTAAAAGACAAAAATAGGGCGATGATAAACTGGTATTTAATCCCGCCATATTTTTTGTTCGTACGAAGAATGGACGCGAACGATTGACAAAGAAAAACTGATCGGAAAGTTCCCGAAGCGCGGCGGGACGTTGTTGAAATGAGAAAAGGGGGTGGTTGAAATATGGGGGATATATACGACGTAGGGGTGTTGAATGTAGTAAAAGTGCGGGGGGAGGGGTGGGAGACGAGAAGGGAGGAAAAGCAGCAGCAGGCGTTGTCCTGTGCGAATGTTTGGCCCGTACTAGCCCGAGGACCCGCGCACGACGAGAGTTCAACGACCTCTTGACTCCATGCTTTACTCCGCAGCTTCACGCGCCGGGACTCTGGAGCTCAATATATATGTATTGTTGTATAGGTACAGATGGATCGTAGATTAATATATATATATAGATGAATAGTCATATATCCGTGTAACGTTTGATCTATAAAGTGAGGGCAGGTTGAAGAATAGAAGAGTGAGTTTCGTTTGTTCGAGCTCTTTGAATACGTCAATATAAACCCTCGCAAAATAAAAATATGAATAATTATTCTCGAAATTTGATAATTTAATCGGATGCCAGAGAAAAAGTAGCATGGGGATGAGATGTTTTATGTTCTGAAATAAATTAAGATTGTGTGTGTGTGTGTGTGTGTGTGTGTGTGTGTGTGTGTGTGTGTGTGTGTGTGTGTGTGTGTGTGTGTGTGTGTGTGTGTGCGTGCGTGCGTGCGTGCGTGCGTGCGTGGGTGTGTGTGCGTGCGTGCGTGTGTGTGTGCGCGCGCGCGTGCGTGCGTGTGTATGCGTGTATGTATGGGGCATTCCATGCCAAACCGGCCAGTCCGTGACTCCGACCATTTTTGATTTTGTCAAAATTTTATCATTCTCAAGTAACTACTGAAAGGAGGTTTTAGGAATTTTTTAAATTTTTATCTCAACCCTTTTAAAAATAATTAATTTTTTTCAAAATTGCGCACGAAATTTTTTTAAAGTAGTTCGGTCGTTTGATAAAGTACGGTGAATGTTCACTTTTTTTGCGGTAAATGATAGTTCAAGGTCCCCTGATTACAATAAGCACATTTTCGGGGCCTCTTACGGGGCAAAATTTTGAATTATTTCATTTACAATTTTGAGTTTTTAACACGGTACCTTATGGGAAAACTCACAATAATGTTAATTGTGAAAAAACTAATCGGTGTTCGAGCTTCGGAAAAGCTTCTATCGTAAAGAAAATTTATCACAGATTCTGTTTATTTAAAAAAAAACATTACCTTACGGGGCTTTTAAGAAAGAAAACATAAAAAAAACTTTAGTTTTTGACGTGTCGGAAGCGGATGGCAGCCATTACGTTGCACTGCTGGTAACAGCTGATTGAAGCTTCGGGCAAGGTCGGTAATCGCGGGAATTTCAAATTCATCTCGAGAAACTTTAAAAGTGATAAACATTTATTTTTATTTTTTCTTTTTTTTCATGAATAAATTAAGTTTTGCAAATAAATTGTAATGTATAATCGTTTGAAATATTAATTTTTTAACCACAAAAAATATGCATGCGAGTCGGTTTAACGTGAATACGATAAATAAAGGCGAGAACAAAAATTTGAGGGGTGGGGGTAAAATTTTCGAATGACGAAATTTCGAACAGCTAAAATAGCGAATTTTAACATACAATTATATATATATATATCGATAACTGTATGTTAAAATTCGCTATTTTAGCTGTTCGAAATTTCGTCATTCGAAAATTTTACCCCCACCCAAATTTGAGAACCTTGTTTATTCAGTCAATGTTTTTAAACAATATAAATAAGAATAAATATAAATAAAAGCATCACATTAAGTAACAGAAACAATACAATTTTTTTTTTTTTTTTTAATTTTTTTACAATCACTGCACCACATACTTTTTTCGAGCAACGCTGAATCAACTATTCTTCGACCAGCGTTGTTTACGTCTGTTTTCACTTTTTGATCGAGTTTTTCAGCTGTTTTAAATTTATTTTTGAAATTGACTCACGTGCTTTGATTCGTTGAGTAGCTTCGCTTTTTTTAGCGAATTGACCTTTTTTTTCTCGGTGCCATTACATCGATATAAACTTTCTTTCGCATAATACAAATGTTCGCTAGGTTATGTGTATTTAAAATGTCACCGGTACCGGCATGGCGGGGGTGAGAGGGGCAGCGACCCGACTTTGTCCGAACATTACTACAATCATGGCGGACTCACTCACTTAACTAGTCAAGTTGAAGTATAAATTTTATCTTTTACGATATATTTAAAGTATTTTATTACATTCTCGTGATAAAAGTATTTTCAATGTAAGTGTTTATTAACTTTATTAATAATTTAGACTTGTATTTAATCAATATAAATTAGTTACCAACTTGACTAGTCATAGAACGACCGAACTACTTTAAATGCTCATAACTTTTTCAGCAACAGAGATATCAAAATAAAATAGAAGGTATTTTTTTTCGTCTTCAATTGTAGTTTCGTAAAAAAAATACAAAAAAATTATCAAAAGGTAATTTCATGTTTTGTTTTTTTTTTCCAAAACTTGGACCATTTTGATTTTTTTGAAAAAATTCACTTTTTTTATAGACATATTTTTACATGTCTCGAAAAATTCAGTTTGTGATATCCATCCCTTTTATTTTTTTCTCATTTTTTACCACGTGTAAACCAATAATTATTAGTTGTCAATCCTGAATTATATTTTTTTCCCCACTCAATTCCATTCCTCAAGAAATTATAGATGAAAAAAATTAATAAATAAATATTGGAACTGATTTCCTTTTTTTTTTCCTTTTTTTTTTTTTTTTTTTTTTTTTCAGTTTTCAACTAAACATTTACTTTCACATCTTGCGCCATTTTGATTTTTCTGAAAAAATTCACCATCTGTCACGACACATTTTTACACGTCCCATAAAATCCGCAGCGTGTGATATTCATGAATAAGGATTAATAATTGATAATCATTGGTTTACGCATGGCAGAGAATTAAAAAAAAAATAGAATTTATGGATATCACACGCTGCAGATTTTTTGGGACATGTAAAATTGTGTCGTGAAAGATGGTGAATTTTTTCAGAAAAATCAAAATGGCCCAAGTTGTAAAAAAAAAATATTTGGTTGAAAACGGAAAAAACATGGAAATCAGTTCTAATATTTATTTATTAACTTTTTTCATTCATAATTTCTTGAAGAATGAAATTGTGAGTGGAAAAAAAACAATAAAAAAATATAATCCAGGATTGACAACTCTTTATTATTGATTTACACGTGATAAAAAATGAGAAAAAAATAGAAGGTATGGATATCACAAGCTGTAAATTTTTCGAGACATGTGAAAATATGTCTAGAAAAATGGTGAATTTTTTCAAAGAAATCAAAACGGTCCAAGTTAAAAAAAAATATATTTTTTGATTAAAACTAAAAAAAAACATATGAAACTGACTTCTGATAATTTAAAAAAAAAAAATTCATGAAACTACCATTCAAGGCGAAAAATATCACCTATTTTATTTTCATATCTCTGCCGTTGAAAAAGTTATGGGCATTTAAAAAAATTTCCTGCGAAATTTTGAAAAATTCATTACTTTTAAACGGGTTGAGATAAAAAATTTTAAAAATTCCTAAAAACTCCTTTTAGCAGTTACTTGAAAATGAAAAAATTTCGACATAATCAAAAATGGTCGGGGTCACGGACTGGCCCGTTTGGCATGGAATGCCCCATATATATATGGGGCATTCCACGCCAAATCGACCTACGCCAGACCCTTCCATTCTTTGATTTGGCTGAAAACTTTGTGTTTTATGACCCATTGAAAGAAGCTCTTTTCATTTTTTTCAGATTTTTTCATTCATCCACTTGTGAGATATGAATTTTTGTCAAAATTCGATGTTTTTTTTTTCTTCAAACGACTGTGATTCTCTAAAAGATCGACCAAATCGAACTTTTTTTTAGAAAGGTTGGTTTTTTACCGTACCGTTGGAACAAAAAATACGAAAGCATGATTAATATTTGTATTCCATATTTTTTCTCAATTTAAAGCAATTAAATACAAAAAAACATTATTTTTAAGATGTTTACCCTTTTTAATTTTTT
Source organism: Rhimphoctona megacephalus (assembly GCA_963989365.1). Classification (NCBI taxonomy): domain Eukaryota; kingdom Metazoa; phylum Arthropoda; class Insecta; order Hymenoptera; family Ichneumonidae; genus Rhimphoctona; species Rhimphoctona megacephalus. The sequence continues at coordinate 36,540,044 of OZ022414.1, read as the reverse complement.
TTTTTAATTCTCAAAAAAACTTTGACCAATTTATGATTTTTGAGATCAGTCCCATCGTGGGCAGATTTTTCCTTATATTTTTTTCTTATTTGGAAAAAAACTCATTTTTTTCCAGTCAATTTGGACCAAATCGAACTATTTTTTTTGATATATTGTTTCACACCAACATTTCTTATATAAAGAAAGTCCTATTTGGTATGAATTGAATATAAAAAAATGAAAATTTTTTTGAAACTAAGAAAAGAAATATGAAAAAATGTCTCTCCACAATGGGTGGGACTGGTCTCAAAAATCATTTAATTGGTCAAGGTTTTTTTTGTGAATTTGCTGAAATAAATCAAAAGTGTCCAATATCTTGAATTTAATGACTTTTTGCTTAAACATTGAAAAAAATATAGGGGACGATTCTCAATCATTATTTCATAAAGAGAGTTCCAAGAGTCTGGTAAAAACTTACATTTAAAAAAAAAAGTTCTTTTTGATCCAAAATGACTGGAAAAAAATAATCTTTTTTTTCGAAATGAGAAAAAAAGTATAATGAAAAATCTGCCCACGATGAAACTAGTCTCAAAAATCATTTAATTAGTCAACGTTTTTTGTGAATTTTTTGAAAAAACTTGAAAAGGCTATATAAACATCTTAAAAGCAATGTTTTTTGCTTTCAATTTCTTTAAATTGCCAAAAAATGTGGGAGACAAATATTAATAATTTTTTCGTATTTTTTTTTCAACGGTGCGGTAAAAAACGAACTTTTCCAAAAAAAAAGTTCGATTTGATTGATTTTTCAGTTACAGTCATTTGAAGAAAAAAATATCGAATTGTGAAAAAAAATTATATCTCACAAGTGTATGGACAAAAAAATCTGAAAAAAATCAAGAGAGCTTTTTTTAATGGATCGTGTGTGTGTATTTCAATGATAATCTTTTATTATTATGGGTATTAAAAAATTGCATCATTTATTTCGTAGAAAAATTTTCATTCTTGCAAATTTACAGTTTCTGAACTTTTGGTACATTCACTACCAAATGTACATTGAGGATAAATAAAGGGGAAAATATTTCGTTTCCTTTTGTATGGTATAAATAACTGAGAATTACATTTCACGAAAAACGTCTCAAAATTTAGTTAATTAATTAATTTATGATATTCTTTTTTTTCACAACTGAACTCACTTAGGGAATCGCAATGAAAATTCCTTTTATCCTACAATAGCAAAAAATGAAAAAAAAATTAAATTTTTTGTACAGTACTTTTGAGGAATTTTTCAGTCGAGTGCATTTCTATTTTTTGTTTCTTTCGAATTTTAACGTGTAATATATCATTGTCTGCCGAGTGTTCGGGTATTCGACTTTTAGAGGATTCGGGGACTGATGTCCGAATTAGAAGTTTCGTCGTGTCCTCATGTGACGACTATTCGTAGATACTGTACGAAGAAAAAGGAAGCTTCGTCACATTACTATATTTAGACTATTTATTTTTACATATCCATGACGCGATGGTGAAATCATCTGAATGTAAAACTTTTTAAAAAATTTCTTTTTCATGTGGATATTAACGATCTTTTGTTGGTTCTTTTGTTGCAGAAATGACACGAAAGAGGATGTCTTTGTCCATCAAGTAAGTAATATTTCAAAAAATATACAAATGTATCAATTCTAAAAGAATCTATGAAATAAAATAAAATCGCAAAAAAGTCTGGCTTCCATTAAAAGAATTGTCAATTAAAATAATCTATCGAGTAAAAATGAGTTAATAGTCAATTTGATTGTAATTCATGAAATTTTTTAGGTACCATAACTTTTTGAAATGAAATTCAGCTTTACATAAAAATATATTTATATTCGTTAGTGCTTGATGTAACTTGATTTTTTGATTTTTTAATTTCTTCAATTGAATTTGTAATCATAATTTCGTTTAAAAATTGTATTAAATTTCGTTAGAGGCAGGAGACCAAAAATGCAAAAAAGTGCAAAATTTTGAAAAGAAAAAATAACAAAGAATTGAATAGCAAAGAATAAAAGAGACAAATTGAAAATTAGGAAAGAACTTTAAAAATTAAGAAAAACACATTTTGATACCTTTATTCGATATAAATTTCAATGTGGAAAAAAAATTTCAAACTGTTGTTCCCTGAAATATAAACTTGCAATTATTCGATCAATTTCAAATTTCAATAACGGACGTCACAAAGCTCACGGATTTTTATTCTAGTTCAAGTGTGTCGTAAAAATCATCATTGACCCCGATAGGATGAGTATCGGGGACAACGCTTTGAAATGCACATTTTCCTTTTGTAGAATAGTCGTAACGCACGTATTCATTGTTTCAACCGCGTGCCACCGTTGTTGAAGATGGAGAATAATTTGCAAATGTAAATTTAACGAAGTCGCTTTATGACTTGAAAAATAATAAAAATGGACTGGTTAATTTAGTGTTTTTTCTTGTTTTGTTTTAGTCGGCCATTGTTAAGAACAACCCGAAGAAGGCCGTGCGCAGCGTGGGCGACGGTGAAGTCGTCGAATTCGACGTGGTTATCGGCGAGAAGGGCAACGAGGCGGCCAATGTAACGGGACCGGGCGGTGAACCGGTCAAGGGCTCGCCCTACGCGGCAGACAAACGCCGCGGTTATCGCCAATGGTTTTACCCAAGACGGGGTGGCGCTGCGAGGACCCAACGCAGACCACGCGAGGGTCAGGAGGGCTACGAGTCCGGTCAGTCAAATTAAAAACCTCATTTTTATTTTATGAATGTTTGAAACTAATTTTCGAGGAATACCACGAATACTTCATTTATTATTATTTTTATACTTGTCAATTATTTGAGTGGTAATAAAATAATAAAAAATAAAAAACAAAGATGAAAAAGTTTAGTAAAGTTAAATGTATAAGTTTCAGAACGTTTATAATTGATTCTCTGTAAAGAGAAACATTTTAGTTGTTTAGTTTAGTTAATTGACATCAGTTCAATACTATATAGTCGATAATATTTATTGTCATTATGACAACAAAAATGACGATATTTAATAAAAATATAAATTTTTCGCTATAAACGACGCCTCTTGAAATGAACGAGAAAAAAAAATTGAATATTAATATTAATATTAATCGATGAAGTAGATTAAAATGAAAAAAAGAAATCCGTGTTAAAATTTACTTAGGCGAGGGTGGTAAACAAGGCGAAGAAGGAAACAACGCCGGTGAGACCGGAGGAGGTCAAATGAGACGCTACAGACCTCGTCGAAATTATGACAGTTATTATCGTGGAGGTCGTCGATCGGGTCCGGGAGGAGCTCAGCAAGGGGAGAACGGTGGAGAGGGTGGTGAGGTTGTTCGTTACTCCAAGGGCGAGCAGGGAGGCGAGGGTGGAAACGAGGGGACTGGTGGAGCACCGCGTAGCGGCGGCGGCGGCGGTGGACGGGGACGCGGTGGACCACCTCGCCGCTACTACCGGCGCAATCTTCGCGGCGGTCGTGTCGGTGGAACGGGAAGACGACCCAGAAGCCAGGACGGTCAGGTATAACACGAAAAAAATACAAAAAATCTTGCTAAAGAAACTCCCCTGTAAGTCAGTCTCATTTCCATTAGTTTATTTCCTTTTTTTAGCATTATTTTGTTATTTTATTTTATCTTAACCCATTTTATTATTTTTTTTCTTATTAGTTTGCACATAATTCTCGAATTTTTTCGTTTCTTTTCTTCACTTCAACACACGCTATTCTTTTTTTTCGTTACCTTCTTTTTTTTTGTTCCTTCTCGTCGTGATATTTTTGAAATTAAAAGTAGACTATTCAGGTGAGCGACTATGATGATGGCCATGCCGAATATACCCAAAACGGTGGCACCCAAAGACCTCCCCGACCTCGTTATCGTAGACGCCCAATTCGTCAACCTCGATCCTCAAGCTCTCAACAAATTTCCAATACAAATGACAACCCGCGACATTCCAAAGCCGCTAATCCTCCTAAACATTTAAAAACCTCTCCAGGATCCCGCCATCAAATCGTCAAGGTACATTTTTCAACTTTGTATCGAATTTTGCGTCCTTGATACACAACGAACATTATTTTTATTTCTTAGTAAATTTCGTACTTTTGCCATTTTTCTGTTACTACTCAATTCTTGAGGATAACATAGATTTGTAACAACAAATTAATAAAATGGCCAAATTTTCGTGCTTCAAATTTGCATAGACGTTAGAAAATATTGGCAAACATAACAAAAGGAAGTTTCTATGTATTGCAATGATGCAAACTGTGAAGTAATTACACCAGGCAACATTTTTACACCTTTTTTGCGACTGGAATGTAGCTAGGTGTTTTTCATAGATGTTTGCGCGCTGAACACGAATCCGGTTGTTAATATTGCCTATCACGTCGGGGTTTTTTTTTTTTTTTTTTTTTTTTTTTTTTTTTTTTTTTTTTTTTTTTTTTTTTTTTCAAAAATCGATGGTAATGTATCGAAAAACGGGTTTTAAGCCATTTTTGAGAATTTCGAGTGCGTAAACCCGACGTGCTAGGACCTTTTGACAAGTCTTAAAATATAGATTAAGTCTTGCAGTTTCAAATGCAATTACTATAAATTTTGGTCGCAATTTCGTTGAAGAACAACCAACGCTTCTTTGCATCGGTGCGCGCGCTTGCATACGTACGGGCTTCTGCATGGGCTCGGCCATAATGTTGAAAATCACAAAGTACATTAATTACAGCTTTGAGAATATTATTAACATCTGATTTCGAAGGATAAATTATCGCAGAAAGAATATCTGCTTTTAATTGTTCCAACAATTATTCAAATGTAAAACAAACATTGCGACTGATATGGAAGTGGGTGTTTGGCGTGTCTGTAACATTCTTTTTTCAAATCAAAATCTGTAGGCACAGTAGAAATAAAATGAAAGAAAAAATTGAAACATTATTAATGAAGAAATCACAAAAATCGAAACATTTATTTGACAAAAGATATTACAGTTTCGAGATATTTCAGAAACCAATTGATTCAAATCTTTATTCAACTGCTTCTTTGCATACATCGATTTTCGTTTGTATTCTGTTTGCCTTTCTCTGAGAAGGAACCAACAATAGGCTCCTATCACGACTGGATCCCATCTGCCCTCAAGCCAAAAGCCATATGCAAAAAAGCAGTCGAATAAAGATTTAGATTAATTGGCTTCTAAAATGTATTGAAACTGCAATATTTTTTATTAACTAAATGTTTTGATTTCTGTATTTTTTTATCGTTATTGTTTCAATTTTTTCTTTGATTATTTTGATTTGAAAAAGAAAGTTATAGACGTACATAAACACCCATTTTCGTATCAGCCGCAATGTTTATTTTTTAAACATAATCATATTTCTTGAACAGTTTATCCTTCGAAATCAGATGTTAATAACAGTCTCAAAGCTGTAATCAACGTAGTTTGTGATTTTCTAAAAAAAAATTCTTGAATTTCGTCTATGACAACTGGATATAATGCTTTAACGGATTTTGTGACCGAATGTATAGCAATTGCATTTAAAACTACTAGGTTTAAGCTATTTAAAACTTGTTAAAAGATTCTAGCACGTCGGGTTAATGCGCTATAAATTCTCAAAAATAACCTAAAATCCGTTTTTTCGACACTTTCACCTCGATTTAAAAAAAAACCTGATATGATAGGCAATTTCAACGAACGAATAAGTGTTTAGCGCACAGAAATCCATGGAAAACACCTAGTTTCTTCCCAGTCACAAATTCCATGTTGACTAGTGTTATTAATCATTTTTACGAAAATACTTTAACTTGAAACTCAGGGAAATCTGGTACGCAATTTTAACTAGAAAGAAAAGTTTTGAAAAACTCAAAACGGTTTTTCACATTCACAATTTTGATTCTTCATATAAATCTTGAATATTTCAAATTGTTTTTTCTCTACTTCATTTAGATTCAAGTTCGATAACTGAACAGTACTAAAAAAATAAACAATTAGAACATTAATATTTAATGTTTAAAAATGTAATAAATATACAGTTTTGGGAAGAATACAGAGAAATCAAAAAATTATTTTGTAAAAAATTGTTCAAATATTTAAAACGGTTTTCCTTATATCTGAACGCGTCTTATAATACGATGATGGGGCTATTCATCAAAAAAAAAATCTTGAATATTAAATCTGGCCAGTAAAATCCATTAAAACCATTAAAAATTATAATTTATCATAAAAATACTAAAATCAAGTTCGTTCTTAGAAATGGAGAAATGGAAAAGTGATGTTTAGCCTCACTCCACTTTACGTTTGACATCTCGTGTGCCGGTCCAAATATCGCTGGGAGATGTCACCAGTTAGTCCCCAAATTAGCTGGTACATCCCTTAAACCAGGGTGGTTTAGAACTGTCATCAAAGGCTCAGGGTACATGAATTTAAGTCTATCGAAAATGTTGACGTAAGAAACTATTTTCAAGGTCTGACAACGGACTGTAGAGAAAAAGACAGAAAACTAAGTTTGAAGTTTGAATCGTTGAAATACAACGTAAATTCCTATAGTCGAAAGTCGACAGTTTTTTAAATTGTTGATATTTATTTACAAAATTAACGTGCCGTTTCGTAAACAACCGACAAAGATTCTGCAACAAACATGAGTAATACCGAACAAAGGAATTGAACAGTTTGACCAATTTTTGTGGCCAGAATTTGGAAAAAAAACCATTTGAGAAAATTAAGGTAATTCGGTAGAGTTGGGTTCCACGTGTGATCATATATTTTTTTGCATGGAATCGAAAGAAGATAATTCTTTTTACGTTTTGGCGAAATCTAAACTCTTTTTACCGTGTAATTTTTGAGATATTAGCTTTTAAAAATACATTGCGACCATGGGAGAACGCAAATGATAGCATAGGTTAGAACTTTCAGTTCGAGAATACTCAAAAATTTGTCGTGCAACCCACGAAAAAAAAACTTATTGCTCTAATCTACGATATGTGAAGCATCTCTTCTAGGAGAAATTCAATTGAATTCACCATATAATTATTAAGAAATCGCGAATAAAATTGCACACATAGCAGACTGTCGGCTTGACTCGGATCTCTCTCTTTCGGAGATCAGTAGACAATCAACGTGGCAGCTCATTTATGCCTGCCGGTACGAAATGCCAATTGGACGAGTGCTTTTCATAGCCACCAGGTGCATCAGTTCCAATTTTTTTCTACTCATTGCATGTTTCTAGAGCTTCGAGTGAACGTTTACGTTGGTTCAGTTGTTTTTCTTTAAGGTATATACTGTACTGCATGCTAGTCAAATGAGTGCTAAATTTTCACAATTGTTTTATGCCAAGCTTAATACGCAATTGAACGTAATGTTAGTGGATTTAAATCACAGCGTGTCTTAATTAACGTAGAAAAATTTTAAAAACGATAGATTTGCGAAATCATTAACTGATAAATGCGAATTTCCATGATGGCACATTTTCATCGGAATTCATCAAAGAATAATCCGTGATTTTTAACCAATTGCCATGTACCACGTCTTACTTTGTTCCTCAAGAGATCCTTTACGAATTCACCACGTAGATTTCTTCTAAGCTTAATCGTTCTACTGTTGCAACCAATTGTTTATTTAGCGAAAAAAATCTTTCATAAACAAATTGCTATAATTTCCAAACAAACTTCGAAAAAGCCTACATGGTGAATTCGTAGAGAATCTCTTGAACAAAATACGACTTTTTAACCGATTAAAATCGGTTAAAAAATACAGATTATTCTTTGAAAAGTCCCAATAAAAATGTGAGATAATGGAAATTTGCCACTATTAGTTAATGGTTTCGCAAATGTATCGATATTAATATTTTTCTAGGTTAATTAGACATGTCATCTTACAAATTCACCTTCACTATGTATAATTAGTGCATTAAACTTGGTATAAAAACATTGTGAAGTTTAAACACTCATTTGACTAGCATGCAGTACAGTATTTACCTTAATAAAACTGCTCGAAGGATCTCGTAATCAATTCATCGTACGGCAAAATTTTCGAGGTTATGTTTACATTCTCACCGATCCACGGATCTGTTAATACTACATGAGTCAGGCCGAGTTCTTATTAAATTGTAATTGTCTTTTATATGATTTATAAGTGCGCGATTTGATCAATTTTATTTTCAATGAAAAATATTTTTAAAGTCGATTTTGTTGTTTAACCTTTAGACGGCCGGGATTTTAAAGATAAAATCGTCCTTGAAAAGTGCCTAAATTAGTGTACGGTATCACGTATCAACTATATACAAAGTTCGTATCACAGGGTGAGCCGATATATCGGTTTTCCGGTCCTCTAGAGGTTAATCGTCCATTTACAAATTTAAGGCATCTTCTCACTTTAAACGCCTCAAAAATAGGCTGTTTTTGCGATTTTTTTTCGAGGATTTTTGCTTAAAATTATGGGATAAAACGGATCCTATGTAATAAACACATCTTTCAAGTACATGAAAAAATTTTTATTTTATTTTTTTAAACAATTATTATAATACATCAGTAGCATTGAAAAACCCGTGTAAAAATGTTATGGTCGTGGCTTGTTGATGGTATCTCCGAGACGGGTCGTCTGAAACAAAAAAATAAAACTGTTTTAGATTCAGTATGTCAGTGGCTATAGCGCATATCATCAGATTTTTGATATTCGCGAAAATAACAAAATGGCGCACGTTTTTCGAAAAAGTAAAAAAAAACCACGATTTTTTTGCAGTTTTTTGTAAAAAAAAAATTCTTAAAATCAAAATTTAAAAAATCTGATGATATGCGCTATAGCCATAACTATGAAGCATATGTCATTCAAATTTCATGACAATCGGCCGGATAGTTTCCGAAATTTCATCAACAAAGCACCGAAAAACCTTGTTTTGAGATAACTGCGTTTAAAGTTTTGGAGGGATCGCCGGGTACTCTCAGGTAGTCACCTAACGGTCGCCAAAAAATGTAGTTAGACTCGTCCGATCTTTATGAAATTTCGAGATGACATTTTTGAAGATATGTACTTTCAAAATTTAAAAAAAAAAAAAAATCGATTTTTTTAAATTTCCAAAGTGAGAAGACGCCTTAAAAAATTTGTAATTTATTACATTTGGACTCGGCCAAACTCTACCGATCTATCGTAAATAAAATTGCGTAGCAATCGGAAAATGAAAAATTTAACTTCTTAGGGGGGGGGGCCGAGAGTGGGGGGTGATATATATATATATATATATATATATATATATATATATATATATATATATATATATATATAATAGTGAGTTTGTTATTAGAAGTTTTACATACTTTTTCAATAAACTTTACAGTAATAAAAAATTGTAGAATGACCTGTTCAACGGTTTCTTTAACAGATTTGAGTAACAAAAAAATGTTATGACACATTGAATATAAGGTCGAGTATGGTTTTTTTTTCTTTTTCAATCATTTGCACAAAATTGCAAAATTATATGTCGATTTTAGTATAGAATGTTCTAAAGTTTGAAATATCATTCAAGTAATTTCAAACATACCGTATAAAAGACGAAATAGTACGAATGTATTTTGACGCTCTTTTATTGAAGGTATAAACAATCGATAGTCGCAAGAAAAAATATTTTTCATCAGAATGATGCGTTAAACAAGTCAAGTTGAACAAGTTATTTTTTTATCGAATGTGAAAAGAAATAATTTTGATTCAAAGAATCTCACAATCAATCCCTTTGGTGTGAATTACAGTGCATTCGTTCATAAACATTTAGTTAAACACAATTCGGTTTGACACATTCATAAATGACGGTCTTATTTCATTTGAAAAGTTTTTGTAATTACCAGAGAGCATCCTTTCGTGTATATTTCAACTATCAGACTCTATTTATGTTGATCAGGTTTTGGGCCATTCCAATAATCGTTGAATTAAGTTTTTCCTTGCCATTCCTTCTTTCGCTTTCTCTTACACGTATGTTTTTTCATTCTTTCTTTCTCTTTTGTTTTATTTAACCGTCGTCGTGTACGTACCGGTTTATACGATGTCCATAGAACATGTCCTCTTCGAAATAGAAGTAGCGCTTGGCACACACTTTTGCACGTCTTCCTTTGTACTATTTTCAGCCGGAGCAGGTGTCTGCACCAAAAGATTCCGGTGAACCAGCAACGAATCCTCATTCACAGGTAAGGTTTTCCTTTTTTGTTTTATTTCCTCTTTTTCATTTTTGTTTTTCTTTCTTTTCTCGCATTTCCGCAGTTTTCACACTAATTATCATAATCGTTATTATTATTATCATACTTATTATAATCATTATTATTATTACTATTATTTTTGTAGTCTTCACTTTGTTCGTTCCCACGATTGTCTTTCATCCCTAAAATTAGGCGACCGTTCAGGGTTATTGGGTCCCAAAAAAATTCCAAGTAGATTACCTTGTTTGGAGAATTAAATAAATAAAATAAATAAAATAGACTTTGAACAATACATCATAATATTTTTTAAAATTGTCTCTCCGTATACCCTTGTGGGTTTTTACGATCCCATCCCAACATTTCGACTCCACTTTTTCACTAATTCACTAATTTCCTTGTTCCGTTGAGGCACTTGAAGAGTGTTGCCCACAGCCACTCTTTCCTAATGCACTACTGTATTGCATTTGCACGAAGGCCAAGAGAAACTGTGGAAAACCCAGCCGATAAAAAAAACTTCGAAAGTTTTTGTAAACAAATTATTCAAAGTCGTTGAAAAAAACGGGAAAAATATTTTTTCTCGAGCGAAATTATTAAGAGCTCAGTGACAAGACTATAGCGACAACTTTTTCCGGTGGAACAAACAACAATTGCAAAATTTTGTATAAACGAAGGCAGTAGGACAACTCTGTTCTTTATTTCTCTATTCTGAAATAACTTTATGGCAAAAATCTCTATTCCGAGACATCTCTATTCTTAAATGTCTTTATTCTGAATAATTCTGTTGTTAATTGAACTCTATTTGTAAAAAAGTATTCTTAAATATCCATATACCAAATTATCTCCATTCTAAGACATCTCTATACTTAAATTTCTCTATTCGTTAATATGGTCGAAGACAACTCTGTTCCACGACATCTCTATGCTTATTAAAAATTATAATATTGTGCAGCTTGATTGTCAACTATTTTTGATAAGCGTAGAAATGTCTTGGAATAGAGTTATCTTCGACCATATTTACGAATAGAGATATTTAAGAATAGAGATGTCTCGGAATAGAGATTTTCACCATACAGTTATTTAAGAATAAAGAAATAAAGAAAAGAGTTGTCCTACTGTCTAAACAAATTGTTAAAAATTGAAAAAATTGGAAAAATATTATTTTTTGCGGATTCGTCAGTTCAGTGACAAGATTATAGTGACAATTTTTCCTGGTGAAAAAAAAGTTTGCAAATTTTTTTACAAAATCGTTGAAAATTGTTGAAAAAATTAGAAAAAATATTTTTATTCAGCAGAATCGTTAAGAGGGGTGTGCGAAGATCATGCCATCAAATTTTTAGAACGATAATCGAATATTTGCAAAATTGATGTTAATAACAATTATTGCAACAACCTTATTAATTGAATTTTTCGGGTCTAAAAAATTCTCAAATATTGTTGACGATACTAGCAACATATTTGCAGAAGAAAAACAGCCCTGGGCCATTACTTTCCAGTAAAAAAAATCGGAAAATTTTAAATTGCTAATAACAATAGTGAAAAAAAAATGTTAGTTCATTTTTTTTTGGCAGGTTTTCTTAGGAGTATCAATACTTTCCTATATCAATATTTTCAAAGGCCACAATTTTTTTGCAACTTGAGCACAAAAATAAACAATAGAAAAATTGTAAATTTTTTTCTTATTGTTATTTTTATCATACTTTTTTCGATTTACCTGACAGGTGTCGCGAAAACTCGCGTGGGTCTGATTGATATGTGAATTTAAGGGTACGTTCGACTTGCACGCTATAAGCGCTCAAAGTGCTGACCAGCCGTTCAATAGTATTATTATACCTTGCACTTTGAACGCTTAATGATTTTTGCAAGTAAAATTTTGGATCCCATCAGTTTTTTTTTCTGATATTTAACAGTACGACGAAAATTTACCTAAAAAATTAGCCATTTTGAAAGACACTGAGATTATTCATTTTCATTTCAGCAAAAAAAATTATTGATAAATTTATTCAAAAAACGTGACAAAAATTGTCAGTAAAGTATTGTTTTTTCATAACTAAATGAATTTTTTCATTTTCCCAAACAAATAAATCATTTCAAAATTATGAAATTCTTAAAATAAGAAATGTTCTTGGATATGTAAAGATCGATGAATTTATTTGATATGAAAATTAAAAAATGAATCTTTTATTGAAATGATTAAGAAATGATTCGTAAATATCTAGTCGATGTTGATTATAAAGAGACAGTCATTTTCCCAGTTCTTTTTGAGTGAATAATTGAAAAAAATCTTATCTCATTGCGGAAATTCAAACTTCCCAGATGACTCTTGGCATCGTTCGAATGCAACGTATTTCAAAATACAAAAACAGGCTATGAAAATGGTTAAATTTTTTGGGTCTCTGTAATGATACCCCCGATTACATTTCCAAAAAATATTTACCAATTCTAGTTTTGAGGCTTTCGCCAATTTTTACCAATTTGTTTTACCAATATTTACCAATTTTGAAAATTGCGAAATTAAGTTTTAGAAAAAAATGTTCATTGCATTTCATTCACGTGAACTTCAATGGCATGTTTTCGCAACGATTAATGTCCAGAGCTCCTTTCATATTGTCCTCTAGAACATTCCGATCCGTGTTGTGTTTCGCTGTACATTTTCCATGGATTTTTAATGAAATAAAAAATGAAAATGTTTTGTTCTCGAATTGTTTTGCAGGAGAGCCAGCCGGTGCAGAACACCACCACCGAGAGCACTGCTTAAAGCCAGGAAAACCCGTTTCTACAGGACGTGATACAAAATTTCTCATAAAGCAAAGAAAAACTTACATCAATTGTTTTTACAAACGGATATTTGCGTTGTTATTTTATATTTAACGTATAAAAAACAACGAGCATAGCGATTGTAAAAAGAAAAGGAAATTTTTGTACGAAAGAACATCTTCGAATGAACATCTCAACGTCTGTAGAGGCAGAGAGTAGCAGCAGCAGCAACAGCAGAAAAACAGCGCCAACATCATAATATAACAAATAAGAAAATCCAAAAAAAAATATAACAAAAAAACAAAAGAAACGAGAAAAACAAACAAATTATCAACAAGAAAGAAAACATTACTCGACACTCTCCCTCACGAGAAAAGCAAGTAAATTTTTCGAGGTACGTAAGGAAAGAGAGAACATCCGAAAAAAGAACGCGATAGACAAGAAGAAACCCAAACGTGAAAAAAAGGAGAGAACAACAATAATAAAAAAAAAAAAATAACAAATATCGAAAAGACTAGATATTGCAGAGGTCGAAAGATTTTTAGCAGTCGTAACATTGTTGATAACTCGTTGATTTGTCCCTTTTTTTCTTTTCAAATCTTTTAGCAGAGATCATAAACAACTTAACACGCGTATACACACAAAAAGTAGACACTCACAGTCCAGACGACGGTGAAATGACCTTGGGAGGTTGTTGCTTTCTTCATATCGACGCTTTTCGTTGTTTTTCTTATCTTTTTTCTGCTCTCGTTTTGTCGTTTTTGACAGTAACGGAAGGGTAAGGAGAGACGAGAAAAAAAACAGAGCATTAAATGCCAAGAGCTCTGCTCGCTTTTGATGTAAATTCCGATTTGAAGAATGCAACGAGATATTGATTTTGTTCGTGATTCCATTATCTTTTTATTTTTTCTCTATTATTCGTTGATATTTTTTTTGCCCCATTGTGCCCCGAATTACACGAGCATTTTTGCTCTTCCCCATCAAGCGAATGTGCTGTAATTTCATTTTTTTTGTCGTATTTCTCGAGGCGTTATCGGTTACTTGTTAATAAAATTTTTTTGCCGCTTTTTTGACTTAGAAGTCTTCGCGAGATCATGTTTTCCCCGCAAATAATCGTGTTTCCTCCCCCGCCTTACCCCCGCCCCTCGGTTACAGTCACTCCTTCCGCCCCCCGCGTGTGGCTCAAAAATCTTTTTTATATCGTTGATTCTTGTGGTTTTTTTGTTTTTTTTTTTTGTTTGAAATCGTTGAACAAATAGTAATAATGTAACAGAAGGAAAAAGAGAGGAGTTTGCGTGACCCCTGGAGGGTCGGAACGTGACAGTACCGAACGGTAAACACTGTCGTGGCTGTTGGTTGGACTAAACCTGTTCAAATTCCAACGATTGGACAATCGCAGTGCTTGTCCCGAGTTCCAACTATTCGTGAATTAATTTTCGAATTTTATTGATTGAAAAAATTAAAAACCCCAAGAGATCTCAAACAATAATATTTTCTTTGATTGTTCGAATTTATCGTTTTGCTTTATTTTTTGTTTTTACAATTTTTCGACTAATTATATTCACGAACATGCCCGAATTCGAGACTCGCTATCTGTTCTGCTCTAGTGACAATTCGAATATAACTTGTCAAAAGGGTTTGCGAAAGAAAGAGAGAGAGAGAGAATAAAGAGAGATATAAAAAAAACACCAATTTATATAACTTTGCATGATCGAAACACTTTTAAATAAAATCTTTTTTAGTTTTGTAGTGTCGCCATGAAATAAAGTTTACAATTTTGATTTGTAATCCCCTTCTCCCCCCCCCCCCCCTCCCCGGATTATTCGTTATTTTGAGGCAATAATCGCCTCTGGAATTACCCTGAAGATTATTTTATTTTGTTTTTTCTTTCGTATTCATAATCGAAATCATGGTTCCCCCTGTGTCTCGTCTACGAATCACATCTTCACCTCACCCAAACCTTCACCGAATTGCGTGTTTATAAAAGAATTTCGCAAAGAAAAAAATCGACTGACACGATTTTTTTCTCTTTTTTTTTTTAACGACGATTTTCTCTCTTGCCACTTTACGTTCCTGCACGCATGCAGCGAGTGAATCGTTCGAAATTCGTTTTCTCTGGTTTTTGTTGATAAAAAAAGTACGGCGAAAAGATCAAGTTTCGGCTTAGAAGAAACAGATAAGAAAAAAAACAGAAAACTCGCGCCGAGTTATGTGCATAATATCTTTGTTCGTGTTTCGTAATTGTTCGGAGGAAAAAAATTACTACGATTAATGAGATCCGAAGAGAGTGAGAAAGAGTTGAGGATATAATTAATAAACGAAAAAATCTATGACAGCTTTTAATATCCTAGAAGTTTTGCGAGTGCGAAATACGAAAGAGTGCTGAGCAATGAATTTAAAAAAAAACTCGCGATCACGTTACGTACTCGACGATTATTTAGTAATCTCATAACCTTCGAAACTTATGCACGTTCTTTGTCAAATATATCGAGTCATTTTTTGTCTGAAATAATTATTGTACAGCCCGATTTCGAAAAATCGTTCTCAAATATCTAACTAGCAAATTTCATGATTCTTTTGTGTAATACATTGACTACCCATGTGGAAAAAAATGAATAATCATTTACCTTAAAATTGTAAATAATTGAAATTAAATATAAATAAATTGTAAATATTTATAATTAAACATTTTGAAATTGTAAATGACAGTTGAAAAATCGGATTTCATAAATAATTACAAATCCCTGGAACGTGAATTTTACGTAAGGAGTAGTTGATTCACTTTTTGGACGATTTATGTAAAATTACAATAATTTGTCTTTTTTCCACACTTGGAAAATGTTCAGGCTGACAAAAAAAAACTATTTTGAATTGTGGAATGATGAAAAAATAAAATTTTCACTTTTCGGCTGTACAATAGTGTCTGCATTTTTAAACGGCTCGAGTTATATTTTTGTTGCAACGAAAAAATGGGGTTCATCGCCGAAAAGGGACCGTTAGAAAGGTTGAAACCAAAATCCCGAGGTCGATTAACGTAATCGCGGGTTTGCGCACGAAATACCGTAGAAGAGCCGTACCAAGCAAAAAAAACGTAAACAAAAGAGTTAAAGGAGAAGCAAAACAAACAAACGTGGAACATTTATTAACAATATTAGGCTTGCGTTGTGGGCCGTAAAAGGAAGAGACAGGAATAAAACTCGAATCTTCGAGAGAAAATGTTTGGGGGAACAAGAAGATCGTAATGAAAACTGTAATATCGTTTTTTTTTTGCGTAAAAATTTTCTCGCAAAATTGCGGAAAATTGCGAAAAAGTACAATGCATGTGTTGACTGAAAACAACGAAGCTACGAGGGTATGAAAATGAGTCGAAGTGAAAGGGGAAAAGAAGTTGTTGGAAGTAGAGAAATATACCTACCCTAATGATTTTCCTGAGGAAATCCTGAAAAACGTCAAGTGAGGGTTCCGGGTTTTGGAAATGAAAAATACTAATAAATAAAATTCACCCGAAATAATGATAATGTCGAGTTGAAGAAAATAATCTCAGGAGAAAAGAAAAAAAAGAAAATATCCCGAACCAATCAGCCAGTGTGTCGATGTCCATGCGGGAAAAAGGGATTGTGTATGCGTCCTTAAAAATGCGAGTTCCCATTCATGAGGAGCGTTAAAGTTAGAAAAAAAATAATGCCATTAAAGAGCCCCGAGAGAAATATGTGAATTTTTTCGAGATGCTACGACGTTACATTGTGTGCGCCCTTAAGGTAAAATAGCTGATGCAGACTAGCCAAATGTGGTAAATTTTCAAAATACATTTATGCAAACTTTAATGCACTAATTGAATGAATTGACGGCTGATTTGTATTACAGCATGTCGTATTAACCTAAAAAAATATTAATAACAATGAATTTGTAAAACCTTCAACTGATAAATGCAAAATTCGTCGATGTCATATATTCATCGAGATTTTTCAAAGAATAATGCGTATTTTTCAATCAATTTTAATGCACCACGTCTTATTTTGTTCCCCAAGAGATCCTCTACGAATTCACCGTGTGGATTTTTTTCTGAGTTTCATCGTTTTAGTGTTGCAGCCAATTGTTTAATTGGCTAAAAAAAATGTTCATAAACCAATTGCTGTAATTTTCATATTAACAAGTTCAGAAAAAAACCTACGTGGTGAATTCGTAAAGGAACTCTTGAGGAACAAATCAAGACGTGGTGCATTAAAATCGGTTGAAAATTACGAGTTATTCTTTAAAAAATCTCGATGAAAATATGACTTCATGGAATTTTGCAGTTATCAGATGATGATTTCGCAAATCCATCGTTATTAAATTTTATTAGGTTAATAAAACATGCTGTAATGCACATCACCATCAATTAATTTAATTAGTGTATTGAATTTTGCATAAATATATTTTGAAAATTTAGCACTCATTTGACTAGTGAAGCAGCCATGTTGCCTTCAAAATGCGAGTTTTAATTCGTGAGGAGCATTAAAGAATGAAAAATTAATAATACCATCAAAGAGCTGCGAGAGCTGTGCATTTTTTTTCGAGACACTACGACGCTACATTTTTTTCTCTCTATAAATCGGTAATCTGAAAACTTCCACAAAAATAGAGTCGCCACGAAAAACCTTTGCGAATTATGTTAAAAAAAAATCATTTCAGTCAGGTACAAGAGCCAAAAAGAAGAACATTGCAATCGAAGTGGAAAATTGCGTTTCCTCAAAACTTTTTTTTTGGGAGAGTTGAATCATGATGAAAAAAAAACAAAGGGGAGGGTTGGGAAAGATCGATAGGAACAAAATAAAAGAGTCCTCTCAAAGCTCCGTTTTAAATCCATGCGCGCGAGAATATAGAAAAAGAAAACTAAAAAAAAATAATGATAAAAAAAATTGAGATTGTCGAATTGCAATAATCACGATAATACAAATAACAACCAATTCATCAACGATAATATGAATCACTAAATGCGACAGTCGTCAATTAGTTGTCAGAAGGCAAAAAAGCAAGAAAATAAAAAAGTATATATAGGTTTTTCTCAAAATTAACGTGATCGAGAATTAAGGGCTAATTAATGAGGGAAGAGGGACGCGAACGGTAAAAGGCTCCTGGAGATATGTTTGTGTGGATCGTTGAGAAAAGAAGGCAAAAGATAAAAAAGGAAATAAAAAACCAAAAAAAAAGAGATAAAACTTAAATCGGAGCGAGACGTTCACTTTTTCGAACAGAATTTCCGCGTAAAGAGATAGACGGGCTGGTGAGGAACCGTGCGCCGACATTTCCCGTCTGTTTTTCGTATCCTACGAAGAAAAAAAACAAACAAATTGAGAAAACATGGTGATGAAAATTCAATGCGCCACGAAATGAGATTAAAAAAAAAATAGCCGTCGGGGAACAAGACGTTTTGTTACCTCCTCGCATCAGTCGCCTCAGTGCCCGTCGACTGCCCAGTGAATTTTGTACCGAAATGTGTGAAGCTCTAAATGCTAATTTCATATATGGAATTTAATTTTTTCACGAAACATGTGCATTAAAAAAAATAAATTGACGAAAAAAATCGTAAAACTCGAAGAAACTTGAAAAAAAAATGTGAACTTTTTAGTTATTTTATTGTACTTCCCAAGTCCTCGTTCTGTTAATCCTTTCAGCTCAATGAGGCATGCGGTGTATTGACCTGGAAATAAGACTGAAGGGTCACATCATTGAGTCTAGGAGGGTTCACTCCGTGTAATTGCATAGAACAGGGTAAAGCCGAAATCGTGACGAGGTGAGGTGGCGCTGGCGACGCTGATGGAACACTGTTGCATGTGTTAGTTCCGTGTGTTAACACGTAATTTCACGTGATCGAGGCATTTGTACAAACATAACCTATCGTTCGTCGATACATGAATATCATGAACATATTGTTTTCAAAAAATGGGGTTCTCGTGCTTATATCCAGGCTGCTCGAGTGGTACACGAGCAGATAAAAAACGACGATTTACGAAAATTACGAAAACGAATTACGATTTCGCGAAAACGGAGTGGCTACTCGTCCGGACGAGTAGCCTAACCTAACCTATACGCTGTCCGGTCCGGACAGCGTATAGGTTAGGTTATTGTGCCCGCGTTACTGAGGTGCGATGAGCGACAGGAGCAGGGGAGGGATTTTAGAAGTATTGAAAATGTTATTTCAAATTTAGAGACGGGCCAGCGTCTTGGAGCCGAGGATGGATATATTGATATTTATCATTTTTGAGAAACATTTTGTGATATTTTTGATACATTATAATACCATTATGTACTGGACATCCGGACGAATTGCGTGCGATTATTCATCCGGATATTTACGAAAACTATTATAAATTGTATATCCGAAAGAATTCTGTACGATTATTCATCCGGATACATTATACCATTATGTATTGGATATCCGGACGAATTGCGTGCGATTATTCATTCGGATATATACGAAAACTATCATAAATTGTATATCCGGATGGATTCTGTACGATTATTCGTCCGGATACATTATACCATTATGTATTGGATATCCGGACGAATTGCGTGCGCTTATTCATCCGGATATATACGAAAATTATTATAAATTGTATATCCGGAAGAATTCTATACGATTATTCGTCCGAATACATTATACCATTATGTATTGGATATTCGGACAAATTGCGTGTGATTATATTCACCCGGATATATATACGAAAACTATAATAAATTGTATATCCGGATGGATTTTGTACGATTATTCGTCCGGATACATTATACCATTATGTATTGGATATCCGGACGAATTGCGTGCGGTTATGTATCCGGATATATACGAAAACTATTATAAATTGCATATACGGAAGAATTCTGTACGATTATCCATCCGGATACATTATACCATTATGTATTGGATATCCGGACGAATTGCGTGCGATTATTCATCCGGATATATACAAAAACTATCATAAATTGTATATCCGAATAGATTCTGTACGATTATTTGTCCGGATACATTATACCATTATGTATTCGATATCCGGACGAATTGCGTGCGGTTATTCATCCGGATATATACGAAAACTATTATAAATTCTATATCCGAATGGATTCTGTACGATTATTCGTTCGGATACATTATACCATTATGTATTGGATATCCGGACGAATTGCGTGCGGTTATTCATCCGGATATATACGAAAACGGTAGAAAATTTAGACGGTAAAATATTTACCCAAACCCACCCTACTATTTCCTCATGTTCAACTATTCAAAAAACAACCGCAAGATGCCCCAAACCCATCCTACTATTTCTTCATGTCCAACTATTCAAAAAATAACCGCAAGATGATCCAAACCCACCCTACTATTTCCTCATGCCCAACTATTCAAAAAAAAATCAGAAGATGACTCAAACCCACCCTACTATTTTCTCGTGCCCAACTATTCAAAAAACAACCGCAAGATGACCTAAACCCACCCTACTATTTCCACATGTCCAACTATTCAAAAAACAACCGCAAGATGACCCAAACCCACTCTACTATTTCCTCATATCCAACTATTCAAAAAACAACCGCAAGATGACTCAAACCCACCCTACTATTTCCTCGTGTCCAACTTACAAATACCTTTATTCATTATATATCCGGATGAATTCTGTACGGTTATTCGTCCGGATACATATAACAACTATCATAAATTGTATATCCGGACGAATTACGTACAATTATTCGTTCGGATACATACAAATACCTTTATTCATCATATATCCGAATGAATTACGTACGATTAGTCGTCCGGATACATATAACAACTATCACAAATTGTATATTCGGCTGAATTACCTGTGAGTATTCGTCCGGATATATACGGAAACCATTATAAAGTGTATTTCCGGATGAATTACGTGCGATTATTCGTCCGAATACATGCAAATACCTTTATTTATTATGTATCCGGATGAATTACGTGCGATTAGTCGTCCGGATACATATTAGAACCCTTGGAAATCGTTCACCGATAAGTAATTCATTATATATCCGGATGAATTCTGTACGATTATTCGTTCGGATATATACGAAAATCATTATAAATTGTATATCCGGACGAATTACGTGCGATTATTCGTCCGGACATTTATAGCTGCGAGGTGTATGTTCGGAGGGAGTTTCAATATACCATCATACTATAAAAAAATTAATTGAAAAAGAAATAACCTCATTTTGGACAAATATCCGGACGAATACCGAACGCGTATTTGTCCGGGTGTCCGGACAACTAGACACAGCCTTTCGAAAAAAGTATTGCAATTCTAACACGAATATAAATAACAAAAATATTACTACAATTAGCGACGATTCGGGCATGACACTATATACAATTTATTCATGATTTTATTTCAGCACGACAGTGCTGAAATGTGTATATTAGGGTGGTTCAAAAAAAATCGATATTTTTTTTTTTTGATTTACCGTGTCCTGAACGCTGATGTGTCGTGAAAAAAAAAGCCTTGCCCAAGGAAGGCTCTGTAGCCCAAAATTAAAAGGTGGCGCAAGCCATTTTTGTATTTTTTTCACGATTAGATGAGAAAAATCAGTTTTATCATAGACAATTAATAATGTAAAATACACATATCCGTTCAACAATATTTCCTTTTCGTATATAAGAATATAGAGGTAAAAAAAAAATATTTTGGCAGGACATTAATCTTCCGTTTCCATTATCGTTGACAGATAATTTTTTTTTTCGCAAGACGGGTATTTTTTTCGGTGGTCTTGGACAACTTGTACTAGATATTGTACTTAGGTTTCGTCTTTTGTTAAATAACCATTAAATTGCTCGATCAAAGCTACTCCGCGCTCCGCCGCATCATTCACTGCTCTGATATTATTGCATATGATCCGGCAGTATTGATAAGAATCACTGGTGGCCCATAGAATTGTGTTTAAATCAAGGAAATCACGTGGGAGTTCGAATTTATCAAATAAAGTAAATGATTGTTTCGTAGCAAAATCACTAAGATCTTTTGCACCCAATGAATGAAAAGCATTCTTAGTAATTTGAACTTTTTACGTGTTTCGGTTTGAACTTTCAACTTGTTTTGCTGACTGCACAATTTTTGTTTTCATTTCTAATGCTACCGAGTCATCAAAGAGAGACAGCAAAACAAGTTCTTCGGACAAATACCACAAATGAGCACGAAATTTCGTAGCCGCTGCTTGATATATTTCCTTATCTATTTCTTGACAAAAGACCAAGTCCTTAATGAATTCCAAATCTCGATTCGGAGCTTTTACAGCACTCGGAGCGTTGAACCATGCTTTCAGGTAAACCATTACTAAAAAGTAACAGATTCGGGGCAGCTTAATTCATAAGACAAAGTGATCTGCCTGAATAAAACATACAGCGCCGTACCGCGATTTCAATAATTCCTTGTGCAGACCACGTTGAAAAAAAGGTTGAGCAAGAATACTAGTTCCTATATGTTATTACGCGATACTGATGAAAAAATTCATTTTAGAATATGAGATATCTTCATTATAATGATGTTCGCTATAATGGCAAGTTCGACACTACAATTTATTTAGATTCAAACACATTTCAATACCCTGAGAAATTTATCAACGATACCATTGTTTTTTTATTGATCAATTTTTTACGCAGACATAAATATATTTTTTGTTCAAATCTACTTGAAACAAATCGAAAAAAGCTTTCTATACTTTTCATTGTTATTTACAGTAAATGTATTTGAAGAGTATGCATATTCACCGACATATTTCACACTCGGTACACAATCACAGCGACAGAAAATACCCTTTGGACGACAAACAAATACTTGGATTCAATATCTAAAGACATACAATGGTTCTTCTACATCCAAATATAATTAGATATAAAACTCAGATATTTTTTAATAATTATGCATATTTGATGTTATTAATTTTCTACGGAAACTTGATTTTTTCTCATATAATTGCGAAAAAAAACACAAAAATGGATTGCGCCACCTTTTAATTTTGTGCTACTGGGCGTTCCTTTCGCGAGGCTTTTCGTTTCACGATATATCAACGTTCAGGACACGGTAAATGAAAAAAAAATATATCGATTTTTTTTTAACCACCCTAGTGTATATAGTATAGTTATATGAAATTTTCGCTCATCTATACAATTCAATGAAAAGAACATTGAATTATCATCACTAAGTACTTTGACCGTATTCCAAAACCTGCTGCCAGCGTTGTGAGTCCTATACCAAAGCACGTACTCGCAGCACTGGCAGCAGGTTTTTGAATACAGTCTTATTACCTGACACCGTATGGCAGGTACAGAGTGCTGTTCAGCTTTTCTAACCTATCTACATCTCTGTGAATTTGGCCGACTGATTTTGGATTTCTGAATTTTTTTTTGTCAATCGTTTGTCATCGGGCTCTTGTCGGTAATCATCGGATCAAAATCGACGCTTATAGACGTCTAAAATACGGACATAAGACCTCAATTAAGACTTCGATGCTGTATGGGTTGTTGGAAATTAGTTAATTAGAAAAATTAAAAACAAAAATCTGTGAAGTTAGCCGATTTTTTTTCAATTTTGAGATCAAATTCTCAAACGTCTAATCCAGGGAGACTAGAAGGAGTGGACAGAGCGTGCTTTAGAAATGTACACGGAATCCCAGCCTGAACGGGCGGCACTGTGATCGGAAAGATCATAGCTATACGTATATTGAGATCGAAGTGCGCAAGCGCGAAAGAACAGTCACTTTCATCATGTGGACTAATTTTATTACTATAGTTACGATCTTTCCGATCCATGCGATACTGGTGGCAGAGCGGAGAATTAATTCAGGACGGGATTTTGAGGGTTCGGTATACTTAGCAGACGAATTTGATAATTCTCTTTTTTTGTTGTTGCTATGGTTTGCAAATCGTTTTCGCAAGTTTTCGAAACTATTCTCAAAAAAATAGTTTACTAATAATTAATAAAAATTTATTGGTATATAGTCAGCAGAACTTAATTTCAAATATCGTTTTTTATTATTGCTATGGTTTGGAAATCGTTTTCGCAAGCTATCGAAGCTATTATGATAGTTTTCAAAATAATAGTTTACTAATAATTAATAAAAATTTATTGGTGTATAGTTAGCAGAACTTAATGTCAAATATCGTTTTTTTTTAAACAATCAGAAATTATTTGGCAAACACATAATTAATGTTAGAATAGTTTACGAAGTGATTGTTTTATCTTAATAATTGAATTATCAATCTATCATACCGTGGTCGAAGAACTCCGCAAGCCTAGAGATTTTTTCTTGGGATTTACTAGGGTATACCACCTCAACTCTCATTGGAGACGTCGTAATGCGTTCATCAAAATTTACGCAAAATAACATAGATAAGTGAAAAACGTACTGTGGAACGGTGTCACGACGGAATGTTCTTTAGCACAATATCGGCGACAGAATATACGCGGTCAAAATATCCACAGTCAAAATATCCGCCGTTAAAGTATCCGCGGTCAAAACATCCGCCAAAAAAAAAATATTCTGATTTTAAGAATTGCAACCCAATTTGAACTACTATTTCCTACACCTACTATTACCACATGTCCTACTATTCCCACATGTCCAACGATTCAAAAAAAACCCCGAGATGACCCAAACCCACCCTAATACTATTCCCACATGTCCAACGATTCAAAAAACAACCCCGAGATGATCCAACCCAATGATAGTACTATATATATATTGTAACGCTTTTTCCCGTCTAAGCGCTCAAATTAACATTCGCTCTCGATAAAGCCTGGGCGCCAGTTTAAGATTTCTCTTAAACAAGTTTATAGGAAATTATCGAGCACGAATGATCCCTGATAGCCAAATTACGTTAGGAAACCGCCAGAAACACGTTAGCACTTCCGCGTGTCGTTCACGTTGTAACGAAAGTAACGTAGATTTCTACTTCGCTATTTTCATCTTTCTTTTGGGTTAGCGAGTAGCGTTATCGAATGACGCACGATCGACGCAAAGATGACGTCACTCAGTGCTGCCGTTCAAACGGTATCCTAGCGTTTGGTTGTGACAGCATCCTAGCGTTAGGTTAAACAGCATTGTAGCGTTTTGTTTCAACGGCATTTTTGCGTTAGGGTTCAACATTACGTAACGTTCTGTTTGAGTAACACATGGAACGGTTGGAACCTAACCAAACGATGGTGACACTGTGCAACCGCAAATCAGTATAATTATCGACTAATCAAATATTTGTAAGATTATTCATTTGTCTATAGTAAAATTGTTACCTAAGATAATTCAATTGAAATAAGAGAATATCCAATTTGTACATTAAAATGAAACAATCAACAAGTTTATTTATTCACTATGTGTAGGAACTTTGTATTCTAGTAAAACTTATCTGATCTTCATAACAGTGTATTTACCGATTTTCTTGGACCAAAACTCTTCGACATATCGAGAATGTCCAAAATGGTAAACTGCAATTCAAAAGGTATCGATATACTACCTTTCAAGTTGCCTTAGGCATCACTGTTCATTCTTAAGGGGTTATATACAGTTGGAAGGCCAAAAAAACTCGTTTTTTTACGAATTTTTTCCGGATAGGGATTTCATTTGACGAGGAAAAGCATAAGGAAGTAAATGGAGTGTCATCTTTTAACTCTTTATCGCAATTTTTTATTTAACAAAATATTGCTTCAGATAGCTCCTGTGATTGATCTCCTGTAGGTCCTCTAAAAAAAGGCGTCTTGCGGTGAGCATAAAATCTCCCGTTTGGATCAGCTGAAATTAAAAAACCAAAGAGATTTGTTTAGTGGACAGATAAATGCTGGGATTGGATGAAGGAATAGTTGGAATTTCCAATTTTGATGAAATGACGGCTCCTCAAAGACGAAATTTCAATTTTTAACCGAATTTTGGTCGTTCAATGGTTCAAAAAAAATAGAAATAATTTTCGGAAATCTTACTCCTTCGTCCAATCCCAGTAGAATATATCTGAGAAAATTGTATTAAAATTGCAGACCGATCGGTTGAGCCATCTTTGAGAAATCGTGCTCACCGACTTTGAAAACATCGTTTCGAGATAAACGCGTTCAAAGTTTCATAAGTGGTGAACACATGGATAAAAATTTTTTTTTACAACTTACAAGGAGTCATCTATTCCAGGGCCATAAGAAGTTCCCTCTGCATCATCAGCAGCTTCCAAATTGTCGAATTGCAGTCGTCGGCGAACCATTCTTCCTTCGCGCGTGCGCTCATGCGCTCTTAAAATAGAGATCGCGACGCGCTCTGCATCCTGTTTTTCGGCATAGGCATGGGCATTGGGCCCAATCGATAGACCCAGTGCACTCATATAATATAATAGTGATGCCGTACCTTCATTAAAGGTGCCGGCTGCCATGTGAGCTGCTATTTCCACTATTTTTGAACCACTAGGAATTATTTTCGGTGTGATTTTCCAAATCAACTGATTATAGCTTTCGTTGTTATTTTGTGTGAAACTACCAACACATCTTTCAAGCAACTTTTCATTGCTCAGATCCGTGTAGATCGGAAACAGAGCGTCAGCAACATCTTGTGGAAATGGAGAATAATCGTGTTTATAATCCGATAATTTATTCGAAGCTCGCGCTCGCTGCCAACAACACCATAACTCAGTTCCGACCGGGCATCTTTCGTGTTGAGGATTTTCATCTGTTGAACAATAATGGTAATATGTTGCCCATATTGCATTATACATATTGTCAACGGAATCACAGTGCCTCCTGATTGCCAAGCCATAATAAACAGTCAATTTATCGATCAGTTTGGATGTGAGCTTTCCTTTTCCACCAAGTACTTTTTTTTGCATTTTTTTCCCACTTTTATTTACAGTCATCTCGGTATTTTTTTTGACACAGTCTCGGAGTCGTGAACCCATTCTTTTTTGAACGTGTCCAATAAATTCTTTTTTTACCACTTCGTTGTTTCCGTAAGGCACAGCTTTCAAAATCCCCGAGTAGGTTTTCGAGTCACCGTCGCCGATGTAATTTTTGTATTGGACGTTAAATTTTTCCATTGAACGCTTGAACATTTCTACGACCGCATCGACTTCCATTTTTCCTGAAGAACCGTTATGATTCGCAGCACAAACATCTTTGTGATCGTCATACCATTCGTTGTACTCTTCAGTGTCGATTTTTTTTTCCAAACCTCGCATTGTTTGCAGTACGAACTTTTCACGACGATATCGATAATTTTCCCCGTATAATAACCGATCAGTGATGTTACTCCGTATAAAGAAGTAAACCCTCGTTTTTTCCAGGTTCCATCGCCAGATATTGTCAAATCTTCACAGTTTCCATCGCCTCGATTTTGAGCAAATGCTTCTTTTTCTTCAGCACAAGCTTTTTGAAAAGTTTTTCGGTGGCCATTTGCGTGCATGAATGAATATTTTTGGCGATCAAATCGTACGTAGCTTGCATCACAAAAGGTGGCATGTCCATCAATCCACAAAATTTCGCTGCACCTTTCAATCCTATTCCGAGAGTTCTCATCACAAATAAAAATCGTCTGTTTATCGCGTAAGAATGTTTGATGAAAGGACAAGAGTTTATGGCTCGAGGATCGCACTTATCACACAGAATGACGATTTTAAAACCGAGTCCTCGTTGTGCAGCCGTTTGAAATTGCACTTTTCCTTTGCAAGTTTTACACTGGACGTATTCACTTATCGCTGCGAAGACCGTTATAAAATTGAAAATGCGATATTCAATGGAGGAATCACGAGGAACTAAGATCTCCTTCTGATTTTTCAATTTTTTCGCGGATGTACTGAAGCTACTTTCATCGGCCTCGACTGTTTTTGGATTGTACGATTGTTTTCGCTTTTTCCCTCTTGAAATTTGCGTCTTGTCGGATAGTCTCCGTTGTCTGGTACACTTGTAAGGCATTTTTATTCGCAAAAACTACGAAAACGGAGTAAAATTTGAACGCGCGACTTTACACTGTGGCAGAGCTGGTTCGACTGACAAAATTCCTCTCTTCGGTATAAGAAATGACCACGCTTAGCTCTCGCATATACCATGTATGCAAAAACAATGAAAAGGGTCACCTCAGGCACGCGGGCCACAACAACCGCTGCCGCTCGGGCCGTTCGGAGCGCGCTTACTTTGTAATGCTCCAAGCGTCCTTTCAAGTACGCATGTATCTCTACGAATATTTGCCGTATCGCTTTGAAAATTTCAGAGAATCTATTTGAATATATGTGACTCCAAAAATGCAACAAAAAAAATCGATTTTTTGAAATTTGAAATTAATCATAAAATAGCATATAACTCCGACATTACTTGCTGGATTAATTTGAAATTTTCAGAGAATGTACTCAAATGTATGTACATTCTGAAAATGCCATAAAAAAAAATCGATTTTCTGAAATTTCCAACTGTATATAACCCCTTAACAGCGTTGTAGCCCATGGCAGTTTCAAAAATGTTTATAAGACCATCTTTTCGGACGGTCACGATATACTTCAGCTCCGAGAGTATATGCACTCCAGGCGGATGATGCGCGCTCGGGAACAGACTTGGTTCTGCGCCACTCAGTGGCCGGAGGGAGAAGCTTCAACGCCCTTGCTCACTCGAAATAAATTGTACCGTCATGGTGCTATATTAATGTGTGTATCTAGCGTTCACATTAACGTCACAGTAATGCAATTTTGACGGCATTTCAATATTCATTCTTACCATAAATGGGGCTCAGACAATATGCTATTTTGCGATCGCAGTACAATAGCAATATAGTACAATCATTCCAAGTAATTAAAAAAAAATATTTCGAGTAGGCGCTTGTGACGGCCGAAACTATTGCAGTGGTACACAAAATCCAAGGACCACTATAATTCACGCATACTTCAGATTTTCTTACAATCTCGGATCTCCAAGTTTTTGAATCCCCATTCGGATGTTTTTTCCTTGAATGATATTTTTCAAACTAGGAAGTGTGAAAAACAATATCAACATTTTTTATCATCGAATTCTGAAACATGCAAAATTTTTTTTAATGAATCTGTTACGTATGGTTTGAAGATCACATCTTCACCTGTAAACCATTTTTCAGAACTAATTCAGGGCTACTTTTGAAATCTTTTTTGCGTAAGCAAAGCAAGAAAAATATACCTTCCTTTTTGATGATTAGAAAAAATTTAACATTTTGAATCCTAAAAAAAATGGCCGAATTATAATTTTTTTATAACACTTTATGCTACTTTGCAAAAAAGCAAACTATTTAAAGGTGCAAATCAAATTGTAACTTTCGACTTTTTTCCCCTCGAAATGCTGATGCTAATTAATGAAGAAAAATCAGATCTGCCAGGAATGTCAAGGACTGATACATGGCCTTGGAATTACCGATCAGCCGGTAGGCTTCTCTTCCTACTTCTAATTTTTTCATGGTTTCTACACTCATGTCAGTTGATCATCATGAATGCGAACGATGAGAATTTCCAACCACATTAGTTTCAGTTAACCCATCAATGGTAGCGCTATTTACACTTTAAACGCTGGTCGCATGATGAGAGATTTTTTTACATATAGTTTCAAATGCTTAATGTGATAAATTGATACTTGGTAATGATTTTGGTACAGTGATTGTTGCTTTTAAACATTTTAATTTCTTAAAAACCATAAGTACAACGATGATTTATACTATACAAAATGTATATAAAAAAATAATCGAACCGAACTTTAAAAAAATTTCAACCTATTCTTCGTACAGAAGAGTACATTCAGTGAAGATACAAAGAATTTGGAATGCTTGTACCATTCCAAAAATTCGAACAATTATCGTTTTAAGGGCTTACATGGGTTTTGAAATTTCGAAAATTCATTTTTTTTAAATTAACAACATGTTAAGAACATTTTCCCAAAGTTTCAAGTCAATCAGAGTAAAACTCTAGGAGAGAAAGCACGAAAAGTGCCCGAGCGGCGCTGACTCATAGTGCGCTTGGCAGCGTGCTTCAGCTACGAATGTTCTATCATAATTCAAGCACGATTACGCTCTATTGCCGAGTGATGTTTTATCAGCCCATTTATGAAGAGCTTAGGAAGGATATGCTTTTAGAGCAGTGTGTTGGTGGTTTCACGCAAAATGATAATGAGAATTTAAACGAGCTCATTTGGAAAATCACTCCAAAAATGCATACTTTCTGCTGGTTCAAAAATAGTTGAATTATTAATGAATTGGCATTAATCGCTGCCTGCAATTTCAACAATGGAATCTCAGCTCTATTTATTATTTTGCACGGTATGGATAAACTCGGCCGAAATAGTCACGAGTATGCGCGGAAAGAAGATGTACATCGCATACTCATAGCCAAGGAAAGAGCTGAGGCTGGGACTCAAGAGGCAAGAATTCGTCTCAGGCAAGAGAAAAAGGATGCCTTGCACATTGCAGCCACAGCAGGACCTTTGCTTTATGGGGCTGGAATCGACGATTCCATGTAAGTTAAATAAAAAATTCTCCGTTTTACTTTAAACTTTAATCGCTTTTTTCTCAAAACTGTATTTTTGAAGTCGGCGGACACGATTTCTCAAAAACTAATACACCGATCTTATTGAAATTTTACACACTTCTTCTAGATACAATTGACTAGTGATTGAACGAAGGTTTTTTTTTCTTTGATCACAACTTATTTTACAAGATAACTTATTTTACATGGTCTAGATTTTACCGAAAATCATACTGTTTTGCATACAACTATGCCAAAATTTCAAATTCCATTTTTTTTTTAAACCTTCATTCAATCACAAGCTATACTCATCTAATAACAGAAAATATTTGGTTTTTGATTTCAGATAAAGCTATCATGAGTTATCGTGATCACCGCGAGGATAGTTTTTTCTAAGGAGTTTCTGAAAACCAGTTCCCGACGTCTGAATTTTCGAAATTTTTGGATGAAATTTTTTTTAAATATTGTTCCAATGTTGTTCTTTTATATGCTCAAAATTTGGATAAAATTATTTATTCTATCTTTTTATTTGATTATTCTATTTATTCTATTATTTATTTTTTATTTATTATCTTTTATTCTATGTATTTGAAAAAAAGATTAGAGAAAATATGTTTTTTTGCCTTACAAAACCCATATAACCCCTTAATAGAAGTATGAGAAAGTCTCATCGTGCTACCGCTGACGGGTGAAATACAACGAAAACTAGATCTTTAGCCATTTTCGAAGTCACCCACAGCCCTTCTCGAAAACCAGTACCATATATCGATGATTTCCAATCATTTTGTTTACAAAAAAATACGTTTCGATATTTCAAAGTATGTATAATCAAATGCCGAAGTTTCAAAAGTGTAACATAGTTGTTCCTTGGACATAAAATTCCAGAATTTCATACGATTTTTAGCATCCTAAATGGATCCCCCCTCCTGAAGGATTCGCTTTTTTCAAGTTCATAGTATCAATATATGAAGTGTGCGAAATTATACCTTCAATCCTGAGATTTTTTGAAACTTCTGGTTCTCGATGGTTCAACTATTAAAAACTATTCTTCGGTTTTTAGTCCTGACAGTTTTTAAATTATTTTTAAATTGAATTTAAATTAATTAATACTTTTTATTTAAATTAGATTTAATTATTTTATTTTTAAATTATTATCATTATTTTAATTCCTCTAATTATTATTTATTAGTTTTCAAATTATAGTTACTCGTCTCTGTTGTCTTACAAAAAATAAGGCTAAGCAACAAAACAGCTAATTTTTTAAATCTTTTGACAGCTTAACCCGAAATGACATGCGCCATGATGAAAATGGAAAAAATTCCATACACACAGATGTGGTTATTTTTTTTATTGTTTTAAATAAAGTTACATATTTAACTATTGCGGTCCAATAGATTACAAAAATTTGAGGATCTCGTGGCTTCACATACTTTTAACGATACCATGCAGTTGGAAGAAAATACAAAGACTCGAATGGTTTCGTATTTTTTCTTCCGCAGAGTGCCATGAAGTTATACAAGAAATTGGATTGAGCTATTGGTGTGTTTTTGAATGAGCAACTGAAGGATGTTAACCCTAGGACCCTACACTATGTGTTTTAAAACAAATCCCCTACGCTGGGGTTACGAGCACCCCAGCACTTTGGATCGATGCAGTTGACTCTCTATTTGTCGTAGAAAGCTTTGTTTTTTTTTCATTTAATCGTTCGAATTCTGGAAAAAAAGATTAAACATTGAGAAAAAGTGTTACATTTATTTTTCACGGTGAAAAATGCAATTAAAAAAATTAAGCACATAATCTGCTAATTTTGCACTAAAATTTATAAAAATATCTTGTACGCGTATTTTGGAAAATCAAATCATGGATTCTTCTAGAACATAGTATGGAACAAGCCCAAAAAAATTACAAGAAAGAAATTCGAAGTGCTTCAATAATTTTGCACGAGGTAAAGTTAGCAATTTTTAGTTCAATTCGCTGTTTCTTTGGCAACACGTGCTCGCACTTTAACGTCCAAAACGAAATAGACGATTTCTCCGGCACAAATATACGCAGTATAACCCCCTCTCCCAATGCGACCAATAGGGAGAGGTGATCACTTCAACTGCCGAAATGCCAGGACCGTAAAAATTTAGTGGGGGTTTGGGGAACCCCTGAGTAGGGTCCTAGGGTTAAAAAGGATACGTCAAGCTATCTCAAAACGGCCTTTCTGGCAATCTGTCAGATTTTCATGTTATGCATGAATGCGATAGGGATAGCGAAAAAGCATGTTCCCTCCGAAAGGTTTGATCCTGGCCAAAAATCCCCTCCCCGGGGAAAAAACCTTGGACAAGTACATTTGTTGACCCCTGTTTCCATTTGTTTTCACAGAAAAAAACTACCCAAAAAAGTACAAAATTTTTAAAAATTTGGCAAGATTGAGATAGGAAAAAGAAGATTGTTTCTATAAAATAACTATACTCCAAATGACAAATAGAAATGAAAAACTTCACATATTTTATCGAGATCCCAAGAAAAAAAGCAACAATGCCCATTGTGAGTGTCTGGTAAAAAACAGAGTCTACAAGTAAATGATCAATTTGCGCATAAAAAAAATAATTACTTTACAAAAACAGAAATGGAAAAGCCAATGATTTACGTTCAGCACTAAAATTTATAATATCAATAATAGGACAAGTATTTTATTGTCGCTTGAGGATGGAGTATTTAAAAAAAAGCAAAAATTAGTTGGTTATTGAAAAAAGTCACCAATGTACAAAAATAAAAATCGGTCAAAAGAACAGAGTCCAGAAAAAAAAATCAGGATGAAAAAAAAACTTGAAGAAAAAAATTTCAAACGAAAAAAATTAGATTGAAAAAAAAATTTCGGCCGAAGTACTTGGCGAGTTTATAACACATACAACATTACGTGAAATACATTACGTGATCCAAGCTAAGCAAAAAAACTCGCCAAGTACTTCGGCCGAAATTTTTTTTTCAATCTAATTTTTTTCGTTTGAAATTTTTTTCTTCAAGTTTTTTTTTCATCCTGATTTTTTTTTCTGGACTCTGTTCTTTTGACCGATTTTTATTTTTGTACATTGGTGACTTTTTTCAATAACCAACTAATTTTTGCTTTTTTTTAAATACTCCATCCTCAAGCGACAATAAAATACTTGTCCTATTATTGATATTATAAATTTTAGTGCTGAACGTAAATCATTGGCTTTTCCATTTCTGTTTTTGTAAAGTAATTATTTTTTTTATGCGCAAATTGATCATTTACTTGTAGACTCTGTTTTTTACCAGACACTCACAATGGGCATTGTTG
The DNA here is from genome assembly GCA_963989365.1 of Rhimphoctona megacephalus. Classification (NCBI taxonomy): domain Eukaryota; kingdom Metazoa; phylum Arthropoda; class Insecta; order Hymenoptera; family Ichneumonidae; genus Rhimphoctona; species Rhimphoctona megacephalus. The sequence goes on along the minus strand of OZ022414.1, from coordinate 36,506,347 downwards.
CTTTTTTTCTTGGGATCTCGATAAAATATGTAAAGTTTTTCATTTCTATTTGTCATTTGGAGTATAGTTATTTTATAGAAACAATCTTCTTTTTCCTATCTCAATCTTGCCAAATTTTTAAAAATTTTGTACTTTTTTGGGTAGTTTTTTTCTGTGAAAACAAATGGAAACAGGGGTCAACAAATGTACTTGTCCAAGGTTTTTTCCCCGGGGAGGGGATTTTTGGCCAGGATATAACTTCTTTTTTTCTGAACAGCTCCGAATCCTAGAATTTTTACATGATAACAGATAATCCTTGAATATCTATGCTGACATAACCAGTAAAACCCTAGCTCAATATCAAATATGCAATGCGATGCTATAAAGAAAAAGCGAACGAACTTAGTACAGCTTGCACAAACAAAACGCAGAAATTCATTTCAGTTAACACCTCGCGTTTCCTGCAGTATATTGAGAAATTCGATACATATATTTGGTGCGTCTCAGCAATGTGCATTTCACTAATATGAGAAAAACATGAGCGAAAGGCCAAAAATGAAACCGTATAGAAATATTTGTGGAACACTTTTTTTTTTAACAAATCATATCACAATGCACACTAAAAACTTGAATGAATATTGAATTTTTACATTGTTTTCTCATGCTTTTATTTCCACTTATATCTTTTGCACAAGCCTGACCAAGCGATGCCATTACACTATTGTTGAATTTCTGATCCTTCGACTGGTTGTGAAATATGATAACAGACGATCCTTGAATATTTACACTGACATAATCAGTAAAACCCCAGCTCAATATAAAATGTGTAGTGCGATGCCAAAAAGAAAGAGCGAAGGAACTTAGCACAACTCGCAGTAACGAAGCGATGATCCTTGTATGCAAAGGAAATAAGGCATCTCTTGTTTTCGCAAGGAATAGCAAATGCTTCATTGCTTTAAGTTTCACCAGTTTTTTTAGATCAAATTGTCGAAGGAGAGAATCTCAGCCCAATTCGCAGCTCGCAGCGCCTTCAGTATATTGGTAAATTTCTTGAAGCCGAAAAGAAAAATCGAAGGAACTGAACACAACCTGCAGAATATTGGAAATTTTATGTTTATTTGTAGACCGCACCTGAAAAGTATTGAAAATCATGATTTAATGACAAAAGTTATTTGTCAAATTTTTATAATTAAAGTATTTCATCAACAATTAATAGTTTTACAGGTTTTTATTTATGAACACATGATACATCTTGTCACAACTATTTTCATACACTCACTTTTGGAAAAAAAACAGTCTTTTGATCTGTAAAAAAAATTTCAGTGACATGATTAAAAAAACAATCGTTGCGTTCCAGATTGAAACTTCAACATCATTATTTACGAGTTCACACATTTTCAGACCGTATAACACTGATTTTTAAGGTTATGTTCGTTGTATTTTCTAGCACTTATTCTGGCCACACTAAGGCTGCGTTCGGGGAGTCACTATTTGCGCTAAAAAGGCAACCTATAGTAATACTATTTAATGGTAACGTTAGCGTTTATAGCGCAAATAGCGACTCCCCGAACGCGCCTTAATTAACGGTTTTATTCGGATTATTTTATACGGAAAAATAAAAATGATAACCTCAACGAATGGTGAGGTTTGTTTCTATTTGGCTTTTCTGGAATCCGAAACAAAAATGATTTCACCAGCGGGTGCGAGGTTATCTTTTTTAATTTCGCTGATGATTAATTCCGAGATATTAAAAAATATTATTATCACATTTCGCAATATTTATATATTACCGTTTTTTCGCACTATTTATATATTTAAACTATTTATGAATCACGATTTTTCACAATCTAAAAAACACGCGATTTACACGACTCGCACTTTACACTGTCAAAAGTCAAAACTACCGTCACACTGGTTATAAACATTCAAACTTTCCGTGGTATGGGTGCAGAGGCATGTAGTCACAGCACACGTTCAAAAACATCACTCGTGTGCACACTGGTTTACCGGTTTGGGAACACAGATTCTGATTGGTAACAATCAGAATCTCGATAGGCACGCTGAGGCCTTTCATTGCGACATATACAGACACGTCAAATTCTTCGATGTGTTGGAATTTTTGCATAATTTTGAGCCTGTGCAAAGTTTTTTCTCAGCAAATACGGCATCAATCGTGCTGATTTAAAGCTCAATCGAAAGATTTTTTCTTAATTAGTCTTCAGTTCAATTTTTAAGTCATCATCTGTCTCCTGAGCTTCGTAATTCGAGAAAATGACTTTCAGTTTTTACCCCCACCACCGAAATTTACTTTATTCAGAGATAATATAACAATACGAAATATTGTCGATCGATCCATCGAACAAATAAGCAATGTAACTTGAGCACTTTACAAACATTCCGGATAAATGTCGATTATAGAATATATGTTTTTTTCCGATTTTCGATGAACGTTTTTTGAACTGTCCGCGGATTATAAACAGAAAAGACGTAGCTGAAAACATCGCGTCACTCATAACGCTCGTAACCAAAACTTTTCGTCGAATGGGAACAGAGGGATATGTCGTCAGTTGCGCCCAATCAGAAAAACGCCAGCGCCACGAGGCCTTTCTCTGTGTCGTATACATACACGCACGCACACTCCGATCATCGCATAATTTTGCCTGTGCAAAGTTTTTTTTCAGCAATTACGGCATCAATCGGATTGATTCATGGCTCAATCGATGAGGGACAACTTTATTAGTCTCCAGTTCAAATTTCAGATCATGAAATTACCCCTGGGCTTCGTAATTCAAGAAAGAGTCTACCCCCACCGTCGAAATCGCTTTATTCAGAGATAATAGTCTCGGGTGAGTCCCGGGCAAGCAGACGACGCTGTCAAATGTACTTGTCCCGAGACTCTGCCGAGTCTCTTGATATTTCGAGAAAAAGAAACTATGTACCGTATTCTCTGATGGAGATTTAATGCGTAATTTTTTTTTGTTTCGACGATTTAACCATATCGGAGAAAAGTCTCTAGCATGATTTTCACCGACTGAAAGACGTGTAGTTGGTGAAAATCATGCTGGAGACTTTTTTTCATCAGAGAATATGGTTTTATCGGAGAATACGGGAATTACCCTTTTTATACATTTATTGCGTATGATGAGGTAAACAATGGTTTATGATTCACTTGGAAAAAATAAATTTCTCAGCTGAAAAGATGTGGTCTGCGAATATCACAGAAGATATTTAAAAAAATAATTCTACCCGCGGCGCCGATTCTAAAGTTAATGAAGCATTAAAAAAAAATCGATGATTAATAAGAAAAGTTATTAATCATTGATTTTTTTTTATACAGCAGACCATTATGAAAAGCTGATCAGTAGTTTCCTCATGGTATAAGAAAAATTGCTATTTGAAAAAAACAACAAATCTTTCAAATCCATCCAGAAGTCTCAAACCTTTATAACTTTCATAAATATTGATTTGCAATATTGAAGCTGTAAGCTTTAAATTGATAAAAATAAATATCGCGGTCACTTTTCGCTGAGATACAGGTTTACAATAAAGATGTAGGCTTGTAAAAGTTTCAGTTGTTTTGTTCAGTTTATCTTAGTTATTAGTTGTGCTGTGTCAAGCATGATTTGCTAAGAATTTCGTGGACTTTGAAATGCGATAAAAATTGAAACAATTAACCATTTAGTTCACATTTATTTTATAAATTTACACACGCATAGACTTATTTTATACAATGACAATGTTGAACACATTTTTTTACGCGACAATTCAGATTCATACATATTCATTTCAATCAATAACCTACATTCTTTCCTATCTAGTTTTTACACCAACAATATCAAATAGTCATAAATAAATGCGTACAAAAAAACCGACCTATCGTCGATTTTTAGACAGATAAATGTATATATTTATATAAAAGAAAAAAAAATAGGAATAGAATAGAATAGAAAGAAAAGAAGCCCGGAAACTGTCATATTCGAGTATATAAGAGTGCGGCAGGGCTCGCCGTAGTATTCAATATTTCAAAAGATACAAAACGGTATTATATTGATTTACTTAATTCAACAAGTATTTTTTTTTTTATCTTATTGTTTGTGAACAAATTCAAATAAACCGTTATTCTATTTAACGCAATAAATAAATAAAGCAAATGAGAAATTAATTAAAAGGATCTTCTGAATGAAAGTAAACATCTATCCCACCATTTATTATCATTCCAGTGATGTTTTAAAAATTAATCCTGCAGAAGTATTGATTTCTTGAAAAAAAAAAAAAAAAACACGAATCATCGTGCACTTTTTTGGAAACAGGCCATAACTTTTCCGAATCAAAGAAGCGGTCTTTAACTACCGGAAATGTTATCTCTATATATACAAGGTATTCCACGGTATTTTACTACGTCCGTGACCCTCCGACTGTTTGCAATTTTCCTAAATGTTCTTTGTAAAATAGTACCCCACGAAACGAATATGCACACCAATTTTCAAATTTTTATTTCCCGTTTTTAAGAGTAACAATTTTTCAAAGAATTACGGTTTTAGAAAGTTCTACAACGTTGTGAAACCTCTCTTAAGGCCTTACATACGTCCAGAATTTTCAAAAAATCGATTTTTTTTACAGATTATTATTCTCTATAGTTTTAGGCGTATTTCTATGTAAGTCGATTATACAAATTCCCCATAGATCGAAAGTTATTATAGAAAACGTGACTGCCCAACGAGAGTCTGATGCGCGCAGGTAGATGTCTCGAGCGAAAGGCACTTGAAACTTTAAATGCATTTTTCTCAAAACTACTTTTTCTGGCACGGTCTGCATGATAACTCATACAGTTTTTAATATTTTTTGATTCTTTTTTTTTTAAATATTCGAAATTGTTTTCTCTATAGTCTGTCGAGTCGGATTCTTGATGTTGTGATTAAAAAATTTTATAAACATAATTAAAGTATGACATTTATGACACAAAATGCACACTTTTTTTTAAACTGCCGTAAATTGCCAAAATTTTTCGAATTTCAAAAATCCGGCTCGACAGACTATAACTACAACTTTATTTTACAAGATTTTTTTTACGTTTTGCAGATCCGTCAGCATTTCAAGAAGAAATGATGCAGACCGCGGAGCAACTTTTTTTTTTATAGTGCTTCGGGAAACGTGATTTTTATGTTGTAATTTTTGAAAAAAAAAAATGAAATAAATTTTTTTATAAAGTTTAAATACTAATAAACAATGTGAAAAATTATTTTTATTAATTTCTATTGCTATCTCTTCTAAAAACAGTTTTTCTTTTAGCGCGTTTTAGGCGCTGCTGGACGTATGTAAGGCGATAAGCTAATGTAGATGTCAACAAATGTCTATACGTAGATTTTATTTCATTTTGATTGATAATTTCATGGAAGAATGAAAAAAATTCTTCATGATCAATGTCAAAAATTTCGTTGCATCTGAAGTAAAATATATTTTTTAAAGAAAATTGCCTATTTAGATTTTTTTTCAAAAAATTCTCCAAAATAGTATGACTAATGATACGATTTTTCACGCGAGTCCAATCGTGGAGGAACGTTTTATTCTATTTTCGCTTGGAATTGATACATTTTATTTTTCAGATAAAGTGGGATTTTTTTTTACCAACATAATTTTGATTGATGATATCATCGATACTTTATCATTTTTAAGCCTATACCGATTGTAATGAAATGAATTTTTAAAAAACGTTGAAATTTTCGAATAAAAAAAAATCGTACTATTTCAATTTTTTTTCTTACACTTAACCATTTTGATAAAATCTATTGTGAACCATTTTCAATTGGGTTCGATCGCTCAAAAACTGCATACATACAGGTTCTCACGATTTTTAAAATTACTTTTAACAACGATTGTAAACAAATGATCTTTTTATCAGCAGTTAAATCCGACCAAAAGTTGTTGAACTGTCCATAAAATTAATCAAAATTGTTATTGGTAAGAAAGAATGGAATCGGTAGGAAAAATATGTCTTTTTTAAAAAGTTCCATTTCTTTTTATCTAATAACAAATGAGAGAATTGAAAATGGTAAAAAAATTAATAATATTCTTTGAAATTATTGTAGTAACAAATAAATCAACGTTATATTAAAAATACTATGTTTTAATTCCAAAAAAATAGAAGAATAAATATGGAAATGCTGTTAAAATTGCATCACTGTGATGTTACTGTGAACGCTAGATACACGTATTAATCTAGCGCCATGACGGTATAATTTTATTCGAGTGAACACGGGGGTTGAAGCTTCTCGCTCTGGCCACAGAGTGGCGCAGACCAAGTCTGTTCCCGAGCGCGCATCATCCGCTTGGAATGCATATACTCTCGGAGCTGAAGTACATCGTGACCGTCCGAAAAGATGGTCTTATACATATTTTTGAAACTGCCATGGGTAACGCTGTTAAGAATGAACAGTGATACCTAAGCAACTTGAAAGGTAGTATATTGATGATACCTTTTGAATTGCAGGTTATCGTTTTGGACGTTCTCGATAATTCGAAGAATGTTTGTCCGAGAAAATCGGTGAACACAGTGTTATGAAGATCAGATACATTTGACTAATATACAAAGTTCCTTCACATAGTGTATAAATAGAATTGTTGCTGATTTGTTTCAAAGCAAATAATCGCAATATATTCTTGACTCAAATTTGATTAGTCGATACATATGCTGATTTGCGGTGGCACAGTGTCGCCACCATTCGTTAGGTTCCAACCATTCCATGTGCTACCCAAACAGAACGTTATGTGACGTTGAACCCTAACGCCACAATGCCATTGAAACAGAACGCTACAATGCTGTTTAACCTAACGCTAGGATGCTGTCACAACCAAACGCTAGGATGCCGTTTGAACGGCAGCACTGAATGACGTCATCTTTACGTCGAACGGGCGTCATTCGATAACGCTACTCGCTAACCCAAAAGAAAGATGAAAATAGCGAAGTAGAAGTCTACGTTACTTTCGATACAGTGTGTCGGAATATGACGTGAATCAAGCGTTAGACTAACGCTCGGCCCTTTTGAACGCCAGCTTTGGTTATCTGGGATGGTATTTTCTCGGCTATAGCTATTTTATCCCGATGATAGTAGAGGGGCGAGGTCAAAGAAGTATACAGAATAAATCACACCATATTGACATTCCGGAATTACACTTTTACTTTATTAAAGAACAAAAAGTTAATTATGAAAAATAAAGGTTAACTTAAATTGTTATGATAAATAAAATTTCCGAAAAAAAATCTAAAATATAATTTACATTTTCCTTCTATCGATATTTTTCTTATAGAATATTTCAGTTACAATAAATAGATTCCGTTTCGTTAACCATCACATTCAAGAAACATTTACAACATTCACGAATAGAATTACCAAACGTTCACTCTCAACTTATCCCAACTTAATATCGTTCAGGTCACTCCCTAACGAATTTCTCTTAACGATAAGATGAACGCTGGATAATTTTACTCTCCTTAAATTATGGACATTCCACTTGGACAAAAAAAAACAATTTGAATCCCTCTCGGCAATTCGAAACTAATCCAATGAGATATCAGTTTGGACGAAAGAAAATTTGAATCCCTCTCGGCAATTCGATAATTAGTCCAACTAAATATTCACGGCAGGTGTTATAACGCGAGACAAGACTTGATCAAAACTTCCCCAAGTACGAACGTACCCCGAAACAATATCGCTTTTTAACGGTAATTCTTCAACACAAAAATCGAGACATCTCTAACACAAAAATACACAAAATTCAAAGCGAGACGACGGCTCACCGCTACAGTTTCAGTAGGTTTTAGTAGGTGGAAATCCGGAAAAGGACCACGGAAAATTTCCCCTCGATAATTCCGATAACGTCGTATTCTTGATCAGGTTGACGACGGCTCAGAAGAAGACGTCTGTCCTCATTGGTGTCCAAAACAAAAGTCTTCGACAATTAACGAAAGCGCGATTATGCGGACTAGGGTCCTAACTCCCCACCCTTCGCCTACTCGCGGGAATCTCGATAGTTCTCGAATCTTCGCTCGCCTTTCGATGATTACCGATAATAATCATAATTTCTTATTATATTTGAATTTCGGCTGAGCGCGACATTGACCGACGTTGAACCTCGGTATTGACGGAAATTGACGAATGATCCCGATGCTACTGGACGCATCTCGAGTTCGACAGCTCCGGGTGAGGGTTTTGAGTTAGCGATCCTCGCTTGATATGAAATTTCGCGCTTTCTCGATGTTGACCTTGATGCCTTTAAGCCTTCCCTCACAACGTTCTCTAAATCGATGTTCTCGCCGAATGAAACCGTCCCTCGCTCGTACATAGTTCATAATAAAAATAATACAAAATAAAATTAATAATACGGAAATACGCTCGCATTTGGCCCTTCTGGATTTTGCTCGAGAGAAATTCTGCAACGAGAATAGACATGTTCTCCTGTGCCGTGCCGATTTTTAACTTTATGTGACGTGGACAAAATTACCACGTCACAATATATATATATATAGTAGGATGTGCATAAAAAAAGCGATATTTTTTTTTCGCTTGCGTCCACCGAAAAAAGTTGAGTTATGGTAAAAAAATAAACATCCTACAAGGAGAGCTCAGAATTAAATTATTTCGCGAAGCGCATTGCATTTGAAGATTTTCCATAAGAATAACATAGGAAAATAATAATGTCTCTGAACATTGTGCTACAACTCTTGAGGAAAAAATCGTACAGAAATGTCACTAATATATTTTTGTAGAGAATCGAATTCCCTACAAAAAAAGTCCTTACGAGCAATACGCTCAAAATAACCATTCAACTGTTATAGCTGTTCAAAGTTGGATCGATGAAACAAAATTGTTCAACAGGCTACAACACTTGAATTTTTGCTTAATGGAAAAAAATTCATAAGGTTCTTTTTGTAGAGAATTGTCTACTTTGGCGAAATAACTCAATAAAATCATTTAGAAAGTAATCATCTCACCACTAGGAAAATTTCATGCTTAATTCTCAAAAAATATCTATTTTTCTCACTTGTAAAACTCCGTCCGAATTTTTTTTTCAATCAAATTTTTTCCGTTCGAAATTTTTTTCTGTATCGGGATTTTTTTTTAAATTCTGATTCTTGTTGTGCGAAACAATTGTACTGAGAATTAATTGAAAGATTTTTCGATAATGGGTTCTAATGTATCTGAATATTAATGCTTTTGAAAAATTTATTCATTCCACGACTTTTTGTGAAGTCTAGACTTAATTTTTGATCACCCGAAACTACTGTTTGGGAGGAGTAAATGCACTTGTCTCAACTTTTTTTACAGCCTACTTTTCTTTTCCAACCATTCGATTTGCCTTATGAATTTCTTGAGGTAAATATTCCGTCGTGGCCAGAAAATACAAGGTTTTTAACTTGCTTAAATTTTTTCCAGCAACTATAAATTGTTAATGACGTAGCCGAACGTGGTGTGGCATCAATAGAGGCATACAGCGGCTCATTGAAAAAAAAATGAAGAGTAATTGCAATACCTCCTAGACAAAGTACACCGTCATTATCGAAAATATCCCAATTGCAACAAACAGACTCTAAAAAACACTGATTGAACTCCATTGTAAAGACAATGCAATTATGAATAACCATTGTCCTTTTTATTATTTACTGCTGTTCGTGATCATGCTTAATTCGCAATAATGAATAAATCTTTTTCCAAAATTGACGATAAGATTCTGTTGAAATTTATATTCAAGAGTTTATAAGTGAGAAAAATAGATATTTTTTGACAATCGAACATGAAATTTTTGTAGTGATGAAACGATTACTTTCTCAATGGTCTCATTGACTTATTTCGGCAAAGTAAATAATTCTCTACAAAAAAACCCTATCAATCTTTTCCGTTAAGCAAAAATTCAAGTGTGATAGCCTATTGAATAATTTTTTTTCATCCATCCAACTTCCAACAGCCATAACAATAGAACGGTTGTTCTGAGCGTATTGCTCGTAAGGACTTTTTTTGTAGGGAATTCGATTCTCTACAAAAACATGTTAGTGACATTTCTGTGCGATTTTTTCCTCAATAGTTGTAGCACAATGCTCAGAGACCCTATTATTTTCCTGTGTTATTCTTATGGAAAATCTTCAAATGCAATGCGCTTCGCGAAATAATTTAATTCTAAGCTCTCCTTGTAGGATGCTTCTTTTTTTACCATAACTAAAATTTTTTCGGTGGATGCGAGCGAAAAAAAAATATCGCCTTTTTTATGCACACCCTAATATATAGTGCTGTACCAGTTGTTCTGAGGACATCACCCAATTTGAACATGTAAAATTAATAGGGTGGGTTTGGGTCATCTCGGGGTTGTTTTTTGAATCACTGGACATGTGGGAATAGTGTGCGCGGATGCGTGTGTGCGCGCGCGCGTGCGCGTGTGTGTGTGTATGTGTGTGTATGTATGTAGAGTGCTGTACCAGTTGTTCCGAGGGCATCACCCAATTTGAACGTGTAAAAATAGTAGGGTGGGTTTGGGTCATCTCGGGGTTGCTTTTTGAATCATTGATCATGTGGAAATAGTAGGGTGGGTTTGGGTCATCTCAGAGTTGTTTTTTTAATCGTTGGATATGTGGGAATAGTAGGGTGGGTTTGGATTATCTCGGAGTTATTTTTTAAATCGTTGGACATGTGGGAATAATAGGGTGGATTTGAGTCATCTCGGAGTTGTTTTTTTTAATCGTTGAACATGTGGAAATAGTAGGGTGGGTTTGGGTCATCTCGGGGTTGTTTTTTGAATCGTTGGACATGTGGGAATAGTAGGGTGGATTTGGGTCATCTCGAAGTTGCATTTTGAATCGTTGGACATGTGGGAATAGTAGGGTGGGTTTGGGTCATCTCGGGGTTGTTTTTTGAATCGTTGGACATGTGGAAATAGTAGGGTGGGTTTGGGTCACCCCGGGGTTGTTTTTTTAATCGTTTGGACATGTGGTAATAGTAGGTGTAGGAAATACCCAAATAGAAATTCGTGCAGTCGGCATTAATATTACCATGGTGTGCAGTCACCGTGCCGCGAACTGTCTATCAGGATAGTAGGTAGGTGGGAAATAGTAGTTCAAATTGGGTTGCAATTTTTTAAATCGGAATATTTTTTTTCGGCGGATATTTTGACCGCGGATATTTTAACCGCGGATATTTTGACTGCGGATATTTTGACCGCGTATATTCTGTAAAAGAACATTCCGTCGTGACACCGTTCCACAGTACGTTTGTCACTTATCCACGTTATTTTGCGTAAATTTTGATGAACACAATACGACGTCTCCGCATAAAATTTTGTTATTGTTGATATAATTCCGAATAATTGATAGCTTACGACCACAGCACACTCCCCCACTCAATCAGCGATAACCAATGAGAGTTGAGGTATACCCTAGCAAATCCCAAGAAAAATCCCTAAGCATGCGGAGCTCTTTGATCACAGTATGACTGTGACAAAATCTGAGACAAGTACATTTACGGCCCCCAAATAGTCGTTCCAGTAAAACCCCTTTCGCCGAAAAACCAATGCCCGCAAAAATTTACTAAAACCCACGCTAAGTTGCTCATATAAAGATCCCTCCGCACAAAAATCCTCTCTAAAAACCAGCTGATCATTATAAGTTATAAAAAACCGCCCTCAGAAAAAAATGATCAAACCCTCAAAAAAACCAAATCCCCACAAAAATTTACTAAAACTAACACAAAGTCATCGGAGTAAAAATCCCCTTCTACAAAATCTGTATCCAAAAACGAACTCATCATACAACATTTTATAGAAAAACGCTCTCATTATCTTATCAAAAAAGTCAAATTGTACAGAGGTGATACAATTTAAACCTCGTAGATGTTGGGAGTTCACAAAAAGTTGATAGAGATCTACCAAAGCATATATGGCCAAGTACGTGCGATTATATGATGTTTTATAAAATCTCCAAAATATTATGTTGAAATACCATTTCTCTAATATATGCTTTATCACAACAAATTATTGTATAATTTTTGGAACTATAAGAATTCGCAAATGTAATTAATAGCTGCCGCAATGGTCAGACTTCGAGTTATAAAATAAAATTGCAATAGCCTGCGCCAGTTCGAGCAGTGCTGCACTCTTATTTACAGAATAATTTTGATATACCTACTATTTTTTAATTTACATTTCATAACATTAACTTATTATTTTATTATATAGTGTTACGTCCTAGCCTTACGCTAGGCCCTCCATATTTTTTTTCCATCACACTTTATTAATTATGTACCATCAGACGGTACACTCTTTAAATCTGTCATCATTCGTCGATAACTAATTCATATTTAATAATAAACTCAACAATCGAGTATATATTCTCAAATAATGGTATATACCCTTAAATAATAATTCACATTGTAACACGATACATCCGGTAAGACACCAGACTTTCTCATACATTTTTTTCCAACATCGCTTTCTATTTCAAGTACGAACATAGTAAAACTGCATGTGTGCTCTACACAACCCTCGACTTTCAGTCGCCACAAAAAATCTCAAATCTTTTAACAGGAAATCATAAAAGCGCATAGAGTACCCTTAATTTCAAAAACATCCTAAATTTTATTACTCCAGCAACATTTTCCAGACCCACGCTTGACCGTCTTGAAAATCGAGAGTACTCGGTGAAATAAATATTTCTCACGAGTCCCAAACGCATATTATCAAATTCCAAGACCCCTGAAACTAGAGCAACCCTGCTTAACACATTTTCCCAAACTCCGGAAATCTCAGATAAAAATTAACGACTTTTCTTTCAATCACCTTTCCAGAAAAGTCTCCCCCCATAACAAACTCCAATCGCAAAATTAGGACACCAAATTAACGACCTCCTATCCAATCCCAGTGAAAAGCATAACAAAATAGGTCCCCTCCATAATGTCCTACCCCCAAAAAATCGTACAATCCGACAAAAATCTTCAACTCTAGCAAGTAAGAAATTCAACAACAACAGTTAGTTAGTACCGAAATCCAAATGCGTTAACATCTTTCAATAATCGAAATTCAAACCGTCGCGGTCTTAATAATAATATAAAGTCAGCGGTCAAAAACAAAACAAGTGTTAACCGTCTCTCGAATCCTTCCAACGAAAATTATAATCCAATCGATAACTCCGATCATCAAAGTTTCAAAATCCTTAACTTAAAATATGAATCATATTTTGTGTTAAAATACAAGTGTAATAATTAAAAGTGTAATTAACTAAAAGTATAATAATTATTAAATAAATATTATATATTTTGTAGTAAACAAAATATCATCGAGATAATATTTATTTCAACATTCTTCCACGTCGCTCCTATGGTTGAGGATTCTTCTCAACACATAGGCATCATCCATCCAAAGGTCACGTATACCAAAGATATAATATATATGTGTTCGGTAATCGCGTCAGTCCCAAAAAGGACTCACCAGCGACGGTCATAGGTTTGATACGTCACACTCTAAATCGAAGATTACGCGATATACGCTAGATCTCCCTCTCGGGACGTAACATAGCATTACAAAAGTCCTAAAAAAATTTAGTCAAGAGTCACCGCAGCGGCTCGATGACAAGTATTGAAAGACATAAAGAATCGCATTAGCCTGCGCAAGTTTGAACACTGCCGCACCCTCATTTGTAGTATTTGTAGTGTAGTTTGATTGGTAACAAATTGATAAAAGTTTACCATCGTACGTTGAGCGGATACGCACAGAGTACTTGTCCGTCCTGAAAATTTTTCGACTAGTTAAGCTAAATATATGCTTTTCTGTTAACGAAAAATGTGTCAATCACTCTGATCATTTGAAAATCTCCTGGTGCAGATTTGAATTTGAATCTCCTGGTGCCGATTTGAATCTCTTGCCCGCCTTGGAACGCAATCAATTGATGACCGCTATTACATGGCAGGCTTATTCCGATTTTGTGCGTGTAAATGGTACCGGATTATTTATTCCGGGTTTACAATACCGTTTATACACGCACTTTAACACCGGTTTTCACTCCATCGGATGTTACAAAACCGGAATGAGGCACTAGGTCATCAGGTGCGAAACGTAATAAATATGCGAAGTGGTAAAACCAAAGAACCACTGCCGCTTTTCTTCGTGGACCTTGAACCTGGCCCGAACAATAAAGAAATCTACAAAATCGATCTCTTACTAAATGCAAAAATCGAGGTTGAACCTCCCAAAAAAAACTCGACAATAGAGCAATGTATTCGGTGCCAGCGATACGGACACACTAAAACCTATTGTCGCCGGCAATTCAGGTGCGTGAAATGCGGCCGCGATCATAGCACGTCATCCTGTAAAAAATTAAGGGAAACACCTACAAAATGCGTGCTCTGTGAAGGAAACCACCCAGCAAATTACAAGGGCTGTCGTGTCTACCAAGACATTCTATAGAAGAAGAACTCTACTGCCCAAAAACCACATTGGCACAGATCAGTTCTACGTGAAGGAAACAACACCAGGGAAGAGCAAGCTATACAGACCCAGGCAAATATTCATACCGAAAAAAGCATACACAATCAAACCTACGCGCAAATGGCTGGAGCAAGCGCAAGTACTCGCTCAAACACGGTTAACAGCAATCCAGAAATCTCAAATATCATCGAAAAGTCATTCAACGAGCTCAAAATAGCTCTAATACAGCAGAACGAGCTCTTAAACACCATGTTAAAACTATTAACAACGGTATTAACGAAGTTCGCAGAAAAATAATTTAGCTCCTACCGAATAACACTATGGAACACCAACGGCCTGGCCCAACATCGCCAGGAGCTAGCTGCATTCATGAGTATAAATAAAACTGACATCATGTTGATCGCCGAAACTCATTTCACTGACAAAAGCCACATTAAAATCCCTGGCTATAACTTCTTCAGCACCGAACATCCCGACGGAACTGCGCACGGAGAAACAGCAATCTTTGCTAAAAAGTCGATAAAACATCATGAACTGACATCCTTCGACAAGGACTACTTACAGGCGACAAGTATAATTGTCGAAGATGAAAAATTCGGGCCTGTTGTAGTATCCGCTGTGTATTGTCCTCCCAGACACAATATAAAAGACGATAAATTTACGGACTTTTTAGATGGAAACAAAATTCTGGATGTATTAGACTTCTACGTGACTAAAGGTATAAGCAAAAATTACATTAATATAGAAACTAGCCTAGATCTGTCATCTGATCACACGCCAGTAACGATAACACTCAGCAGCGTAATAACCAATTTAGAAAAACGACCGTCACTTCATAACAAATACACAAATTGGCCGGTGTTTCAAGATAGTATTGACAAAAACATCAATCTAAAATCTCACTGAAAAGCGAGATTGAAATAGATGATGCCGCGGAATATTTCACACAATTAGTACAGAACGCAGCCTGGAAGGCTACACCACACAGCACAGCTAGTCAATCTACGAAAAGATACCCCGACGTAATAAAGCAAAAAATCACAGAAAAAAGACGTATCCGGAGGCAATGGCAACTGAGTAGAGACCCAACAATCAAAAGTAGACTTAACAGAGCAGTCCAAGAACTCAAAAAACTGATCTTTAGCCACAACAACAATAGCTTTGTACAGTATTTGCTGAACTTGAGTAATACGGCCAACACCGACTACTCACTCTGGAAGGCAACTAAAAGGATGAACCGCGCACAAAACCACAATCCTCCGATCAGGAAAACTAATGGTGAATGGGCCCAAAGCGACATCGAAAAATCGGAAGTATTTGCCGAACACCTCGCCCAAGTGTTCACACCACTGGCAGCGCAACAAAACGACGAGAACATCTACAACTTCCTCAAATGCCCTCTACCAATGGAACTTTCGATCAGACACTTCTCACCCGAAGAAGTGAGACATACAATTCGCAAACACCTGGACTCAAAAAAATCTCCTGGCTACGATCTAATCACCGGAGCAATCTTCAAGAAATTACCAAGGAAGGGAATCGTCTACCTTACCAACTTATTCAACGGTATCATTAGCACATCCAGCATACCCAGTCAATGGAAAATTGCACAAATTATAATGATTCAGAAACCTGGCAAGCTTCCAAACACCATCACCTTTTATAGGCCCATAAGCCTGCTGCCGATAACGTGCAAATTGTTTGAAAAATTGCTCCTGGTACGAATGAAAGAACCAATCAATGAACGAAGGATCATCCCTGAACATCAATTTGGATTCAGGTCAAACCACTCGACGGTGGAACAAGTCAACAGAGTCTTCAATGCGATAGGTAACTCACTGGAAGAAAAAAAGTATTGCTCGGCAGTGTTCCTCGACATTCAACAAGCCTTCGATAAAGTATGGCACCCAGGCTTGCTTTACAAAATCAAAGCACTCATACCACAATATTACTTGCTGCTAAAGTAATACTTAAGTAATCGGAAGTTCCAGGTAAAACACGGAACAGAACAATCTCAATTCTTCCCCGTAAACTCAGGAGTTCCACAAGGAAGCGTCTTAGGCCCAATTGTCTACACTCTCTTCACACCCGACCTTCCTGTAAACCTCAACACCACTGTAGCTACTTTTGCCGATGACACAGCTATTCTCTCTATTCATGATGACCCAGACACAGCATCAAGTATGCTCCAAAGAGGACTGAATGACATCCAGGGCTGGCTAGAGAGATGGAGAATCAAGGCAAGCGACACAAAGTCCGTCCACATCACCTTTACAATGAAAAAGAAGGACTGCCCGACAGTATCACTGAATGGCCAACCTCTTCCAGTCGTTAACGAGGTGAAATACCTAGGTATGCACCTTGACCGAAGACTAATATGGACCAGCCACATTAAAATCAAAAGGAGGGAGTTGGACCTTCGACTAAAAAAAATGTACTGGCTGATAGGCAGCAAGTCGAAACTATCTCTGCACAACAAGATTATGGTATACAAAACAATACTCAAGCCAATCTGGACCTACGGCATCCAACTCTGAGGAACCGCGAGTAACTCTAACATCGAGATTCTACAACGATTTCAATCAAAGACTCTCAGAACTATGGCAAATGCCCCCTGGTATGTCACCAACGCCAGACTGCACAAAGACCTTGACATAGAAACAATCAAAACCGTAGCACAAAAACTATGCACAAACTACGAGACGAGACTTGGCAACCACCCGAACCTACTAGCGTCAAACCTACTCGACAGAAGAACAATTTCAAGGAGATTGAAGAAACACAAACCACTGGATCTAAGAGAGCGATTCCGCGTCGAATAAATTCAAACAAAATAGATAGAACAGAATACCGAAATTTAACATCTCAAACCGACCCATACAACAGCGTGCATCGCTGGATGCGCCTTCTAAATACACAAGCAATTGTTTTTCTTACATCTCACTATCTCCGACATCAAAACTATTCAATGTTAAAATATTAACAGATTATAGTTCTTAAGGTAGTTCATGCACGAAACGATTTTGTTAGGAAGGTCTTGAAATTAGACAGAGGTTAAATGGGTAGTTGACTGACACGCATACCAAATTTTAAAGGGTTCGTCTTATTGGTTATTGAGATAAACGTGTTTAATATGAAGAAAAATACACAGGGGTATAGGGACTATGCGTAAAAAATCGTTTATCTTTCGATATAACGAATGAACGCTTCTTACGAAATTTATGAAAAAGTACTCAATAACAATTAAGTATATAATGAAGGTCTGGGAAAAAATTCGAGACGATTGTCTTACTAGTAATAAGGATATATTACGTTAAAGATTGAACGAAATTGGTAATGAACGATATCTTAACATGCGACGTTGCCACATAACCGTGGCAACGTCGCATCGGGGTGACATATATAGCAGACTATTGGACTCTGGCTCGACCGGCTCAACTATATATATAGAAGTACACGAAAACGTATACAAACACGTATGCATATATCCTCACCAAATAACAATTTCATTAATTAATGACTAATGTAATTTGTTATTTTTTTTTATTTATTCAAAAATTAATTATACATGAATTTTTGCCTTTATCATGTTTTTATATGTTTCCATCGATTATACACCTTTGATACTATAGTAATCACATAAACCATATATACTTATTTTCTTTTTTTTAATAAAACAACAAAATCAATATAACTTTGGTACGTATTGTGACTATACAGACAAATTATCGATTTTCAGAATCGACAATAAATTGAAAATTTTAGTTGAACCGTTTGCAATTTTTGAAATGGTCTTTTTTCTTATGACTGATTTGACTCTGATATTTTTTTTCGTAATACATTTCGGTTTATTGCCATTAACTAGACATCTCTAATCCTATATAGCATTTCCTTGAATTATATACTCTTATTCATTAAGGGACAACACCACTGTGACCCCCTATTTTTTTCACATTTTTCAAGAATTTTTTTTTGTGGGAAAAAAGAGATATTCGAAAAATTTTTTTTGGGTTTTGTTCCTTGTTTATTAATGTATCAAAAAACATTTCTTTCACATTTTTCACGCCGCATGGTGGCGCTGGGGAAGCTCTCGCGTCATCTCCGCAGTGGTTCGCGGCACGCAGCAGAACTCTCTTCAACGTCGATCTGAAAAAAAAATACCGAGTGTTTTCGTTAATAATATGATATTTTGAAAATAGGCTATAACTTTTATAATTATTGAGATATCGAAAAAATCCTATGTACTTCTCTAGATAATCTACTTTTATTGATACAGTAAAAATTTGAAGTCGATCGGATAAAAATTGCTCGAGTTCTGCTGCGTGCCGCACTCAAAAAAGTGGTTTTGAAAAAAACGCGTTCAAAGTTTTAGGTTTGTTAATTTATGTTATAAATTGAAAAAAAAAAATATTTACCTTCAATCAGCGATAACGGCACCATATAGCTGGCCTTCAAGAAGCAAATCGTTGTCTCCTGATTCTTTCCTCGAACTTGTTAAGGCTTTTCTCGCTTCTTTTGCAGCGTCTGTGAGCGAGCGCTCCACGAGCTGGATCCGCGCTGCGTCGGTCTCAACGCAAAAGTTGAAACAATTTGGGCCGATGGTTATCCCCAACGTCTCCAGTACTTTCATGAGACTTCTCAGGCCATCATTGAACACTAATACCGCGATATCAGTTGCAATATCAATGATTTTTTTGCTTCCGGACTGGCACTTGGGGGCTATTGCCCAAACTGATTTATTGTACCTTTCGTTATTGTTTTGCGTATAGCCGCCCAAACAACGCTGCAGCAAATCGTCCCTGCTCAAATTTTCGAAGATTGGCTGAATTGCCTCCAATATTTCCTGAGGAAGAGGCGGTTTATGGCGATATTTAGAAATATCACCATTTGCGACCGCGCGCTGCCACGAACACCACGACTCGGCTCCTTCCGGGCAATCGTCATGTTGTGGCTCACTGTCTGTGGACATTTTATGTTTGATAGTTGCCCAAATTGCCTTCCTCATTTTGTCAACATCATCTCTGTTCCTCCGAATAGCCAAGTCGTAATATATGCTCAACTCATCAATCAATTTTCCGGTGAGCTTTCCTCTACCAGACAATCCTTTTTTTTCACGATTTCGCGGAGGCGCGTCCCCATACGTTTTTGGACATGATCGATGCACTCTTTTTGTTTAATCTCGAAACCGTCGTATGGATCGCTATTCGATATGCCCAGAAACGTTTTAGAATCGCCGTCACCAATATAATCTTTATATTTTATGCCATAGAGCTCTTCAGACCGTTGAAACATTTCGATAGCTGCGTCGACTTCCATTTTTCCGGAGGAGCCGCTATGGTTCGCCTGGCACTCATCGTCGTGGATAGCTTTCCATTCCCAGTACTCCGCGGTGTTTTCTTTTTTTTCCCAATGCTCGCAAGCTTTGCAGTATTTCGATTTAACCATAACGCCAATCACTTTTTTAGTGTACCAGCCGATTAGCGATGTTATACCGAAAAGCGAGCTGAAACCGCGCTTTCGCCACGATCCGTCGCCTGAAACGATAATTCCGTCCGCCACCCCATTTTCCAACGAAATTCTCTGCTCCTCAAGTGCAGCCTTTTTTTTGCTTATTGCGCTCACCGCTTTAGTGGCAATCGAAATCGAATTTATGATTCGATCGTAAAAAGACTGAAATATGGGGCACGGTAGGTCCACGAATGCACAAAATTTCATCAGGCCATTCAAACCGACGCCAAGAAGACGCATACTGAATACGATACTGACACGAATTGATTAACACTTTTTCACAATGGCCGCAATCGACCTCGATTTTGAACCCGAGTCCGCGCAAACTTTTTTCGGTGAATTTTATGTCACGATCACACACTTTACATTTCACTAACGTGGATATAATGTTCAATGCAGTGAAAAGTTGTACTATACGATAACTGAAATCGTTAGTAACACCGACCTCTAAATCGTCCGATGATTTTAACTTTTTCGCCGACGTGCTCACATGCTCTGCAGAACTGTTTTCGGAGCTATAACGGTTCGGAGGTTTTCGATTCGAAATTTTCGATCGACTCCTCATCACATAACTCCGTTTTGTTCCCTTTTTCCCCGTGTACACTTTCTTATCCTCCATTTCAACTTGAAAATAATAATTTGGAGCGTTTGATATTCACAAACGAAACGATTCGGAGCGATTAGACACGAATAGCGTCGCTTCTATTCGCAAACTGACGCTATGACGCTATCCCTATACCTGCCATGGAATTTTTTCAATTATCGCCACCAAGTGCTATTTTTCGAAACTATATTTATAACAATAGTTAACCGGCTAACAATAGCCGGTTTTTGTGAAGGGAGCCAAAAGAATACCTGAGAAAGGCGGGAAGAATACCTGGCGACCCTAAAGCGCCCAGCTGCGCGGGACCCCGAGCGTCGCGAACCGCTGCACCGCTCCACAAAATATTCAATATCTACGAAAATAATTATTTTTTCGACCTGGGTCCAACGGCATTTCAATCTTAAAAGTATTTTAGATTTTTTAAAATGGTTTTCAAAAAATCGATTTTTTGAAGCCATCACAGTGGTGTTGTCCCTTAAGAATGAAACAATGGAGTCTATAATTTTTGCACGTTCTGTGACCACAGGTTGATTGTCGACTCCCAGTTTTGATAATAAATTATAAATTCTAGTTCGACCGTCTTCTGTATATACCGTTTCGAGTCTGGTATAATCAATCCCCGCTTTCGCCATTTTTTTGATCATATTTTTCGATATATGACCTTTCAAGCATACAAGAGATTGTTCTGATGTTATTGCCCTTTTCGATAGCGCTTTTTCGTTTGACACGCTATAAAACGATTTACTGCCTTGTAATAAATTGGATGTTGAGAGAAATTCATTTATTAGTTTCTCCAAAATTTCGACATCGTAAAGGGCTTCGTGAAAATTTTGTTCGATACTACTATTCTCTTCCGGTAAATCCAGCGCCAAAATGCTCAATTTGGATTTCCCTGCGCCTTTTCGATTCGGGAATTTTTTGCGCAAAAGCGGTAGTGAATCAATGAAACCAGCAATCTGTGCTCGAAAGTCATCGATAACACCCGATTTTTCAATCGCGCGAAACAAGAAACGCGTATCGAAACGAGCATTGTGAGCTACCAATATCGATAATTTTGTTGAGGCTCGCAGGAAATCACAAAATTGACACAAAGCAGCTCGTAATGGAACAGGCTGAACACGTACACCGTGTACAAACAGTTGTCCATTAATGACTTTTATTCCTGTAACTTCTGCGGCACTTGCATCAATTGGTCTCGAGGGATTTATATATATCGAAAATGTCTGTGTTCCACATTTCGCTGCGATCTGTAATATTTCCGATGATTTACTGAAGCCTGAAGTTTCCAAATTGAAGAATACAATACTATATAAATCGATGTCATTACAAATTGGTTCCTTGCAACAGTTGTCACTGAAGTCGACGTTGTTGACCAAATGATCTCCATCAATCTCTAGGCCACAATTCAATTGGTACTGGACACCTTCGCTTGTTTCTGTCTTTTTTCTCAGCTGATTGCGTTGTTGCTTCAAAAAATTTTGACGGGTTTTATAATTACGTGTTTTTGATATAGCGGCTTTACGTGACTTTATAATTTGCTGTTTTTGGACAAATGCTTCGGCGACTTTTCCAGGCGCAACGTTTAATCTAGAGGTGACATTTATCAGCAATCTTTCCCCTTCATTTTTCGAGCAAACAGCATCTACGTAACGATAGTCGCACGCTTCGCTCAAGCTGAGCAAAATGTTTTTGGGTGCTTTATGTGCCATCATGGCATTGAGGGCTTTGTTTCCTTGACTCGATGCAGCAACACAGAATTTCAAAGAATTCTTGGAGTATTTAGCGAAAAGAGCCTGTAATGCTCCATAAAGATCTGGATCTTTTAACAAGATAGTTTGATCATTAGGGTCGCCGTTTTTTTTCCGCGACAACACCAGTCTCCGCAAATTTCATGGTTTCCAAAAATGTGCTCAGGTATCGCACGCAAAGCAATTGCCAACTCTTCACTTTCGCTTTTGTTTTGACTCACCGCATAGCTAAAGCATTTCTTTAAATGTGGAATAACCTCTTCTTTCCTCATTTCTTTATGATGCTTTTTCAAATCATACAATTCGTTGTTGAAATTTTTTTTGAGATGGTTTGAATCAGCTAATTTATATATATATATATATATTGTAACGCTTTTTCCTTATAAAACGTTCAAATATAATTTGATTCTCGATAATTTATGGGCGCCAGTCTAAGAATTATTCTTAGACAAATTTTTATTAATTTCTCGAGAACAAAAGGAGGTGTTACCCGACGATAGCTAACATTTTCCCAAATGGTTGGTAGAGGGGCAAGGTCAGACGATTGCACAAAATAAATCACATAAATTCTTACCAAAGTCCGGAATTACAAAATTGTTTTATTAGAACAATAAATTATGAAATTGAAATGAATAATTTTAAACAATACAATGATTGATAAGTTATTTCCGGAAAAATAATTAAATGACAAATTATAAATTAATATTCAATAATCCGATATAACAATTTATTTTATACTATTTTTAAGTCAAAGTTTTGTTAACCGTCACAGGAAATTCGAACGAACGTTTTTCATTATTTTCCAAATTAATTCATTCAGGCTACGCCTTAACGAATTTTACACGATATCTAAAACGTTAGTTCATTCAATTTCTCATTAAAATCAGGACTCGTATGAACCATATAAAAGTAGAATTCCTCTCGGCAATTCAATAATTTATACAACGAAATTTTCAACGTAAGATTTTATCACGTGACAAGACTTTATCGAAAACTTCCCGAACGCGAACGTACTCCGAAACAATATCGCTTTTTAACGCTAAATTTCAACAACCAAATCGAGATCTCTAAATCATAAAATTACACAAAATTAAAGCGAGAGGACGGCTCACCGCTACAGTTTCAGTAGGCGGAATTCCGGAAAAAGACCACGGAAAAGTTCCCTTCGAATATCCGGTAACGTCGTATTTTTGATCGGGTTGGCGACGGCTCGAAAGAAGACGCTTGTCCTCGTTGTTGTTCAAAACGAAAGTCCTCGATACTCATCGAGGGTGCGTATTTATTGTCGACGCGAATTAGGGTCCTAACCCCCCACCCTTTGCCTACTCGCGGGATCTGGATCTTTCTCGAAGTTTCGCTCGTAACATTTCGAATTTAAATCTCGAATTAGCGACATTGCTGACCGACGATGGATCTCGGTACAGCCGAGACTTGCCAAAGAATCCCGATGCTGATAGACGCATCCTGTTGAGTTCGACAGCTCCAGGTGAGGGCTTCGAGCTAGCGACCCATGCTCGATATTATTTTTCTCTCGATGGTGACCTTGACGCCTATGCCTTCCCTTACAACGAACCGACGATGTTGATAACTGCGATGTTTTTGTCTTTCTCTCTCTCATAGTTGTTGCCGAATGAAACTGTCGCTCATAATAATAATAAAATAATTCAAAATAAAATTAATAATATGGAAATACGCTCGCATTTGGCTTTTCTGGATTTTGCTCAAGAGAAATTTTTCAACGAGAAGAATCGTTCTCTCCCGAGCCGTGCCAATTTTATACTTTATGTGACGTGGACAAAATTACCACGTGACAATATATATATGAGCAGATCCATTGGTTTTCGAGCATTTTCTCGGGAGGGGTCTTTCGAATTTGCTGAAAATTGGGTACTTCGAAGTACCTCAAAAACTATCGCCAAATACCAAATTTCAACTGTCTAAGTGTCCAAGGTCATGAGAACGAGCCTTTTAAAAGTCTAAAAATCACCATATTTAGCCTATCTTCAAAATGATGATTCACGAAAACCTCACGTTCAAATTGAATGATACAAGTTACATTTTGTTCAGTATGCCATCTAGTTTTTAGAAAAAAAATTTGAGTCACCTAAGCCAAAAGGCCTTTTATCCCGACTACGTTAAATAACTTGAAATTTTCAATAATATGATGATTTTAAAATTGTCGCCACAAATTCATTTTTAATCTCACTGACTTCTAGCATGGCTCATTTTTTTCGTTCTTTTATACCCTTCAAGCGAATGTGGCTAAAAATTTCATTTGCGTAAAGGAACTCAGAGATATTTCATTTCAAAGTTAGTCATTTTTGAAATATTACGAAAAATCGCTGACTTTTACCTTACACTACGCATTTCTATCAACTTCAATCGTTACCAAAATTTAGGTGAGAGTAGTTTTTTATATCTAGAACGAATCCCCTTAAGGAATTTCTTGGTCCGAATTTCCATCACTCTCTACAGCCTGCTGAAGATCACAATAATTCTGATTACTTTTGAGTTAAAAAATTAATAATGTTCATTACTTTTGTAATGTGTAAAAATGTTCATTACTTTTTTTGAAGATTATTTTACGCACATTTCAATACGGTCACACTAAATTTAAGCTAATATTGCGTTAAAAACTGTAAAGAAATTTTTAACATTATTATCACGTTATAAAAAGCATATTTAAGTCAAAATTTTTACTTTAAATTATTTTATGTTTATTTCTTTTAAAATAAAAACATCTTTTCAATACTTCAATTAAAATACATAAATTTTTCCAATTATGATAGACAAGCTCTTAATTTTTATGAATCTCATTGTTTAGATTCGTTCAGAAACGTTATTTTCTCATAATTTAAAATTGAATCATTTTCGTAAAATAAGTAATGTATTATTCGCATCATCTAGTTATCAGTGAAAAAAGCAATAATTATTCGAGTGTATCTACTCAACCCTCATATGGGCCGTGCGTGGTGCTTACAACGCCACGAAGTGGGCAATTTCTACATTAGCTAAGTGTTAAGTAATCAAGCGCGTATACGCGGGCGACAAGATTTTTTAATTGATTTACGATACAAAATTGATTTGTTTGTTTTACTTCATCAAAAAGATATTGGTAAATGCAGGGCAGCTCTCACACACCATTTTGGTTTCGAGAAGATTGACCATTTTTGAAATACTGTTCTTTTCCCGAGAGCGCTGCCCATTTCGCATGAAAAAGCGAGAAACAAACGGAATGAATTATATGGCCGATTCATCTTCAGCCCGAATGAATTATATGGCCGATTCATCTTCAGCCCGTGCTTTGTGTTTCTACGACATTTGAGATATATCTTGAACCACATTTTTTTTAAATTTTTATATAATTTTAGCCCCCAGCACGATCGTTAATCACGAGCTGAAAACCTTAATTGCTCATTTTTAACATTATTAATCGTAAAATTTGTCTTTATTCCTATCATTCAAAGCCAAAATAACACCGCACAAATTGCACATTCAGACACGAGAGAGCGCGCACATCGGTGGTGGTGCTGCTCTCTGTAGCTCACGCACGAACCCTATTGGTGAGCTGTGGGTACGTTCGACTTGCACGCGTTCAGCGCTGTAAGCGCTCAAAGTGCGTTCGACTTGGCACCGTAAACGCTCACGAGCGTTGAGACGGTTACGTTTACCGCCATGTTCGCCCAAGTCGAACGCGCACAAACGCTTTCAACGCTTCAAACGCTTTGAACGCTGTGAGCGTGCAAGTCGAACGTACCCTTTATGTTACTCCTGGATACCGGTGTCTAGGCCAGAGAGACTAGAGAGAAGGAGTGAACACACCGTACAAGAAGTGTACCCAAAAATCGGTAGAAAATGAGAGGCGCTGCGATCGCAAAGTACAATTTTGTAATATATATATGCCATGTCAACACCTCTTATAACCTCAATTCAAAAGTGTAGTATAACCTCAATTCCTCAATTGATACAATTATAACCTCAGTCTTTTTAAATTGGGCTGCATCAACGAAGTGGATATTGCGTAGACTGTGTGTGGCGTAAACATTGGATTTTTCATGTGTATTGATATAATCGTAAAAATATTAATTAAATCTAGTATACATTTGATGCTCCCGAATGAATTTAGGTAAATGGCAATTTCCATTTGGAGTTTTGTATATTCTTGTGATTCTGAGTCGAATTAAATAAAAGGAAATAACCCAATGAATGGCGTTTAAATTTGCCAGCATTCACATTTATAAAATCAGATTAGCATAAAACCGATGAGCTGCATTGAAAGTAAATTGCGACGAATTTTGGCGTCTTGTATTCATATATAAAAATTATTTTCTTGCTTTGACCCTATTGAAATGTGCGTAAAATAATCTCGAAAAAAAAAAGTAATGAACACTGCATTATTAATTTTTTAACTCAAAAGTAATCAGAATTATTGTGATCTTCAGCAGCCTGTAGAGAGTGATGGAAGTTCGGGCCAAGAAATTCCTTAAGGGGAGTCGTTCTAGATATAAAAAACTACTCTCACCTAAATTTTGGTAACGATTGAAGTTGATAGAAATGCGTAGTGTAAGGTAAAAGTCAGCGATTTTTCGTAATATTTCAAAAATGACTAACTTTGAAATGAAATATCTCTGAGTTCCTTTATGCAAATGAAATTTTTAGCCGCATTCGCTTGAAGGGTATAAAGAACGAAAAAATGAGCCATGCTAGAAGTCAGTGAGATTAAAAATGAATTTGCGGCGACAATTTTAAAATCATCATATTATTGAAAATTTCAAGTTATTTACGTAATCGGGATAAAAGGCCTTTTGGCTTAGGTGACTTAAATTTTTTTTCTACAAACTAGATGGCATACTGAACAAAATGTAACTTGTATCATTCAATTTGAACGTGAGGTTTTCGTGAATCATCATTTTGAAGATAGGCTAAATATGGTGATTTTTAGACTTTTAAAAGGCTGGTTCTCATGACCTTGGGCACTTAGACAGTTGAAATTTGGTATTTGGCGGTAGTTTTTGAGGTACTTCGAAGTACCCAATTTTCAGCAAATTCGAAAGACCCCTCCCGAGAAAATGCTCGAAAACCACTGGATCTACTCATAGATATATATATATATATTGAAAGTATTGTATATATTGTGTATTATACAACTTTTGTATAATACAGATTCTTTTACTATTTGCATATTATTTCATTTCACATGGTACGATAATAGATGTTTACTCACGCTTCACGTTTGTAAAACCCCCATTTTATACCGTGTAAAATAAAATTTTCAGCAATACTCGTTGGATAAACTTTGTTCTGATTTCGTGTGATTTCAACACCTATCGAAACAAATTTTTTCGTACTCGTATTATAATGTACAATTAAGATAAAATATCTTACAGCTCCTTGCAAAACTTGTTGACGTTTTCTAAAACTAGTTGACGTTCTTCTTGAGCAGCACGTTTGCAAGAATCTTTTGCCTCATCTTCAATCGCAGGACCTGTTAAAATCCCTCAATAATTTCTTTGGAGAGTTAGATCGAGCGAAGATTTCAACAATGGAACGCGTTAAGAGATGTGCGGCACGTGTTTACCCGATGTTGTTTCCCTTACCTAGTCTGACCTTCCTTGTTTAGTTTTCGGTACGATAGTGCAGGAATGACTGACATCGGTCCAGCGTCGCTTTGGATTTACCGGGAGACGCGTCAGTACGGGAATCGGCCTGATTTTCGGAGAAATATTTTCTGGGTCGTGTGCCGGGGTTGGTATTTCTATAATTTGATTTATTCTCCGTATTCCCGTAGCGGGCTTATTTGGACGAGTAGCTACCCTAGAGCACACAACCTCATGCATTCGCGATGTTTTCCTTTAGCGGAATAGTTATTGACCTATGTATATGCCGATTGACCTCGACCCGTGCTTTCGTCGGTCCGCATGATTCCTTAAGAGCAGCGGCGGTGATTTCTGTGCGAGGAGGCGTTGAACGCTTTGGTGTTTTTTCAAGGACGACTAAAGGCCCCCGTTCACCTTGTATTCCCCCAGACACACGGTCTTATTCTTCACTTGACAAATTGTTAATAAATTCGGCCATCCTTTTTTAAATCTCGTGCACTTCAGTTCATTGTTGTGTTTAACTTATTTTACTACCTTACACCGCCTTTCCACATGCCAAAAGAAGATCGACGTCAACCGAGGCGCAAGCGGCTCATGACACGCTCCGTTGCAAAAAACACAAGCGTCGAAGTTCACCGACAAGGGGCAGATCGGCGCAGCGAGCTGGACTCGACTAACCGCGGCCTTGAGTTGAAGGGTCTCACGTGGACTCCCACGAAAATTAAGATCCGGTTTGTCGAAACACCACTCGTCGCTCCACATCCATGTTTTCAACATTCGCATGAAAACGCAGGAAAACCATCAACAGTTGAGCGGTACATACTCCAATTTATAAAAAATTTTAATAATCTACTGGTACATAGTTCAATTTATAAAATATGACATTTAACTGGTCCGCCGAGAATTTATTTTTTGTTTCACCATTCATAAAAAATGCTGTCCACGTTACAATAAAGTCTTAACATTAAAAAGCTTCCGGCGCAGTGGTAGGCAGTAGCTATGAAATACATTCTAAACATTGTTTTATTGTAGCGGTGATCCGCCGGCAACAGTGCACCCTCAACAGTTGACCGGTACATACTCCAATTTATAAAATTTTTTAACAATCTACTGGTACATAGTTCAATTTATAAAAAATGTCATTTAACTGCATCCAAACATATAAAACGTAGTGATAAAATTCGAAAGCTCAAGTCGTACGCAGGAGTATCTATTAAATATTTTTGCAAATGTCCGTCATGGCAGCGGCGGTTGACAGACGACGGCTAGGTATATGCGTAAGTTGGGCGAATATTTCAACAAATGACATTCACAACATTTAATATGAATTACAATGTTGGATAAGTGCACCGAGACGCCGTAACAAGCAATTGTTTTGTCTATCAGAGCTTTTATTAGACCACATTCATACAAGAACTTAGGTACAAACTAACGAGCGTATTAAAGAAATTACATAAATTTGAATCTGCGCCCGTGAGATCGCATTGCAAGATGGTGCTAACAAGGAAACCTTTCCAGGTGTACCCCGCCGATTTTGTTCCGCTTGGAGTATGTTATTCTACATTGAAATCTAAGAGATACCTATTTTTTTTTTTTTGCGGAAACTCATATTTAAGGGGTGAAACACACCCCTAAAGTTGAGGTCTCCTAGGGGAGGTTGTTCAGTTCCATATATATGCAGACAAGGGGGCAAAATCAAACCAATTGCATTCAATGCTTCATAAAAAGTTATGACTACTCGATTTTTTTCAGCCCTGAGGGGGTGAATAAGCCGAAGTTATAGGGGTTGAAAATTAAAAAAAACGTTATAACAAATAGAATATGCTCGATATGGAAGTGAAAAAAATCGCATAATTAACAGTTTCAAAAGTTAAGACATACATGTTTTTGCATTTTTTGAAAAAATGCATCCTTAAGGGTGTACTACTCTTACATCCGAATACCTTTAATTTCTGTAGATATGTATTTTTTAAAGTATCTATCTGCTAGAAAATATTCTTTTGAATATAGAACATATTGTGAAATTGTTTAAAAAGATTGTTATCAACATAAAAAAAAATCCCTTGAAAATAATCGATAGATTATAATAATCGATAGAACATATGATTCTGGCATTACAGATAATGAAAATTCTTTTCTTGAGAGATCGAAAAGTAGCTTTTTTCGCGATTTTGTTTCAACCGAGTTTTTGATGTTTTATTAAATCACTCTTAAAGAATAGAGGATGAACTCTTAACGTTATTTTCATTTTGTACACTGTTTTTTTTTCTATCCTTGAAATTTCTATCATTGAAAATGTCCTATAAAAAAACGATGTGCACGATTCTAGCCGTAATTATTGTCTGAAATAAAATTTTAAAAAGATTATTGATTTGCATGTGTGTCACTATTTTGCTATAGAGGGTTTATTTTTATTTTTATTTCTTTATTTTTTATTATCAAAAAACTGTTGAAAAAATCGGCTAAATTCGTTCTCGTTTTGTTAGAGAAAAAGAAGTTTGTTATACACGTGATGTTTGTTGTTACAATCACGTAGCAGTAAATGAACTGATATCTTTTATCATTTCGAACCTTACTTTGTATGTTCGTTAGCCTTGCCCATTAGCTATCTGATTCTCCGAGTTGATATTCTACTTCACCTATCATTGAAAGAAGTTTCAAAATACGTTGATAAGAAATATATAACTGTTATCTGCCTCTGCCTCTCTTATTTGACATATGATGGTCTGTGCTACGCTTATAAGTCGCGTTCTTCAGAAATTGCTTCAATTCGATAAGTGCGAGTTAGAAGGAATTTATCTCGTGATAAAATAATATCAACAATCAAAGGCGTGTATAGCTCTGTGTTTTGTTTGCAATCAAAAGTTGTTAAAAGTTCCATAAGTTAAGAAATCAAGTGTATTTATTATCAAAAATGAAAGTGAATCCGCTTAATGTGATACGATTAGTTTTGGCACATTTTCAAGCCCTAAATATACCTGAAAGCCCTATAAGTAATGATGAAATACAATTAAAAGAAAGCATTGAAAATATATTAACGAATGCTATGCAAGATTACATGGGCGTCGAAACAATCGTAGAAGATTCATTATATTTCCAAGAACCTTACAAAGATTGGGATATGAAAATAGTAGAAGACGAAGAATGGGGATCGGCAATCAATGATCCGGTACTACCTCCGGATGTTTGTACTACTGATGATGAATCTGTTTCGTACGAGTATAAATCGAGGGCAGTCAACTATTGGAGAAGTGGCAAAACCAAAAATTTGAGCTTATCAAGCGTTAAACAAAAATTTAGAAAAGTACAATCAGTGGCTCAATTAAAAAGATGGGCTAAATATTTAAATAAAGGTGGAACTTATAAAGAAAAAATAGCTAGAATTTGCGAGTACACTTTAGCCAATTTTAAAGCTGCCGTTGATGCTGCATGGTCTTATGGTACATGACATCGACTTGAAAAAATGGGCAATGCAAGCACAAAAAGAAATCGGTCATGAAGATGTCCGTTTTAAGGCGTCAGACAAGTGGGTACACTCATTTAAGAAAGCTCATAGGATTGTTTCCAGAAAAATTAGTAAATTTATCACAAAAAAAAGTATTGAAAATGCAGACAATCTGCGAAAGCTTGCTGAACAATTTGTTTCTGAAGTGAAGAACGATATAGAAGAATATGGGTTATCGAACGTCTACAATTCGGACCAAAGTGGTTTCCAATTAGAAATGCATTCTGAAAGAACATTAGCGGTTGAAGGAGAGAAACAAGTTGAATGCCTTGTACAATCAATTGCTTCTACAACACATAGTTATACGATTCAGCCCACTATAGCAGGTGACGAAAGGCTTCTTTCTCCACTATTCCTAGTTTTGAAAGAACCAAGTGGTAAATATGGTCCAATAGTGGAATCGTCACTATTCAGACCAGAAAAGTTTACATAGAAGTATCGAAATCTGAAAAACTCACTTCAGGCAATAATAAAAATTATTTTTTTAGAGAATTCCTTATATTGACACATAAGATACTGTTTATTTCTTGTAACGAAGCAAATTGAAAAATTAATTCATACTTTCAGAACATTTTAAAACCTGGCTACAAAATGTCTTCTTCCCCCAAGTTGGTTCAAACAGTATTTTATTAATTGACTCCTGGACTGGACATTGCCCTCGAGCTGTTGACAAAGCGAAACCTCGGGATAAAAATATAAAATTAAGAAAAATACCGCAGGGTACAACGGGAAAGATTCAACCTTTGGATGTTTTTGGCTTCAGGATATGGAAAAATTATGTGAAACATTTTTCTGACAATGTCATATTAATGGATTATGATTTAAATTTGCATTTACGAAATAATATAATTAAGCTTCAGTCACTTGGTCACAACCAATTATCATCTCCACGATATGTAAACTTATTTAGGTATTCATGGTTTAAAAGCGGTTATAATGAATGGCGACCGGAGAATTTTGAAAATCCTTTAGATTTTAGTTTTAAAACTTGCAAAGCGCATTGTGATGTACCCGGATGTCAAAATATTGCTGTTGTTAGGTGTAGTTAGGGGTAGTCGGTCTGTAAGACGTTTGAGGTGTCGGGCCACCTACGGGTGAGGTACTAGTATCCGAGTCTTGCAGAGGGTAGACCACATGGCGGCTACCCATAAAACTCGCATGGTTATCAGATTCGTCTATGACCTCTAGAGTTAGAGCAAAGTAGCGACTGACGAGTAGAGAGATGTGGTAGAGGTAACGCGAAAGTGTCCTCGACCGTGACTCGTCGCGGTTGCAGAGGTAGCTTTGCTAATAACGAGTACTGGGGGGAGGGGGAGCCCCACGAACTTGCCACTCGTGCCCCCTCAACTGGTGACGGTCTCTCAGGGGCGTGGGCTAGAAAGTCAAGCCCGGACCAAGGGTTCACCCGGGGCAGCCAGGTGTAAATTGGGAGCTGTTGAACGATAGTGCGCTGGCAGGGCGTGATCTCTGCCCCACGCACTTGGGTGCCGTGTTGTAGCCAATAGGCGGAGACAGCACGTTAAATACAAAGGTGTGCTTAATGTTGTTAGGTGTTCATGGTGTAAAAAATCATTATGTTTCCAACACTTTTTTGACGATTTCCACTATTGTAAAGAATATAATGAATAATTTCATTTGTCAATCAAAAATACAGCATATAAAATATAATAAAAACAATGATACAATAATTAGAAATATTAATATGGTAACAATGTGATTGAAAAGAATTTTCATTATCTGCGATGCCTAAATCATATGTTGTAACGATTATTATATATAACGTAGACGAAATCGCAATTTTTTCATTAAAACAATTTTTTTCAAGGGACTTTTTTTTATGTTGATAACAATCTTATATCCATTAATATGTCCAAAATATATTAATATATCCAAAAGAATATTTTCTAGCAGATAGATACTTAAAAAAATACGTATCTACAGAAATTAAAGGTATTCGGATGTAAGGGTAGTACACCCTTAAGGATGCATTTTTTTCAAAAAATGCAAAAACATGTATCTCTTAACTTTAGAAACTGTTAATTATGCAATTTTTTTCACTTCCATATCGAGCATATTCTATTTGTTATAACGTTTTTTTAATTTTCAACCCCTATAACTTCGGCTTATTCACCCCCTCAGGGCTGAAAAAAATCAAGTAGTCATAACTTTTTATGAAGCATTGAATGCATTTGGTTTGATTTTGCCCCCTTGTCTGCATATATATGGAACTGAACAACCTCCCCTGGGAGACCTCAACTTTAGGGGTGTGTTTCACCCCTTAAATATGAGTTACCGCAAAAAAAAAAATAAGTATCTCTTAGATTTCAATGTAGAATAACATACTCCAAGCGGAACAAAATCGGCGGGGTACACCTGGGAAGGTTTCCTTGTAAGATGTCTCAACCCAAAAAATTGTCAATTTTCTTTTTATTTTCATAGAATGAAAAAATTGCAAAAATCAGCCATTCCAGACGCACAAAAATCGTACAAGTAAAAAAAAATTCAGTGCAATTCGTTTAATTCCAAACCCTCTTCATAATGTAAAGGAATATATCCTCATTTTCTGATAGGATCCCTGATAGTTATAAAGCATGTCATTCTGCATGTAGCTTTTTACTGTGTTTTTAGCTTTAAAAAGTGAGTCGTCAGAGCTGAGAGAAATGAGTGGTTGCAGATCGAGCCTCGGAAGTTGGAAAATCAGCGTATCTGTTCGGCACATTTTCAAATAACCGATTTCATTGAAAACGACCCCGCAAAGGGTAAGCGAAAGTTAAATAATAATGCACTACCAGCTGAGAGTACTTTCGCTAGTAATCTGGTTCCGTCAAATTCCTCCATTAAACCAACAACCCCGATTGAATCGGAACCGAGTGTTTCGGAAGCCGCGGATGTTTCTCGATTGCGTGATGTGGCTGCGGAGACGAGTAATGATCCTCCTTTATCCCGACGAGAGATTATTTTAATGAAGAAGAATGCAACATTAACTATGAAATTAAAAAAAGCTCGTCATTAAGAGATCCGTAATCTTGAGAGGAAAAGTGTAAAAAATTTGTCTATTCCTGAGATAATCGATGCCGCCTCGCATTTTCTTGATGGAAACCGTTTGCTGCTTTTAAAGATGCAATTAAATCATATTAAAGTTTCGCCGTGGCTGGACGAAGAAAAGCAGTTTGCTTTAAGTTTATTTTATACGTCGGCTAAAGCTTACAATTACTTACGAGAAAAGAAAAAGCTTGCTTTGCCTTGTGCTACTTTGATTAGACAGTGGGTAAATGATTTAAATTTAACGACCGGAATCAGTACTGAAGTCTTTGAGTTATTAAAAATAAAAGCTTCGACATATTAGATGAACATCAACGTCAATGCGTTTTGATGTGGGACGAAATGTCAATCAAACAGCTGCTGGAATATAATCCGAAGGTAGATGTTGTAGAAGGGTACGAAGATCTCGGTCATCTTGGCCGTACCGATAAAGTCGCAAAATATGCGCTTGTATTTATGCTCCGCGGTTTAACGTCATCATGGAAACAGCCGATTGCATTTTACGTCTCACATGGAAACGTAAATGGTGCGCAATTACAGGAACTTATAACCACGGTTGTGAGTGCTGTATTTGATGCTGGATTCGTTGTGAGATCCATGGTATGCGACCAAGGGGCTCCCAACAGGAAGGCAATCAACGCCATGGGAATAAATGAGAATAACCCGTTTGTAATGTTATCAGGCCATAAAATTTACCATAATTACGATGTTCCTCATTTGATTAAAAGTATCCGGAACAATTTATATTTAAAAAATTTTGTCATAGGAAATTCGCGTTTATCGTGGAGCGCTATTAGAGAACTGTACAATGCGCAGCGTAATAAAGCGTGTAAAGCTGCGCCTAAACTCACCGATCGCCACATCGATCCAAATACTTTCCAGCGAATGACCGTGCGGTATGCTACACAAGTTTTTAGCGGGTCTGTCTCCGCCACAATGACTACCGGAAGAATGACGGGAGATTTGAAAGATCCATGTAACATCGCGACAACTAACTTTATTAAAAAATTAAATGACATTTTTGATTGCCTCAATGGTCGACTCGCGAACGATCCTAATCCGTTAAAAAGGGCATTATCAGACAAATCCCCTCAGGTACAAAAATGCTTAGAAAGTGCACTTCCCTGGATAGATCAATGGACCGTGGAGGGGGGTCCAAACCCACCTTGTTTTTCGGGATTAAAAATGGCTATAAAATCAATTTTGATGTTGTGGGATGATCTACGCGCGGAGGGAAATTTTCTGTTCTGCGAAGTCGTTCTGGCCATAACGACAATCCATCCGCGAAACAGTTTAGACACAATTTGCAGTATGTAATAAATATAGATTTGGAAAAAGCTCCGAGAGGAACAAATTGCGAGGAAGACGGAACCGTTACATTGCTCGCGAAAAAAACAAAATTGAAAACTGGCGTTGTTAGCGAAGAATCGGGTTTGTTGGTTCCTGGAAACGACGCGATGAAAAAAATTGTTAATGATGATTATGAGGATGTGATCGCAGACGATTTGCTTAGCGAAATCGACAAGACCGTGGACGATGAAACAGATCAAACAATTCCAACATCGACAGAGACCGAACAGAATCATACTGAAGTAACTCTTGAAAAATGCACGATGAATTATGTTTTTGGTTACTTGCTCCATGGATGTCTGGAAAAGTTTCAGTGTGCGAAATGCAAAGAACTTTTTGTTAAAAGTAATCAGAATTTTGAAAATAATGTTCAACTTTTAGTTTTTTTCAAAGCGTACAAAACTACTGACGGACACGAACTTGGACATTTTACAGCTCCTGTCGACAAGTTTCACACTTTGATAGTTGCTGCTTACAGACGGTTTCAAAAAGAATTTTCTCTACACGCGCATGAAGTCGGCATTGGCAAATACCTCAGGCGATGCCTGTACGAAACATTGACAGCGACTGACCGTGACTTCTTGCTGACGAACGCTGACTGTCAAACCATCGCGATTTTATAGTAGATTTGTTTGTTCGCACACATCTTTATAATTATCTCAAGTGGAAATCCCGTGATATGAGGGATGCAGCGAATAAAAAACGGCCAAAGAGCGGCGTCCTTGCGAAACCGAACCGCAAGATTTTGAAAGTTTCTCACAGCTGAAGTGATTTTTTTGGAAAATTTTCTGATTTTTATTAAATACAGTCTTCATTAAAATGCGTTGGGTTCGTTATCGTTCGCATTAAATATTTTTGATTTTTTTTATTAGCAAATCACTTTAAACTCAACGTCTTGTCGCATTTTCCAGTTAAATTCATTGATTCCCCTTTTCCCTGCCCTACCTTATTCCTTATGGTCGGTTTTTTTCTCTATCTAAAGACTCATTGTTCTTTTTCTTGGATGTAAAAAAACCAGCCATTATTCCTTCCCACCCTGACGGAACACACTCGCCACCTTCATGTGGTCTTCGTCGAGTAATATCAATCAACATTATCACCTGCTTCAGTTTCTCATTTTATGGTTTATGTTAATACTAAACATGCACTATAAACGTTTTACATGTGTACATGCTGCTTAATATTAGCTAAGAGCGAGTCCAATTGAAAAATACAAGGTAAGATTTGCGCATTCACTTTATATAATAACGCTAATTGAATGTTGTAAATATTTTACTATTATTATAGACACATTTTTCATATTAATGAAATATTTGCATACTTTACTTCGGCAGAAAAATTTGGTAACGAGTGATTTTTTTTTATCAATATAATTTAAATCGTTGCTTTTAATGGAAAAATAATGGGTCAAAAAATTGATTCGGCCGAATATTTATTTTTCTTTCTATTATAATGAAAGATCATTTTTAATAATAACAGGACTCACTATTATGAACATAAATTATTGAATTCGATTAAAAAATAATTAATCATAAAAAAAAACATTCTTCAACACTAGGAGCCGATCCATGGACTGCTAGCGTGCAATCCCCTCTTTACTTCCAAGCACCCTCTAGTACAAGAGCAAGCGAGAAAGAGTTATGGTTGCTCGCACATAAGTGCAAGCAAGATAACATGAGAGTGGGGGTTAGCTGATGCTTCGAGTGTGTGCGGCACACCGATTCATCGCCGCGCGCTCTACAGCCCATAAGTAGAACTACATTTTCTGTGCCAAAAGCTAACACGGGCCCTGTTGTTCCATGTACATCTATGTTCTCTGTTTCAGTAATCAAAATATCTGCGTAGTGTCACATTCCCCACGCTGAAGGAGATAGCCAGAGGAAGGAGCAAGAAGAAGAAGAAGAAAATATCTGCGTATATTTTTTCGATTCACTTTATCCCATTATCAAGATACTCGGTTTTTACATTATACCCGCGTTTAAACAAGTTTATAGACCGTTTCAATTTTGAGGTAAGATAAATCTCCCGCTTTTTCCCGGACAACGAAACAAAATGAGTTTCTCTTTCGATGGTTCCAAGACACAAGCCGGTGCCACTCCGGCTCTAGGTTAGTAAAATATTCATTAATTTAATCATTATTACAGCCAGTTTCCATCAACGACAACGTACTGCAGAAAGTTTTCTACGACATTGAATATAACCGCAATAAGAATACTTTTCTATTGGTAAATATTCAGAAAACTGTACTCGCCTCCGATTTTAGTAATTTTCAGATATGTTATACTGTGCATCTTCCCGAGTAATTTCATATATATATATATATATATATATATATATGCAATAGGCGGTCTCAATTAGTTTAGGAGATACAGGCGTTTATCCTGTTAGGGCTGATTATGTATATACAGTCTATGCCACAAGAGCGTATGGGCCATAACTTTGAAGTGAAGAATCATGGAAAAGGGTGGGTGATGTTTTTGTATTTAGGGGAGAAAGGTCTTTGATGCAATATAGATGAAACAAGTGGATACTTCAAGAAGACAATTATCTGAAATATTGAAGCAGACTGCACACGGTGGAAAGTTGAAAAAAATATTGTAACCTTAGATTGACCTCCTCAGTCACTTGATGCAAATCCAATTGAAAATATTTGGTCTGTCATGAAGATGAAGCTCCAAGACAGACGCGTATTTATTTTGAAGGAACTATCCATCACCTTTGCAACATCTGGAAATCATTTTCAGGAATTCATGCTGAAAATCTAATAGAAAGCATGCCTTGACGCTACCAGGCTATAATCGATAATGATGGAGATTGGACGGCATATTAGATTGATGCATTCTAGTGCATCAGGTGTACTTTAAGTTTATGAGATTCATTTTTATAACTGAATTCATTTCTAAAAGTTATGGTCTGTACGATTTTGTACAACAGACTGTATACATATGTTCATAAATCGTGTAGTTTGATGACTTTTTTAAGAATCATTCGTGTAATTTGATGACACTTGGGCACTTTAATGATTGTTATCAAAATACTTACCATATATATCAAATTACTTGAGAAGATATCCAGAATAACATATTTCAAAATGACTAAAATTGGAGGTGAGTACCGTTTTCTAACCCTCTAATACACGCGTTATGAGCAAAACGCTGCTTTTTGATTTCTTTTTTTATCAATAACCAAAAAATGGTAAATGATACATTTCTGGAATTTTCATAAATACTTCTATGGTATTTTGCAGAATGTATGCGCTTGTAATGATTTAACTTCGAGGGCTAAATATTTACCTTTGCTATATATTAATAAGGGTTTAGGATACCCTTGAATGGCTAGTAAACTGCTTTTTTTAAAATTGATTTATGAACAATAAATGAAGATACGGAGAGAATTTTTCTTAGTTTAAGAACTGGTTGTTTCAAATTCTAGGTAGCTTATTTAGCGGTTAAAAACATTGATTTGCAGATCTTTAACTGCCAGATAGGCTTACCTAGAGGTTGGAACAACCCACCCTAAAATGTTTTTTTTTTAAATTTAATGCAATAGTTTCACCATTGTAACGGTCAAAAGTTAACTCTCTGGTCAATGTTTGAAAGCTTGGATATAACTTGTGGAATAGTCAAATAATGTTACTTGTTATATCTAAAACAAATGTCGAAACATATAAACTTTTGGGAAAAATGTATAATATAAAGTTTAGAGTTTCACAAATAAATTTGTAGGATAAAACACCCAGTCGCCAACCACGTACCAATAGTTGGCCTCTGTCCATACTTTGCATTAGTGGGAAGAGTGCGGAAGACATCTTCAACACTTCCCACTCATACAAAGCTGACTACTGGTACATGGCTGGCGACTGGGTGTTTTACCCTATCCCATATCTAATATACACAGCATATACTTTAGATTGCTATATCTCCAAAATTAAATGGTCAAGTTCATATTTTTTTATTGTCAAACTTCGTCATTGTTCCTCCATAAATGAGAATTTTCTAAAAAAAATTTGTAGAAAAGTTTCAGTGTTATCGTGAGAAATGTGACATTTTCAAATGCTTCCCATCATCAATTCCTGTAAAACTGTGAAATCTTTGATAGTAAATATCTTGAATCTAAAACGGTAAATGTGTTTAAAATTATGCACATAATCATATAATAATGCCCAAAATCTATCATCCGAATGTGAAAAAAATCTATAGAAAAACTCTTTGGCGAAACTACTACCTTAAAAAAAATAGTGGACATCTCCATTAGTAACAAAGTTATTACATGAAATGTAGAGTTGCAGTTTTTGGAACAATATACATGAAATCTCAAAAAACTGTTTGAGTGGTTTGAAGGCAAATTCGCTGAGAGATGGCGTAAATTTTTATCCGTATCTTAGCATAGCTGATTTTTTATAAACATTCATAAACAAAAGTTATTAACTATTTAGTATGCAAAAAATGGTCAAATCGCCTTTTTCCTGCATACCACATAGTTTATAAATTTTGTTTGCGAATTAATATCAAAACCTGGCTTGATCATGTTTTATCAATCAATCAATCAAGCAGTTATTAAAATTGTATTCACACCATTTCAAAAATCAATTCCAAATTTTATGCAATTCGTTCGTTACTAATGAGTTAGTTATCCGCAATTTTTTTCTTTCCAAATTGAATCTGGCAAATAAAGATTAAAACTGAATAAGACTCCTTAATCACAAATTTAACAAAATGGATGAATACAGTAGAGAAGGGTATTTAAAGAATTGAAAAAAAGAAAAAAAAATTCATTGAAAGATATTGAAAAATTTTCGAATTATCAACAATCGAGAAAATTCAATAAATCACGTTTTGGGATAAACGTATCTGAAGCTATTTTTCGTCACGTCTTAATGAACTTTGAACATCCATTTTTTTTACTATTCAGAAAATTTTAAAATAATTCAAGCGGTACATAATCGTCCAATACTAGATTAAAATATATAATAAAAACTTTGTCAGCGTGGTCATTATTTCAATTCCAATATCAACAAGGAAAATTGTGTTCAAGTTTTCAAACAAAAATTGTTAGGTACACCTGGATTTACTGCTGGAACAACAGGCGCTGGTGATGCAGGAAAAATATCGTCGCCCGGATTTTCGTTGGGTTCGATGCAGAACCAAGCCAAGCCAAGTGGTCTATTTGGTTCGGCGCTCGGTGGAACACCGGCGTCGGCATTTGGTTCACTAGGGGCTCCAACGACGGGTCTTAATCTCAGTGCAACGGCGACTGGTGCTCCACCAACAGGATTATCATTTGGAGCGGCTCCGTCAGCCACGCCGGGAGGTGTAAATTTTGGAATCGGCGGAGGAGCAACAGCAGCCCCCGGATTCGGAGCTACGGGTTTTAGTAGCGGAGGACTTGGAACCACTACTGCAACTTCAACAACAGGTGGCTTGAATTTTGGGGTACCAAAACCTGCAGCGGCGACGTCAGGATTTGCTCTCGGTAGCTCTACGGTAACGACTGCAGCATCGACAGCGCCTAAATTGAGTTTTGGTACGTCGATACCAGCAAGCACAGGATTTTCTTTAAGTGGTACAACGGTCACCTCTGCTACGACAGTCCCCATTACCACAACGGGCACGGGATTCACCATCACAGCAACAACCGCTTCAACCCCGCAAACTGGTATTTCACTAGGAAGTACGGCTCCTCCTCCTTCAGGATTCAGTCTTATTCCAAGCACTGCCTCGACTTCTCTCGGCTTGGCATTTGGCCAAACTTCCGTTGCTCCCACAACGATCACAGCTTCAACTGGATTTTCTTTAAGTACGGCCACAACCGCCCCTTCAACAGGATTCGCTCTGGGAAGCAGCACTGCCTCTACCATTTCTACGGGTTTCAGTCTAAATAAAAGTACTGCGAATCAAGCACCCATTACCACTGCTACAACTAACCCTCCACCACAAACTACCCTCGGCACAGTTACGACGTAAGAATCATTTTAAGAACGAGTGGATTTCCTGCCTGCCTTCAAGGCAATAAAATATTTTTTTTTTTTTAATATAGTACTTTCTCCATGGGAAGCTCTCTTTTTGGAAAAATATAATACGAGTTTTTTCGATATTTTATCACTCAATCAAATAAATTTTTGTCAAAACTAATGACCTGATCTTGATTTTAAGCAATTGTAATTAATTAAAAATTTACCTTGCAATATTGAATTTGAAAAGTCTCCATGATAAAGACAATAAGATATCCTAATTTTTGGATAACTCAATCAAATATACCGTGGATTTTAGGCTTACCTATGGTTTCTTAAGATTATATCGTTTTCACGAGAACACAATCTGACGAAACTTAAACTCAAATTGAAATTTGTCCATGTGAATGATGTAAAATAGTAAAGAAGCAGTTTAAAGTGTAATCATACGTATTTTAACGATAATTATTTAGTATTATATATTTTCATTGTAGCGTCAGTTCATCAAGCACTGGACAAACTGGAACGATGAATTTTTGCCAACTAGAGGAATCAATAAACAAGTGGACACTCGAGCTCGAAGAACAAGAAAAAGCGTTCGTCAATCAAGCAACTCAGGTCAATGCTTGGGACAAATTGCTGATTGCGAATGGAGAAAAAATTACTTCACTCAATCAGGAAGTCGAAAGAGTCAAACTGGAACAACAACAACTCGAACACGAGCTTGACTACGTGGTAAAATCATTTTACACTATTTTCAAATTTTCTTTCCCATCCTTTTCCTATAAGAACAATGGTCGATTAAATGAATACAGCTGCTTGTGTAAAATAACTAACAGGTTTTGGTAACCAATATCCCGAATAAAGTCTGAAAGATTTCTTGATAGCGATTTTATCGTCGTACATGAACCTGTTCTCTTACATAAGGCGAAAAAATCAAGACATTCTCTAATGATAATCGAGGACTCAAAACGTTTTGATTTATAACAAAAAAATGGTTATATTTAAGGTTTTACTTAGGGCCTACCATAAATAGTATATTACGCACCTAGGGAGGGAAAGTAGACTACTTCAAACCGCGGGCAGAATTGTCACCCGAGCCGAAGGCGAGGGTGACAAGCACGCGGTTTGAGGTAGTCTAATTTCACTCCCGTGGAGCGTATACTATTTTTATTTGATAGCATCGCTCTTTAAATATTATTTACAAAAAAATTACAGGAATCAATAATATTTTGCGAATAGGGAAATAATTTTTATCACTGTGAAAGGTGCATGAATCTTCAAATGTGTTTTCCTCAAAACGATGATTTTGAAAACGATGTATTCCGACCATTGTATGTCGAAAACTAAACAACTGATTTGGGTGACATTTGGTATAGAGAATCTTTACACGACTATCTAGTCTTTGTCAGGTTTTTTTTATAAATCATAGTTTATATTATAAATAAAAATAAATGAAAAAAAAAAAAATTTAGGAAAAATTCTCGATTTGTCGATTCAGACCTCTGCCATTTTGCGACAAGTGCGTTGAGAAAAATCGGCTATGAAAGTAACCAGTTTTTACGTCAACTTTAAACGAAATTTTCCATTTACATAAACAAAAATATGTCCGATCAAATGAACAAAAAGTTGTTTCAATAGAATAAGTTTTTTAGTACAGAAAAAATTATCAAAAATTACACTATATTTGGCACCTCTGAGTGTACGTAAGCCTTTAATTGATCATTTTTTTTAACTTTTTTCATAACGGCTCATTTAATTTAATCGCTCATTGTATCGTTTACCCATTTCTATTATCTTTGCAATATGTTGCATGCATTTTGCGATATGCTATTTCTGTGGAGGCTGGTATTAAATTTTCACAAGTACAATTGACCTTTTTTTCAGGTTGGACAGCAAAAAGAATTACAAGATTGTCTAGCCCCTCTCGAGAAAGAATTGGCTTCACTCTCGGTCGCCGATCCTGAGCGCGATTACACGTATCGTTTGGCTGAAAATTTGGACAAACAGTTGAAACAAATGTCACAAGATCTTAAGGAAATAATCGAGCATCTTAACGAGGCAAATCGATCGCAAGATTCGAGTGATCCGATTGTACAAATAGGAAAAATTTTGAATGCCCACATGAATAGTCTTCAGTGGCTCGATCAAAAAACTACTGTCATTAGCCATAAAATACAACAGATCGATCAGATGCACACTAATTTCCGACAAGAAAATGAGAGAAGCTTCAATCTCGCTTACAACTGATTGAGCGTATTCATTGCGGTTTTGTAACCGCGAATCTGTTGTGTACATTTGTAATTTTCTCAAGATAAATCAAACACGTAGTAACTAAGGAATAGCGTACTTTATTCGGTGTTCAAAAAATAGCACTTTTATGTAACACGTGAAAACTCTTGGACCTTACTGCAAAAAAAGTGACGATTTTTAATTTAATGAAAAATATGAATTTGAGCAACGTGGCATTAAATGTCAATTTATTCCAATTTGTAAATGTTGAAAAATTCAAGAACCGAGAATTTTCTTAAACTTACCGATTTGAGCATCAGGGCATCGAATTACAATTTATTCTTTTTGCGCAGCTTATGGTGACGAAAATTGTTACGGCAATTTTTAAA
Organism: Rhimphoctona megacephalus; assembly: GCA_963989365.1. Taxonomy (NCBI): domain Eukaryota; kingdom Metazoa; phylum Arthropoda; class Insecta; order Hymenoptera; family Ichneumonidae; genus Rhimphoctona; species Rhimphoctona megacephalus. Next base: position 36,461,983 of record OZ022414.1, on the reverse strand, counting down.
CTGCCAAAGGATTAACAATACTGAATTTCGTGGAATCAAGTATACGGTTTCAATGCCGTTTAGTGAAAAATTAAATTCCGATCTTACAGTTTTTACAAAATGATATCTGTTCTGAATATTAGCCTTCGCCTCTTTCAACTAGTTAAATCAATTGAATTGCCTTCTTTTACCATATGTACTTATGACAATTGACACCTTGATACAATATTATAATAAAAAAAACAATTAAAAAAAGTGTGATCCCCTAAAAAACTATCAAAATTTTTATACTCAAACTAAATTAATTGAAGTAAAAAGAAGTTAACTCGGCCATCAATCGTTGAGCGTGAACCAATTTTACTGAGTTTCTAATGATGTTAATCAATTAAAAACTGAAAGTCAATCAAAAATGTAGCTAACAGAGTACATTGGTACAAGTTTTTTTTACAGTTTTCTTGAGTCCTCGTACAAAGGTGATACGCAGTAGCGAATTAGCAAGGAATGGCTGTGAGCAACACTAATAAGTATCACAGGAACATGGGAACTTCGTGAAGTGGAGATTTAAGGTATTCCTTTCGCGGAGGGCCGTATTTTTTGGGCGCATAAGCAGGGCCCTCTACATTTGTTCATAAATTAGGCTGCATTTTGTTTAAAAAAGTTATAACCAATTATTAGTCCGAACTGTAAACATAAATCGAAAATTTCAACTTAATTGTGTAAATTATGAAACTTTTTGATATTTTTTGGAGAGCTACAAATGTCAACAACTGCACTGTCAAAGGGAGAAGCTGGACTTATTGTATTTGGTTTAAAAAATAGTGAAATATGAGTGAAAACACGTATAAAGTACGCAGTGACATTGGTAAAAATGTGAGCCAATTTGTAACGGGCAAAAACAAGAATAGCGTTAAAAATGTTGTAAAAACTGCCGAAGATAACATAACATGTTGAACGTCATGGCTACGAAAAATCGTCTGCTGATCACATTCTTTCAAGTTCTATCGAATATTTTTTTCAAACGTCCGGTGACTCTGTTTTTATCGTTGCTACGGAATCTTTAGAATTTAACGGGACAGACCTAGTTAGAATTTTCGAAAAATCGATTTTTTTTTTATTTCATTTTCAAAAAGTAGAATCTCTTACGAACATTTTCCGCCCAGGTAAATGTAAATCGGACCATTATTCGCCGAAATACAAGACTTTGTAGCACGTCGTGTCTGAGCCATAGGTAAGCAGGTAGCGGACTTCAAGTGCGTTTTTCTCGAAACCATGTTTTTGAAGTCGGTGATCACTGTAGCTCGAGAACGGCTTTACCGATCGGGTTGAAATTTATATCACTTCTTCTATACATGGTAGTCCTCCATATGAACGAAGGATTTTTTTTTTGGATAATTATTTTTATTTTTAATAGCAAAAAATGGAACTGATATTTTGGTCAAAAAAACACTTTTGACTTTTAACGGCCGCCATTTTGTGAAAAATGGAAATTTTTCAAAACCCTTCGTTCAACTGGAGCATTATATCATTAACTAAAAATCCCCTCCGTTTTTTTTGTTTCAGATGAGCCGTTGCAGCGTGAGCTTGATCACCGCAAACCGTGTTTTTTTTTGCAGCGTCCTCGGCAATTGACGGTCACCAGCTTATTTCGATATGTATTGCGTTGAAAAAATTGCAACATATACATTACATATGTATCTTTTAAACGGAAGAACTTTTGTTGTGAATTATTTTATCGTTTGACCAAAAAAAAATCGGAAAAAAGGCCTTTTTTTTGACGTTCCAACTAGGTCTGTCCCGTTAATTTAACCATAGGACAGTTTATATCAAACATCTATCATTATTTAACATATGAATTATTAAACAGAAATGTGAGCAACAGGTCATCTCCATAAAGTGTCGCGTAAATTAGACGATTTTCAAAGTTATTAGTCTTTTCTAAAGGTTCGGTAACCTGGCTCGATATTTTTCCAATGGACTGGGATGTGTTTTTACTTTTGTGTACAAAAAAATCTGTTAATTGTAAAATATTCGAGTTCGTGAAAGGAATACCTTAAATGATCGATGAGTCCGATGGGTCGTCGAAACCGGAAAAGGATAATAGAGTGGATTGAGTTAGAATAAACGATCACACGTTCATAATTCAGGTTTGCTATAATGAAACAGACAAAAAAAGTTGCCTTCCCAATGCTTTTACTAATATTTTATTAACATTTGAAACCTTTTTAATTACGTTGATTTAAGACTAGATTTACGGGAGGATGTCAATTTAAATTATTTTCAATGTGATAGTTATAAGCCTTTTCGAAAGGTGTCTGGAAAGGGACGAGTGTAAAATACTGAACTTCTTCATTGTTCCCAATTATCATAGGAAATAGCAGAATTTCGAACAATTTCATCACAAGATAATATTTATAGCGATGTAAAAAATAATGGACTATACATTCAAATAAAACTAATACATTATGTTGCTACAGCAGGTATGAAATAGTGAATATTAACATTTTCATCAAGATTAAAATAGAGGTAGATCATTCGTTCATTAAGAATGCGGCACTTGACCATATCGGGATGAAGAACATCCCATGCTAAAAAGGTCAAAAATTTTCGGACATCGACGCTCGCTTCGATCGTTTCGTCATCGTCAACTTGTGTTCCGGTGGAAAAATGTAATCCTTGAAAATGTGTTGCTACGTTCGCAGAATCCGTAGTTATTTTTAATACAAGAGTTCCTGCAGCATCTGCAGAAACGCTTAAGTAAGGACTCATATTTTTCATTCTTTCAACTATGTTGCGAACGTGTTTTAACGGAGGCATGTCGATGGATATCTGAAAAAGAAAGTATAGAAAGAAATTGAAGGGGTTGAAGGAAGTCAAAGTATTCTCAGACACATGCCATTTCACGTGTTCTTCGATCGATTAATTGATCGTTTTTACAATTACAATTACAAAACAATCCTCCTAGTACTTAACTGTCATGGTTCTGATTGTAAGGTTTTTCAGTATCGAACTATCCGATTACACCGGCACACAAAAAAAAAGTGGTCTGTACATTTGACCAGACCCACCTACCTATATGTATTTCGACGCGCTGAATCCGAATCTGAGGTCCGTTTCGTTCGTACACCCTCAAAATTTTGAGTAAATTGCAAAAAATCGCTAAAAATGGCTAAAAATTGCAGTTAAGATGAAAAAAATTTTATGTAACTGGATCGAGTATGATTTTTATGTAGTTGACCTGCTGAATCTGAATCTGAAGTTTATTTGGCCCATTAACCCTCCAAAATTGGAGCAAATTGCGAAAAACCGAAAAAAATTGCCAAAAATCGCGAAAAACTGCAGTTATGGAGATGAAAAAAATTTTGTGGACCTGGATCGAGTATGATTTTCATGTAGTTCGATCCGCTGAATCTGAATCTGAAGTTCATTTGGCCCGTTAACCCTCCAAAATTTGAGTAAATTGCGAAAAACCGAAAAAAAATTGCAGAGAATTGCAGTTATAAAAATTAAAAAAATTTATTAAACACGATTATATATGTTTCTTGTATATTTTGATGCATGGAATACAAATTTAGAATCTGATAATTTCAAACATTCATAAATCTATAAAAAATCGTGAAAAATAGCATATAAAGAGAAGGTAGGAAACGATCTTCATGGATTTCAAACTCTTCTTCGTTTGTATCGAACTCTTTTGTCTTCAAATGACTCACGCAGCGGGTTCCTTTTTAGTTTCATATTTTCTCTCGGTATTTCTCTTTTTAGCGTCCAGCAAAAATCTGCCATCATGTTGATATTCCAATTTCCTTGATACCTACTCTCCATTTCACTTTTGTCTTGATGAAATCGTTCTCCTTGTTCTTCACTGTAGTCTCCAAGATTTTCAGGAAAATAGTCGAGGTGAGAATGTAGAAAGTGCAATTTAAGATTCATCAAGCAACTCAAATTTTTGTAAATTTGCGTCCTCAAATTCGGACTTGTCAGAATTCCTACCCCACCCCACCCCACCCCAAATTCGGACTTTCGATGGACTCGGGTCCATCGAAAATTCCCTCTTTAGCAAATATTTAGGAAGATCAATCAATAGTGTTCGTATAACATTGTGACTACCAGTTCTTGTTTGATCCGTATACTTCATTTTATTCAATACTATTTGTAAATTTTCATAAGTCTCTTTAGTTGTATGAGCTATTGAAATAAATGCATATGTGTTTTTGTTATGAAGCAAATTTGATTGAAATTTGATTTGAAATGTTGTTATGAAGAAAATTTACAGATTGTATTGGATAAAATAAAGTATTCGGAACATCAATGGAAAGTTTGTGGTGATCTAAAAATTGCAACACTACTTTTAGGTCAACAATCGGGGTTTACAAAATATCCCTGCTTTTTATGTTTGTGGGATAGTAGGGACAGAAAAAATCATTATGTTAAGAAAGAATGGTCAACGAGAGCAAAATTTGATCCAGGTACTCACAATGTTATCCGAACACCATTGATTGATCCTTCTAAATATTTGCTACCACCACTGCATATTAAGCTGGGTCGCATAAAACAGTATGCCAAAGCTCTGGACAAAGATGGCGATTGTTTCCAGTGCTTAGGAGAAAAGTTTCCCGCGATAAGTGATGCGAAGTTAAAAAAGGGAATTTTCGCTGGACCCCAAATTCGGACTTTATTTGAGGACGCAAATTTCGTTGAAAAAATGAACGACAATGAGAGAGCAGCTTGGGTAAGTTTTAAAAATGTGTCACAAAACTTTTTGGGAAATAATAAAAGTGAGAATTACAAGACTTTAGTTGAAGAGTTGCTGGAAAATTACAAAAATTTGGGTTGCTTGATGAATCTTAAACTGCACTTTCTACATTCTCACCTCGAATATTTTCCTGAAAATCTTGGAGACTACAGTGAAGAACAAGGAGAACGATTTCATCAAGACATAAGTGAAATGGAGAGTAGGTATCAAGGAAATTGGAATATCAACATGATGGCAGATTTTTGCTGGACGCTAAAAAGAGAAATACCGAGAGAAAATAGGAAACGAAAAAGGAACCCGCTGCGTGAGTCATTTGAAGACAAAAGAGTTCGATACAAACGAAGAACAGTTTGAAATCCATGAAAATCGTTTCCTACCTTCTCTTTATATACCATTATTCACGATTTTTTATAGATTTATGAATGTTTGAAATTATTGGATTCTAAACTTGTATTCCATCCCTAGAAAAAATTTACAATCGGCTCAACATAGGTCAAGTGTGGTCCAGTGTTGGCCAATGTTGAGCCGATTGTAAATTTTTTCTAGTGATGCATCAAAATATACAAGAAACATATATAATAGTGTTTAATAAATTTTTATTTATTTTTATAACTGGAATTTTTTGCAATTTTTTTTGGTTTTTCGCAATTTACTCAAATTTTGGGGGGTTAATGGGCCAAATAAACTTCAGATTCAGATTCAGCAGATCGAACTGCATGAAAATCATACTCTATCCAGGTCCACAAAATTTTTTTCATCTCCATAACTGCAGTTTTTCGCGATTTTTTGCAATTTTTTTCGGTTTTTCGCAATTTACTCCAATTTTAGAGGGTAAATGGGCCAAATAAACATCAGATTCAGCGGATCAACTACATATAAATCATACTCGATCCAGTTCCGTAAAATTTTTTTCATCTTAATAACTGTAATTTTTCGCAATTTTTAGCCATTTTTAGCAGTTTTTTGCAATTTACTCAAAATTTTGAGGGTGTACCAACCAAACGGACCTCAGATTCGGATTCAGCGCGTCGAAATACATATAGGTAGGTGGGTCTAGTCAAATGTACAGACCACTTTTTTTTTTTGTGTGCCGGTGTTATTATTATATTCAGTATGAATTAACATATTTTCAGATTACAATGGGAACTTTATGAATAAATTTGTATCGATCATCTGACGAAGGGGCGTTGTACGGAAATCGACAAAACGCGTCAACTAAATTATTTCTATTACATTCAACAGTGGATCATTTCAGCATTAAGCAATTCACTGAGCTCTTCACACAGAGAATCAATTCTTGGGTTTTTCAGAAATATTTCGAGATCTTGGCTCTTTAAATCTTATTATAAAAAAGTCAAAGTAGTTAAAATTGAAAGTTATTAATTCCTTCTTTTTGTAGGGGCCAAGATATTTGTGAATTTGAAGGATGCACAATTGTTAAGTTTGGAGCACAAAAAAGTATAGTACAATACAACAAAAATATAAAATACAATAATACAAGAGGATGAATTTGTTCAAGTGGAACTTGCAACTTATGAATAATTAATCGAGATGTGAAATATTGAATATTACATCAAAAACTGGAAGATTTGGTGCTTTGTAAACTGGCCATTCTTTACGAGGTATTACCCTGACGGGTACATCGTGGACGCACTGCCAAGATTCATTAGCCAATGATGGTAGCTCTACTTCGATCGTCAAACACGGTTGTTGCTTATTTGTTAGTTTAATTTTAGTCGAACGCGCTGTTTGTTTCAATGAATTGAGACTTCGACCAAGCATTACAGCATCAAACTCCAAGTATATTTCGTTCTGTACCTCCGAGACCCCAACAACGACGTATTCAGTGAAAAAGTATTTTTTTGACAATTCTGCCCAAACAACAGGCGATCCATCATCGGAAATATTGAAACAAAGCTCTTCCGGCGTCAATCTTATCACGCACATCTTTGACATACGTGAAACAATATTCACTATATCTGAATAAATATGAAATAAATAATTAAATCATAAAAATTATTCAAAATTTATTTCTACCGTTTTACATCATATAATTTGACATGCGTTTGAAAATGATAAATTTCTAGAAAGAAACAGAATACAGTAGAAAATTGAAGAACATTTGAGATTGTATTGTAGAATCTCAAGAAATTTCTTGGAATTATCCAGACCCTTTAAAAAGAAAAAAACATTTATAGGAAAATTTTGAATCATTTGAAGATGTATTTGGAAAATTCAAGATATTTTTGTAAATTTTTTTCAGAAAAAAAAATATTCTGTAATATTGTGGAACCTTCCGGACTGATTGATTCTTAAAATTTTTAGAACAGTAAAGAATATATAACAAAATTTCAGTCTCGAGAATATTCCATAATCCCAATTAATTTGCTTAGATTTTTTTCAAACACGAAAGATACTATTAGAATATTAGAAAACCATAAAAGTAAGCAAGTCACCAAAGCTCTAAAAATTGGAATTCCCAAGGATTAAAAAAAAATGTTACGATATTTACGAGTAATTAAATATATCTCATAAACATATTGAAAAATAATAAGACATTCATTTAAAAGTCGGATTACAGATTGAAAATATTAATTTACCCTAGTATACACATTTACTTCTGCCTACGGAAGGAGAAAGTTGCAAGTTTTGCACTTTCCAGTTGAATCTTACAATTGATCCAATATTTTCTTTTATTTGATAAATTTCCAAAACGAAACGAATTTACATGAGACTATTCGAGAAAGAGAATTGTTCAAAATAATATTCTAGGGGAAAAAGTCAATTGATCTTATTTGCTCGTTGTTTCGCCAAATGTTGCATGAAGTCAAAATAACCATTTACGGTACGTTAGGAAAATAAAAGTGGATTGACTTACTCGTGAAATCCCGCATAGCCGCAGTATCGACCATTTTACATCTGAACTTCATTTTTCCAATAAATGAATCAAAAAATCATTGACATTGTTGAACGATAAGATGATAAATAAAGAAGAGCGGAACTGACAGGCAGACACGTTAAAACGTACGCGAATTGCCATGACAAGTCCGAGAAAGGCAGTCGAAAACGACGTTTGTTCCAATTGATAATTCTTGTTTATATAACAACAATGTTACTGTTGCAGTGCGTTAATTTAAAAAAATGTGTAAATAATTGGCTTATTATAACAAAAAAAGAAAGAAATGTTGAAAACTTAGCTGCGAAAAAATTTAAATGAAAACGTACCGGCTTTTATTTTTCTATTTTATTACCGGTCCGTACAATGGCGCCAGTATGTAGTAGCAGAGAACATAGATGTACATGGAACAACAGGCCTTATGGGCGCGCTTGGCACGGTTTTCCTGGGGTACTGTTGGTGCGTACCCCGTCCATCGTGGCGCTGTTCAATATCTGTGTGCACGAATACACTGACGCTGGGGTACTAGTGCGTTCTCGCTCGCACCCACAAGCTCTACCGTGCTTGGGGTACCCGGGGCTTGAGGTCTCGATGCAAGGCGAACCCGATGCCGGACCACAAGCATGCACATTTTTTTTCGTTTGTAGAGCTTGTGCAATATTAAAAATGCCTGAATCATAGATTTAATTTCACTGATTGTAAACTTGTTGAATAAATATTTATTAAAATAAGAACGTAATAAGTCATTTTTCATTATTTTCGCAGCTTACCAAACACCTTGCATCAATCAAAAACCGATCGCGAAAAAATTAATAATTTGATTTAACATAAATAATGAGGATGCTTCTTTTATATAACATTAAACAACGTTGTTTTGAATAAATCGTCCAAGATATCAAGCCATTCTGATGAATAGGATCGATAAATTTTATATTACCGTAAAAGACCAGTATGATCATTTGGACAGAGTTGAAGTTTGCCATTGCCAAGGTTCACTGATCGAACCTCTGCACGGTGCGTCTTTTTTTTTTTTAATTGAAAACATTGATTATGACCGAGAAATATGTTGTTCCCGAAACAAATAAAATTATCAACGAAAAAAATATAAAATATTGGCTCCTTGAAAAAAAAAACGAGTTATGCGAATGTTTTATCCACAAAAAGCTTTTTTTAACCGCATTCAATTTTCATTGGATTTCTTATTTTGTCTTTAATTGAAAAAGACAAGACTAATTTTATATGCGTTAGAATTATAAAATTTGTGACTAACAACAAAATTTAAAATAACGTTCTGCCAAATGGAAAATTGTTAATAGCTTTGCAATTATAAAAAAAAAACCCAACTTGTAAAAAATGAAAAAAAATTCAGCCATACTAAAAATTTCATACATTGCTGCATTGACACAAAAGATTTCGTTGAAGGGTAACGGACTTTTAAATTCCTTTAAATGCACGTGTTTTGCTTTCCCTCAAAAATCGATTTGTTTTTGCTCTGTCCTCCTCGCACCCGTTTCCACACCCACTTATTGTCTGTTCTTTGCTGCCTCCACGCTACCTACCGAAGAGCAACAATCTATCGCGAATATTTGCTAAACGTCTCCCGACGGCATAGCACGTGCTTGGCTTTTACGAATCAATTTTTTCTTTCGTGCACGGATTGCAACGATCCTAATCCGTTAAAAAGGGCATTATCAGACAAATCCCCTCAAGTACAAAAATGCTTAGAAAGTGCGCTTCCCTGGATAGATCAATGGACCGTGGAGGGGGGTCCAAACCCACCTTGTTTTTCGGAATTAAAAATGGCTATAAAATCAATTTTGATGTTGTGGGATGATCTACGCGCGGAGAGAAATCTTTATCTTTTGACAACTTGTTTGAATCAAGACCCGCTAGAAAATCAATTTTCTGTTCTGCGAAGTCGTTCTGGCCATAACGACAATCCATCTGCGAAACAGTTTAGACACAATTTGCAGTATGTAATAAAAATCGATTTTGAAAAAGCTCCGAGAGGAAGAAATTGCGAGGAAGACGGAACCGTTACATTGCTCGCGAAAAAAAAAAACGAAATTGAAAACTGGCGTTGTTAGCGAAGAATCAGGTTTGTTGATTCCTGGAAACGTCGCGATGGAAAAAATTGTTCATGATGATTATGTGGATGTGGTCGCAGACGATTTGCTTAGCGAAATCGACAAGACCGTGGACGATGAAACAGATCAAACGATTTCAACATCGACAGAGACCGAACAGAATCATACTGAAGTAACTCTTGAAAAATGCACGATGAATTATGTTTCTGGTTACTTGCTCCATGGATGTCTGGAAAAGTTTCAGTGTGCGAAATGCAAAGAACTTTTTGTTAAAAGTAACCAGAATTTTGAAAATAATGTTCAACTTTTAGTTTTTTTCAAAGCGTACAAAACTTCTGACGGACACGAACTTCGGCATTTAACAGCTCCTGTCGAGAAGTTTAACACTTTGATAGTTGATAGTTGCTGCTTACAGACGGTTTCAAAAAGAATTTTCTCTACACGCGCATGAAGTCGGCATTGGCAAATACCTCAGGCGATGCCTGCACGAAACATTGATAGCGACTGACCGTGACTTCTGGCTGACGAACGCTGACTGTCAAGACCATCGGGATTTTATAGTAGATTTGTTTGTTCGCGCACATCTTTATAATTATCTAAAGTGGAGATCCCGTGATATGAGGGATGCAGCGAATAAAAAACGGCCAAAGAGCGGCGTCCTTGCGAAACCGAACCGCAAGATTTTGAAAGTTTCTCACAGCTGAAGTGATTTTTTTGGAAAATTTTCTGATTTTTATTAAATACAGTCTTCATTAATATCAATTATATTATATCAATATCTATCAATATTATCACTAATCAATATTATATCAATCAACATTATCACCTGCTTCAGTTTCTCATTCTATGGTTTATGTTAATACTAAACATGCACTACAAACGCTTTACATGTGTGCATGCTGCTTGATATTAGCTAAGAGCGAGTCCAATTGAAAAATACAAGGTAAAATTTGCGCATTCACTTCATATAATAACGCTAATTGAATGTTGTAAATATTTTACTATTATTATAGACACATTTTTCATATTAATGAAATATTTGCATACTTTACTTCGGCAGAAAAATTTGGTAACGAGTGATTTTTTTTTATCAATATAATTTAAATCGTTGCTTTTAATGAAAAAATAATAGGTCAAAAAATTGATTCGGCCGAATATTTATTTTTCTTTCTATTATAATGAAAGATCATTTTTAATAATAGGACTCACTATTATGAACAACAATTATTGAACTCGATCGAAAAATAAATAATCATAAAAAAAAAAAAATTCTCCAACACTAGGAATCGATCTATGGACTGCTAGCGTGCAATCCCCTCTTTACTTCCAAGCACCCTCTAGTACAAGAGCGAGCGAGAAAGAGTTATGGTCGCTCGCACATAAGTGCAAGCAAGATAACATGAGAGTGGGGATCAGCTGATACTTCGAGTGTGTGCGGCACACCGATACATCGCCGCGCGGTCTACAGCCCAGAAGTAGAACTACATTTTCTGTGCCAAAAGCTAACACGGGCCCTGTTGTTCCATGTACATCTATGTTCTCTGCTCGTGCATGTCTTTAATTTTCCGATGATTGATATTTCCCAAAGTACCATTCGTAGAATTGAAACAGTCAGAAAATTTAGGAACTGAAAACTGTTTATATAAAATTCAAAAATACTACGAGATCGTTACAAAGTCTCATAAACAAAAAGAATATAAAAGTGGTACTGGTGTATGATTTTAATCACGTATTCATAACACTATCAAGAGACTCGGTAGAGTCTCGGGACAAGTACATTGACAGCTCTGTCGTCTGCTGGTCCGAGGCTCACCGAGTCTATACTTTCTCTGAATAAAACGATTCGCGGTGGTGGAGGTAAAATTGGCATGTCTTTTCGTTTAATTACGAAGCTCAGGAGTCGTTTGATATAACGAAAATCGGACTGGAGACTAATTATCAAAAATGCTTTCGATTGAGTCCAAAATCAGCATGATCGGTGGCGTAATTGCTGAGAAAAAACTTTGCACAGGTCAAAATTATCAATTTTTCTATCATTGTGTGAAGGATTTCGACGTGTCCGTATACAACCATCAAAGGCCTCTTGAAGCCTCTCGAGTTTCTGATTGGTTGGTGTCTGTATCTGTGATAACACCATCAAAGACCTCTTGAAGCCTCTCGAGTTTCTGATTGGTTGGTGTCTATATCTGTGATAATACCATTAAAGGTGTGTGATCTGTGGTCGTGTTCGTTGGGTCTCATCATTTTGATGTGAACAAGTGCGCATGCGCATAATGATGCGCAACACGCAACTGCGCAATGAAACGAGTCATGCGCAATGTGTGAATCTGTGTGAAACGGAATTCAAAAAATAAATGATGAAAACAATGCAGGACGTGTTGAAGAGTTTGGTTATAAACAGTAATAAATAATCGTTTTAACGCGCATTCGTCGTAAAATCGGAAATCAGTGACAAAATTCGGAAAAATCAATCGGGATAAGTGATAAGTGACAATAGTATTTGTTAAGATGTTTTTTGAGGTTTGAAAGTTTGATCGAAGTTTCGTAAAAACAGTGCGGGATGTGTGAGTTTAGTTAAACAATAACCATTTGACGGGCACCTGGACTAAGTGTCGAAATTATTGGAAAGTCGTCGTCAGCGATATTAAAGTTTAATCGGAGTTTCGTAAAAACAGTGCGGGATGTGTGAGTTTGGTTAAATAATACTTATAATCGTTGAAACGTTTTTACGTGTTCATTCGCCACTTGTCTATTATATATTCTTCGTTTGTGTCAGGCTAGAAAAAATGTGTGATATCCATTATAAATTTGGAACTTTGGTTGTAGAAAGATATATTATTTTTTTTCCTCTTTCGATCGCGACTAATTAGAATCTCGTGGCTTAAACAGTATTGAAAATATTAATGTTTTTTCGCGAACAGTTGTGAGGTTATAAATATCGTGGTTAGGTTCGATCGACTCTTGGTTACAGTACCCTAGCGGATTGACCGACCGGAAATTCGGTCGATTTTGGGGTCGATTAGACCGAACATTTTCGGTCGTGAGAACAACTTACCCCTAGTCGTAACGACTGAAAATCCTTAGTCGAAACGACCGAACATTTTCGATCATAACGACTGAAAATCCTTAGTCGAAACGACTAAAAAATTTCCGTAATTTATAATTTTATTTTGGCCCACGATCATCGCTTGGTCGTTTCGACCAAAGCTCTCGGGTATATAAGACCACAGAAAGAATCGAAGAAAAAACCAGACCATCTGAGTGAGGCTTGATCCCGGGACTCTCCGATTTTGAGTCTGATGCGCTATCCACTACGCTACCAGACATCTTATGCCTAAAAAACAATGGAACTCGTATATAAACCGTATGCACACTTTATACACACTTTATATATAAGTTTCGTTGTTACTTGGATATAGAATGTCTGGCAGCGTAGTGGATAGCGCATCAGACTCAAACTCCGAGAGTCCCGGGATCAAGCCTCACTCAGATGGTCTGGTTTTTTCTTCGATTCTTTCTGTGGTCCTATATACCCGAGAGCTTTGGTCGAAACGACCAAGCGATGATCGTGGGCCAAAATAAAATTATAAATCACGGAAATTTTTTAGTCGTTTCGACTAAGGATTTTCAGTCGTTACGACTAGGGGTAAAATGTTCTTACGACCGAAAATGTTCGGTCTAATCGACCCCAAAATCGACCGAAAATTTAACGACCGTAAAATTCCGGTCGATAAATCCGCTAGGGTAATAATAAGAAAGTGATGGTGTGAAAATAGTGAAGTGCTTTTAATCAACTTTCGAACAGTGCTGAAATCAATATGTATTTTTTTATTATTGTTAACCCTGCAGTTTTTATTTTCCACACTTAACTCTATGACGGAAACGAAAGCGATCTCTTTTCTCTTTCGCGATTAAATGTTCCTCGTATAAGATTTCTTGAGAAATCATTCTTTTCGGTTCTTTGATAACTATGAAATGGTCTACGTTGAACTGTTAATCATGATTGATGTGAATCGATGTAAATTTGGAAAAGAAACTCTATAAAACTAATAAGAGTGTCAAAAAAATGTATATGGCAAAGTTTGTTATTATCATGCCGAGTTTTGAGCAGTGTCTAATAAATATTTTTTTTAACTCTACACCGTTGACAATTTATTTTATTGGTCCCTTTCCTCTTTATTATAAAATGTTCCTCGCTTACCATAATAAGATTTGTACATCATAAAATGTTCCTTGCATTATAATTGTTGGTCCATTTCAAAAGATTTTCGACGTCGTTTTTCTATCCAAAATATGGTATAGAATCATCTCGCGTTTGATGAATGAATAGACCAATACACTGTCAACATGCATCTGGATATATATGTATGCATCTGGATGATAACCGTAGTAAGTAACGATATATCTTTATGTCAAAATGGCTCATATAATATATCTTTATGTCAAAAGACTATGGCGGTATATACTCCATATCCTGGTATTATCAAAATTTGTATCTTTGGATTGCAATGAATACCTATAGACTCTGGAAATTCTGTGAAGCGACAAATGTACCAAGTATTTCCACTTGTTGGCTCCGATTGTAGCATTATGAATTGAACATTTTGTTATGAAAATTCTTTCGTTGCTTATTTGTCAATGGGATCAAAAATATTGTCTTCGGAACACCATGGATATATGCAAAATTTCAGAATTTTGTTTGGCTCAATATGCTCTATATTTTCTCACATCCCCGCTTTAGTTGTAGCATAATGAATTTTAAACAATTGTTTCAGGAAGTCTTCCGATGTGTTTTTACTGATATTATCAAAATTTGTATAATTGAATTGCAATGGATACCGACAGACTTTGAAAATTCTGTGAAGCGACAGATGTGCCAAGTATTTTCCCTTTTTGGTTTCGATTATGGCATTAGGAATTGAAAATTTTGTTATGAAAATTCTTTGATTGCTCATTTGTCGATGGGTTAAGAATTGCTGGTTTCAGAATGCCATGCATACATGTAAAATTTCAGAATTTTGTTGAGCCCAATGTGCGCTACATTTTTTCAATTCCCTAATTTAGTTGTCGCATAATGAATTTTGAAAAATTGTTTCAGGAAGTCTTCTTATGTTTTTTTACTGATATTATGAAAATTTGTATCATTGGATTGCATTGGATACCTACAGACTTTGGAAATTCTATAAAGCAACAAATGTACCAAGTATTTCCACTTTTTGGCTCCGATTGTGGCATTATGAATTAAAAATTTTGTTATGAAAATTCTGCGGTTGCTCATTTGTCAATGGGATCAAAATTATTGTCTTCGGAACGCCATGAATATATGCAAAATTTCAGAATTTCATTCGGCTCTATTGAGCTATATTTTTTCACTTCCCCACTTTAGTTGTAGCATAATAAATTTTGAAAAATTGTTTCAGAAAGTCTTCTGATGTGTTTTTACTAATATTATCAAAATTTGTATCATTGAATTGCAACAGATACGTACAGACTTTGAAATATCTGTGAAGTGACAAGTGTGCCCAATATTTCCACTTTTTGGCTCGAGTAGTGGCATTATTAGGACTTGAAAATTTTATTATGAAAATTCTTCAGTTGCTCATTTTTGGATGGGATTAAAATTTGGCTTCGAAAAGTAATGGCTACATGCAAAATTCATAAACTTTATTGAGCTCTATGTGTGGTATGCTTGAGTTGTAGCATAATTAATTCAAAAAATTGTCAGAAAGTCTTTGGTTCCTTTTTTCTGGAAGTATAAAACTTTGTTTCATTGGTACGCAAAGTATACTTACAAACTTTGGAAATTTCCTGGAGCAACATGTGTGCACAGTATTTCTACTTTTTGGCTCCTATTGTGGCATAACGAATTGAAAAATATTTTCAAAAAGATTCGCTCTACGGATGCTCTGGTTGTGATGGTACGAAAATTTGCACGAAGATAATGCAACTGGTACAACTCAACTCGATCCATTTTCTTGGGCATAGTACTGATCTAAGTTTGCCCGCTTTGTTGAATTTATTGTTTTAAAATATCCATAACATACTTTCTGAACTTTTCAAAATTCAAAGATAATATTAAAATATCTGTAAGTTCTAGTTTTGAGGCTTTCACGGCCATTATTGTTAGAAATATCAAAATTTGTATCATGGGAATGTAGCCGATACTTACAAACTTTTAACATTTTGTGAAGCGACATATGCGCCAAGTATTTCCACTTTCTGTCTCTGATTGTGCATTATGAATTGAAAAATTTATTACAAAAAGTCTTCGGCTGCTCATTTTTGGATGGGATTGAAATTTTTGTCCTCGGAACGCAATAGATACATCCAAATTTTCTGAACTTTGTTGGGCTTAAAGTGCACTATGTTTTTTCACATTTCCACTTTAGTTGTGGCATAATAAATTTAAAAAGTTGTTTCAGAAAGTCTTTGGGTGCTCTTCTTCTTCTGATAGTATCAAAATTTGTATCATTGGAATCTAGCCGATATCTACAAACTTTGAACATTTTGTGAACAGGAGACATGTGTGCTAAGTATTTCCACTTTTTAGCTCTGATTATGGCATAATAAATTGAAAAAATTTTATTCCAAAGGCTTTCCTTTACAGTCGCTCTGGTTTTGATGGTATCAAAATTTGCTCAAAGCTAATGTGACTAATACAACTAAATTCATTTCATTCTCTTGGGTACGATCCTGGTCTGAGTTTGTCCACTTTGTTCAATATATTGGTTTGGAGTTCCCATAACATACTATTTGAACTTTTCTATAATCAATGAGAATATTGATTCCACCTTGTTAATAAAAATAAGAATGAAAAAATGCGTAAACTTTTTTCACAATAGATTCAATATGTTTTCTCTAAACATACGTGAAACTGGTTTTTTATTTTATCATTAATCAAAAATGAAAAATTTCGAAAAAAGTCGCTCCATTTTTATCAACAAGCTGAAATAAGCGTAATATTTTTTACCACAAATCTACAAATATAACAAGGAGATACTGTTATTTAATATGTTTCTTTGATAAACACAAATTCAAATAGCTACAAATTGTATGGAAAAGTTCTGACTGCTCTAATATAGCCCTCAAAAGCTTTGTAAATTTTTGTTTCAGACTCCAAGTTCCCGACTTATTTTAGCCTGATTCCAGAAAGGTAAAGCGAAATGTCAAAAAAATTTGACTGGCTCGAGAATAAAAAAAATGCCAAATTGAAAATTCCAAAACATGTGTCCCTTTATTTCATGGGGAAAAAACCTGACTCAAAGTAGAAGGGGTCAGGGTTTGGAAACGAAAAAGCGATAATTTCCCAATATAACCTTTTTCTAATCTATATAAAGCGAGATGTTTGAAAAGAACAAGAAAAAACGAATCATACCATGCATAAAAATCCCCCTCGCGGAAAAAACCTGGACAAGTACATTTGTTGACCGCCGTTTCCATATTTTTCCACGAATATACATACACTGCAAAAACATTTCTCGCAAAGATCCCTGAGAAAATCAAATCCTATCAAAAAGTAAGAAAAGTGACCACTCTCAAAAAATGTATCAAATAAATTCAAATCACACAAAACAAAATGAGTTAATCTTCGCGAAAAGCTAAGGTTGGGTTTCGCAAAAAGTAATAAAATAAATTGAGCTATACTAAAATATATGTGGCCAAGTACGGGAGGCTTTATCGTGTGACATAAAATCTTCAAATAATGTTGAATGTTGATAGAGAAAAGAATCAAGTTCGAAAATGCAGTTGTTTTACCAACCAGAATGAAAATAAAAACTCTGTATCAATAAGAGTCCGAAGCAAAAAAAAGATTGCAAATGAAAAAAAATTAGATTAAAAAGAATTTCGGCCGAAGTACTTGGCGAGGTTGTCACCATGACCAATACATTATATAAATTAAGTGCAAAAACATTCGTCAAGTACTTCGGCCGAATTTTTTTTTAATCTAATTTTTTTCTATGTTTTATAAAACAATTTGTAAGTCAAGGATGATGCATCATATTCTTCCGTCATTTCATCTTTGAAAGAATAATAATTCTGAGGCTCCTGACAATAAAGTTAAATATAATTATCTATTTATAGCTTAGACCGAAATTGCTAATATCCTCGCTGCCATTTCGCCCCTGAATGCCTTATTCTAATGCACAACTTGAAAGCTAGTGATAAAGTATTTAATTTTCTGAATTTTTTCCTTGGGGAAAAACTGGTACTTGAGGTCTCTTCTATAACACCTTCCTGCCAAGCTATAATCGAATAATAACCTATCAACGAATTACTAACATCTCGAAAATACTTCGAGTGTGTAGTTAACTCTTTTGAAAACATTATAACTTTTTTTCTGATCAGAGAAACGAAACGCTCCTATATTTAAACAACCTCAATAACAATGAATTTATGGTAGAAAATCTGTCTCATTCTCTTTTATGTCGAATTAGTAGTGTGAGCAGTACTGATTCCTGACATTGTAATAAATCGATGATGTAATGATGCAAACACGTTGTAAGTTTTTTTGTTATATACAGACTCTATTAGAGTCTATATAAAGCGAAATATATGAAAATACTATAGAAAAAAGAAGTGATATCAAATAGCAAAAATCCCCTCCCGGGGAAAAAAAACCTGGACAAGTACATTGGTGGCCGTCGTTTCCCTATGATATCACAAAAAATCAAAACCCCACTTAATTTTTTTTTTTTTTTAATGTTTACTAATTTTATTCATATCCCGGAGGGAAACCAACTATATAGATCACGAAATATCCGGCTAAAAAACCAGACTTCATAATAAATGTTACTTTGAATTTATTTCCACAGAACAAAACAAGAATCAAAACATTAAAAAATTAGCGTTATCAAGATGAGAAAAATACCTCTTATAATTGGTGTGTAAGAAGTATCAATAGTCTAGAAAAAAATGAAAAAAGGTTGACATCTAAGTTACGTGCAGCAGTAAAATTTATGATATCAGTACTAGGACAAGTATTTCTTTGGTGACTGAGAAGATATCAATATGGGCATACCGGCAACGTATGGCATGCAGTTGATGCATTGCTTCTGGGATCTCCTAAGTCGAGTAGCTACTTTTGTTTTGGCTATGGCGCGACCAATGTTGCCAAATAGTATTTACTTATATGACCTAATGAAACAACATTGCCTGCGCCGTGGCTAAAATAACGAAAAACATGCAAAAACAGGAAGTTTCGCATAAGATCCCGTGCTTTTGTAATGTTGAAAAAAAACATTAATTTATGTCTGTACATGATAGCACAGTTTTGTTTGATTGGTAATAATTTGATGAACGTTCACCACCGTACGTTGAGTGTATACGCACAGAGTACTTGTCCGGCCCATAACTTTTTATTAAAATTGCTCATTCAAGTGAAAATTCAATTGGAGGTGCTTTTCGTTGCATGCGTTGCTTTTCGCCGTCAGAAATTTATAATAATATAATAAAATATTTATAATATATAATAAAAAGTTATTGGCCGGACAAGTACTCTGTGCGTATACACTCAACGTACGGTGGTGAACGTTCATCAAATTATTACCAATCAAACAAAACTGTGCTATCATGTACAGACATAAATTAAAGTTTTTTTTTTTAACATTACAAAAGCACGGGATCTTATGCGAAACTTCCTGTTTCTACTTGTTTTTCGTTATTTTAGCCACGGCGCAGGCATTAGAGCATATAAGTAAATACTATTTGGCAATATTGGTCGCGCCATAGCCAAAACAAAAGTAGCTACTCGACTTAGGAGATCCCAGAAGCAATGCATCAACTGCATGCCATACGTTGCCGGTACGTCCATATTGATATCTTCTCAGTCACCAAAGAAATACTTGTCCTAGTACTGATATCATAAATTTTACTGCTGCACGTAACTTAGATGTCAACCTTTTTTCATTTTTTTCTAGACTATTGATACTTCTTACACACCAATTATAAGAGGTATTTTTCTCATCTTGATAACGCTAATTTTTTAATGTTTTGATTCTTGTTTTGTTCTGTGGAAATAAATTCAAAGTAACATTTATTATGAAGTCTGGTTTTTTGGCCGGATATTTCGTGATCTATATAGTTGATTTCCCTCCGGGATATGAATAAAATTAGTAAACATCAAAAAAAAAAAAAATTAAGTGGGGTTTTGATTTTTTGTGATATCATAGGGAAACGACGGACCACCAATATACTTGTCCAGGTTTTTTATCCCCGGGAGGGGATTTTTGCTATTTGTAAAGATATGATGATGAAATATCAACTGACGATTATGATAAATCACCTGGAGACGTCGATGAATTAATAGATGAATATCTTGGATTGCTACATAAAAATAAAGAAACAACCTTGAACGTCTCATATGGAGTACGAATCCTTACTGGGGATAAATTAATGATTGACGATTCTCCAATTGATTTCAGACCTGATCATATTTATGTTAGGGAACAAAAGTACCCGAGAGGTATTGGATTGGTTGAGTTGTTATTTAAAAAGTGTCCAAGTTCCCATATTTTACACCCAACAATTTGGTGGATTATGTGAAAATTGTCATTGCTACGAACGCACATAAAAAAACATTATAAACGCAATGGTGCGATACGACAAAGTCAAAGTTATAAATTAAAAATTTTTATTTCTATAATAAAAGGAGAACATGGTGATGGTAATGCATACAAAGGTGGCGGTATGCCAAAGTTTGAAGTAACTCAAAAAATACCTCGTTTGATTATGTTTACTGGAATTCATCCATCAATCTGATCCAAATCATCCATCCCAATCAATATGATCTAAATGAGCTAGTAGACCGTCTTCATCTACTGCTTGCATCGCAAGCTGCTGGAAACTTCTCCCACTCTAACGAGATCATATATCATACAAGCGAAGATTTTACGCATTCTCAACATGACTGTTGACGTGTTTGGACGACAGTTTAATACAAATGGTGCGCCCCCCCCCCCCCCCAGGTAAACTGGGTGCTGGATTGAAGACGACAACAGATGGTTATATATTATAATTTGAACTTTAAACAACTTGGCAACATCGGTGATGCAAAAGAAATAAGGGATGCTGTTACCCTCGGTCTATTAATGCTCCAAATTAATGCTCTCGCCAATAAAATAAGCAATTTAATAAATGAAAGGTAAGAATTGATGGTCATGGCTCTTGAAAATCGTATAAAAGTTGAGATCGTAGATCTTCGTGTGGAATTAGGATGAGAGCTACAGCCACGAAACTTATTTAGTGCACAAATCAAAACTTTAAAAGATGAGAAAAACGATGTGAAGCGAAAAACTCCAAACCCTGTTTAACAAATGCTAAAAAGTGTGGAAGTTCCAGAAAGAAAATCTGATTCGAAATGAAAAACTATAAACTCCCTTCAACAAATGTTGACAAGTGTTACGGAGAATAAAAAAACCATGAGTGAAAAAAGTGTGCTTTGGTGGAGGAGCTGTATAAACCTGCTCGACGAAACTATCGACATGTGGATATACGCAGCAAGCTGATCTCGTAGATGTGTCGTCGTATGCACAACACAACTCTAAACATAAATTTCTCCTCACCGTCATCGATATATCCTCAAAATTAGCCTGGGCCAGACCATTGGAGAGGAAAAGTAGAAAAGATGTTACCGCAGCGATGGAGTCAATACTGAACAAAGGACGCATACCGAAAAATCTACACATTGATCGCAGGAAAGAATTTTATAATTTCGACTTTAAGGCACTTATGAAAAAGTTTAACATTCATATGCATTCAACATATAGCAATTTAAAAGCATCAATTTGTGAGCACTTCAATCGCACCTTTAAGAACAAAATGTGGATATAATTCAATTTTCGTGGAAATTGGAAGTGGATTAAACAAGAGCTATTTGGAGTGAAATACCATGATGTATATCTTGTATAAAAAGTTTTGAAGAAGCGTGGCAGTCAGCTACTGGTGAAATGGCTAAGTTTCGACAATACACATAATAGTTGGATAAGCAAGGATGATTTATAAACAATAAAGAAAAAAAAATGTGAGAGTAATTGATTTTTTATGGTTCCCCAATTCTCATACCTATAACTTACACCAATATCCCACCCGAGCTGGTCAACTCCATTTCCCTACATAGCTAACATATAGGTCTCGAAAAGCAAATAGAAAGAAAAAAGGATGAACTCATGAACTTCGAAAAAATGGTTCTGTTTATTTCACAAAAATGTACAATATTCGGATAAATATTTTCTCTCTCTCTCCCTCTCCCCCCCCCTCTCTTTCTCACTTTCAGATATTTACATCTCTCTTCTTCAAAAATGTTCAAATATTTAGCGATGTTGTGCGGTGACCTCATGGCAACGTTTCCACCGTTCCAGGTATAATATAGCGTTTGTCATCGTGCGAGCTTAGAGTAATTTTCGTCTCTGAAATAGTATATACCTGATGTAAAGTTGAACGAATTGCTGATTGACGATGCGTCACTTCAATCTCTTCGTCCAAACATTTCATATAATCTTCGAAGGTTATAATTTTCACAACAATATTGCTTTTTATACCCTTCGCCTTTTTCACGTCCTTTTTTTCCCTCAAAATGCGTTGCATACATTTTTGACTTAAGCCCCATAAACTCGGTTATAATGAACCCATTGTTCTCATCTTTCATGAGACCTGGGACCTTTTTGTTGACAAGCAGAATATTATATACATTGTCGATGGGATAGTCACTCGTGTCAAATTTAACAAGATTTTCCTTTATATCACGAAAAAAAAGTTATTAGTTAAATTATAAATATTTATTTGTAATTTAATTTTAAAAAGTTATTAGTTAAATTATAAATATTTGCAACTCGGGCTTAGTTTAATTATTTTTTGCGTTCTGTATTGTGTTGTTAATTCATTATATTTTATTTGCTTTTTTTTTTGTGTGTTTATATGTAATTTCTGTTTAGAGTTTGTATATTGAGGGAGTTTTCCGGAGTGAATTTTGGGCACGTGTGTACTGTTCACTGTCTTCCGAGCGACTCCGTGTTTACCATACGGATTGAAAGAAATTAGGTTTACAGCTATCGATATCAACTGCGACGTTATCAAATGTATTGAATGAAAAGTGAATCTTAATTTTTGCATAGGAATTGTACGGCACTTCACAGACTGTACTCTGCGCCGTGACGGAACCTCCTTAACCCAAGACGGTCACATGGGGTGTGACACACCCCAGGCCATTTTCGAGCTGGAATTTTTCTTGGAAAATCCCCAAATCCGACACTGTTACCAATATGTTCTCAAATTTTCTTGAGCCCTCAAAATCATTCTACGAAATGCTACAGCGCTCTAAAGTGCTTGGGGTGTGACACATCCCATGTGACCACCACGGGATTCTCATGAGGTGTGACCGTCTTGGGTTAATCATTCAGACCACACATCTCAATAATTAATGCTTCATTATCTTTTATTAGTTTTTCAGGTATTTCGATTATAAACTATAGGAGGTGCTTCAAGCACGTTCGTAAAAATAATTGCTCACAAAACTCGTATAGACAAACAAATTTATAAATACGTGTATGTGAAAACTGGAATTTTGGAAAAGAAACTTATTATGAACTTATAATAATATATAGTATTTCATTTGAATATATTGGTGTTGAAAGGAACATTATAATTCCTTGAAATATCAGTCCGATGGTCCATTTTATCAATTGTTTGAGAGCCAGATCTATAATCCAGGTTTTCTATTATTTGTACATCTCTGATAAAAGCCTGAAATACAAAGAAATCAGAAGCCTGAATGTACTTTTTTAAGCTGTAGTAGGGGGAAGAGGAGTAGCCTCAGCTAGTAGACAGCATCGGTCATGGCAAAAGGTTATACTTAGCTTTTTGTTTTTTATAGATTTATTTGTACAGGTGTTTTATGGGACATGAACAAACATAGGAAAAAAGATAATCACGAGCAGCAGCGGCTTGACACAAAGTATTAAAAAAGAAGCCGGTGTGAACCCTCCTACACTTTTATATACTCGAATATGATATTTTTCTGACTGTTCCCCTTTTTCAATCCACTCTCATGAAGAAACGAGTTTATTTGTAGTATACAAATGGGGGAGTTTCAATTTTTGCTGTAGCTGAGGCTAACCCTCAATTGAGACACCCACATTTCCCCTCTTCTGATCACAATCATTATATGTTCATGTTAATATATTAAAGTAACATTAATTACCTGCAGCTATTAAATGAATAATCCCATTGGTCTTATTGAAACATGATAATGTGGTAATGTTATATTATGTGTACATCTGCATCATACCACTGGCTGATTCTACTGAAACAACAGAAATAAATTTTTTTATTCCCTCATTTATTTCTAATCTTTTTCCTAGTTCATCACATATAATATAATATAATATGAGTAAGAAAAAGGAATAAAAATGGGTATATTTTTTTCAACAGTAACAATCAGAAGTTCCCTATAAGTAGCAACTAAAAAGATAATGGACAGCTGGATTTATCATAAAATTATTGAAAATGAAAGTGAACATAAATGACATTGCAGGAAAACTAATAGAACAAAAGTAGATAACCATCATTCTAGAAATCTTTTTAAATAACAAAAATAAAATAATAGAAACAATAATCCTCACCTATCATTGATTGTCGAGTAGAAGTTTAATAAACTAGTTGAAAATATTATATACAAATCGAAAATTATAAAGAGTCAAAACGAGCTTTCCGTCTCGCATAAGCACCCATGCAGGTAAAAAAACCAACGATTCCGATGACAAGTCCGATAGTTAAAGCCATTGTGTCACCGAAGTCAAAACCAAAACCATGCGATGCTGACACCTGAGGCCATGAAGACATCACAAAAAAGACAAGCACCAAAAGCATTGTTTGTTATACTTGAGAAAAAACGAAATGTGGCCGCGTGTGCAATCGTTGACGTTTTTACACAATTGAGTGCGAATGTCCTATTTCAACATACCGGGGACATAGAAACGGACAATGGCAGTGAAGACAGATTGAGGGTGGGTTGTTCCAACTTCTAGGTAGTTTACTGGTGGTTAAAAGCAGGAAGACTAGAGGAGTGGACGCAGCGTGCTTTAGAATTGCACACGGAATCCCAGCCAGAACGGGGGTCGCTGTAATCGGAAAGACCATAGCTATATGTGCATATTGAGATCAGACATCAGTTACGCCCGTTTTCTCCAACGTTAATCGGAGTTTAAACTCAGTTCATTCTATGTCAAAACTATATCAAAAAAATTGAACTGAGTTTAAACCGCATCGGAGAAAACGGTTCTTAGACATCCTGTCGTTACTACTTATTCCCTAACCTCAATTTGTCAAAATTCGCGCAGTGCCAATGTTTACGTTTGCAAAACTTTTTTTTTCTTATTAATAGGTTTGTTCGTGCTAGCTGCACGTTCTACACTTTTGTAATATATAGTAATATAAATTCCAAAAAAAAGTGTAGAAAGTGCAGAAAATGCAGCTAGCACGAACAAACCTAATGTGCAGCATAACCCGATACGTAGTTCAAGTGTCAGGGAGACTAGAGAGAAGGAGTGAACACACCGTACTTAAGAAGTGTACCCAAAAATAGGTAGAAAATGAGAGGCACTGCGATCGCAAAGTACATGGTCAGTTTCACGTCGCTGAGGATTATTATTACTATACGCATTAGTACTTTCGATCACGAGCGCTACTAGTGGCAAAACCAGAAACTATAGCATCAACATGTTTTGGGGACGCTGGAACTACGAATTGGTACAATAGGACCAGAGTTCTGTATAGTTAGCAGATGAATTTCATAATACTAATTTTTTGATATTGCTATATCTTGGGAATTATTTATGCCATTTATTGACACTAATATCATAATTTTCGAAATAAGAGTTTATTGATAATAAATAAAAATGTACTGGGCGTATAGTTAGCAGAACATAATGCAAAGTTCTTTTTTTTCACAGTCAACTAGAAATCATTTGGGAAACACATTAGCAATGCTAGAATAATTTGCGAATTAACTATTTTATCATGATAATGCAAAACCTAAGTCAATCAATTATTCCAAGAGAAATCCGCTTTCCTAGGGATTTTCTGGTATACCCCGTCTCTCATCTCTCATTGGATATCGCTGCTGAGTGCGTGTAGAAGTGTACTGTGGCTATAACCCGTCAATTAATTGTAGTTATATCAACCATATCAACAATGAAAACGTCGTCATGTGTTATTCAACCTCTTGAAAAATAAGTATGGATGAGTGGAAAATGTACAGTGGAAACGTATACGGGTAACGTAAAAGTCGATAACGAAATAGAACACGTAATATTCAATCTGATCGACGAAGCTGCTTTCCTTCAACCTTACCTAATCATTATTTATCATTAATTATAATTAATTATAGTTTATATATATATATATATATATATATATATATATATATATATGTGTGTGTGTAAGAGATGTATTATATATATTATATGTAAGAGAATCGAGTAATTTGATAACTGTAAAAATAGTAGGATGGGTTTGGGTCATCTTGTAGTTGTTTTTTGAATAGTTGGACATGTGTAAATAGTATTTTTACAGTCATCAAACTACTCGAATAACTCTTAAAAACTTTGATGACCGTCATCAAAATTACGAAAAGTCATCAAAGTACACGAATAACTCTTAGAAAAGTCATTAAACTACTCGATTGTCTTACATGGTAACATGTCTAAATATCACAGTCAAAATATCACACGACAAAATATCACGGACAAAATATAACATGACAAAAAATCATACGAACAAAATATCACCGCGACAAAATATCACACAACAAAAAATCATCTCTACAATATATCACATGACAAAAAATCACCGCGACAAAATATCACGTCGACAGTATATCACAGCCAGGCATGAATATATTGTTGCTCAATGTTGTGTGTGTATGCTGTGAGTATTGTACACGGCGGAATGGATAACGGTTCGCAGTTACGCCAGAGTAGGGGTGATTCCTGATATACACAGACTATTGTATGTAGATAATCGTAATGATAATTTAGTATCAATTCACCTTGAGTCTTGATTAATTGTATTGAATTTGAGATGGATGATGTTGCCGGATATGAAACGTTGATCGAAAGCGAATATTTTAATAAACATGCCGAGGTATTGAAGAACTAAGTTGTGTATTTTGAAGAAAATTATAGAGGTAATGCATTGACTCAAACCCACCCTACTATTTTCACATGTCCAACTATTCAAACAATAACCCAAAGATGACCCGAACCCACCCTACTATTTCCACATACCCAACTATTCAAACAACAACCCAAAGATTACCCAAACCCACTCTACTATTTCCACGTGTCCAACTATTCAAACAACCCAAAGATGACCCGAACCCATCCTATTATTTTCACATGTCCAACTATTCAAACAACAACCCAAAGATGATCTGAACCCACCCTATTATTTCCACATGTCCAATTATTCAAACAACAACCCGAAGATGACCCGACCCCACCCTACTATTTTCACATGTCCATCCATTCAAAAAACAATTCAAATATGACCCGAACTCACCCTACTATTTCCACATGTCATACTATTCAAACAATAACCCAAAGGTGACCCGAACCCACTCTACTATTTCCACATGTCCAACTATTCAAACAACAATCCAAAGATGACCCAAACCCACTCTACTATTTCCACATGTCCAACTATTCAAACAACAACCCAAAGATGACCCGAACCCATCCTACTATTTCCACAATGTATTACGCAAATTCGGGCAGGTCGATAATGCGTGCTGATTTTTAGTTTAGCGTTTGTTTGCGTGTTTCGAATAAAATAATTTCATTGTGATACATTGTCGGGGTAGTTTTTTGTCGTGTGATGTTTTGTCCGAGTGATATTTTGTCAGTGTTATTTTGTCACTGACAAACTATCACGGACAAAACTATCACGGACAGTGTTTGTCACTGACAAACACTGAAAAATACCACGGACAAAATATCACACGACAAAATATCACAGGACAAAATATCACGCGGACAAAACATCACACGTACAAAATATCACACGACAAAAAACGACCCCGACAATATATCACAATGAAATTATTTTATTTGAAACACGCAAGCCAATGCTAAACTAAAAATCAGCACGCATTATCAACCTGTTTGAATTTGCGTAATGCATTGTGGAAATAGTAGGGTGGGTTTGGGTCATGGTGGGTTGGTTGTTTGAATACTTGGACGTGTGGAAATAGTAGGGTGGGTTCAGGTCATCTTTGGGTTGTTGTTTGAATAGTTGGATATGTGGAAATAGTAGAGTGGGTTCGGGTCATCATTGGGTTGTTGTTTACATAGCTGGACATGTGGAATGGGTGGGTTCAGGTCAACTTGGGTTCTTGTTTGAATAGTTGGACATGGGGAAATAGTCGGGTGGGTTCGGGTCATCTTTAGGTTGTTGTTTGAATAGTTGGACATGTGGAAATAGTAGGGTGGGTTCGGGTCATCTTTGGGTTCTTGTTTGAATAGTTGGACATGTGGAAATAGTAGGATGGGATCGGGTCATCTTTCGATTGTTGTTTAAATAGTTGGACATGTGGAAATAGTAGGCTGGGTTCGGATCATCTTTGGATTGTTGTTTGAATAGTTGGACATATGGAAATAGTAGAGTGGATTCGGGTCATCTTTTGGTTATTGTTTGAATAGTTGGGCATATGGAAATAGTAGTGTGGGTTGGGGTAATCTTTGGGTTGTTGTTTGAATACTTGGACGTGTGGAAATAGTAGGGTGGGTTCGGGTCATCTTTGGGTTGTTGTTTGAATAGTTGGACATGTGGAAATAGTTAGGTGGGTTCGGGTCATCTTTGGGTTATTGTTTGAATAGTTGGTCATGTGGAAATAGTAGGGTGGGTTCAGGTCATCTTCGGGTTGTTTGAATAGTTGGACATGTGGAAATAGTAGGGTGGGTTTGGGTCTTCTTTGGGTTGTTGTTTGAATAGTTGGGCATGTGAAAATAGTAGGGTGGGTTTGAGTCAATGCATTACCGATATAATTTTCTTCAAAGTACACAACTAAGTTCTTCAATACCTCGGCATGTTTATTAAAATATTCGCTTTCAATCAACGTTTCATATCCGGCAACATCATCCATCTCAAATTCAATACAATTAATCAAGACTCAAGGCGAATTGATACTAAATTATCATTACGATTATCTACATACAATAGTCCGTGAATATTAGGAATCACCCCTACTCTGGCGTAACTGCGAACCGTTATCCATTCTGCTATGTACAACACTCACAGCATACACACACAAAATTGAGCATCAATAAATTCATGCCTGGCTGTGATATACTGTCGACGTGATATTTTGTCCGTGATATTTTGTCGTGTGGATTTTGACTGTGATATTTAGACGTGCTACCATGTAAGACAATCGAGTAGTTTAATGACTTTTTTAAGAGTTATTCGTGTACTTTGAAGACTTTTGGTCATTTTGATGACAGTAATCAAAGTTTTTAAGAGTTATTCGAGTAGTTTGATGACTGTAAAAATAGTAGAGTGGGTTTGGGTCATCTTGCGGTTGTTTTTTGAATAGTTGGACATGTAAAAATACTATTTACACATGTCCAATTATTCAACAAACAACCGCAAGATGACCCAAACCCACCCTACTATTTTTACAGTTATCAAATTACTCGATTCTCTTACATATAATATATATACATCTCTTACATATATATATATATATATATAAACTATAATTAATTATAATTAATGATAAATAATGATTACGTAAGGTTGAAGGAAAGCAGCTTCGTCGATCAGATTGAATATTACGTGTTCTATTTCGTTATCGACTTTTACGTTACCCGTATACGTTTCCACTGTACATTTTCCAATCATCCATACTTATTTTTCAAGAGGTTGCATATAACACATGATGACGTTTTCGCATTAAATTGATATTGTTCATTGTTGATATGGTTGATATAACTACAATTATTAATTGACGGGTTATAGCCACAGCACACTTCTACACGCACTCAGCAGCGATATCCAATGAGAGATGAGAGACGGGGTATACCAGAAAATCCCTAGGAAAGCGGTGGATTGGGTGGATTTCTCTTGGAATAATTGATTGACTTAGGTTTTGCGTTATCGTGATAAAATAATTACTTCGCAAATTATTGTAGCATTACTAATATGTTTCCCAAATGATTTCTAGTTGATTGTTAAAAAAAAAAAAGAACTTTGCATTACGTTCTGCTAACTATACGCCCAATACATTTTTATTTATTATCAATAAACTATTATTTCGAAAATTATGATATTAATGTCAATAAATGGCATAAATAATTCCCAAAATATAGCAATGATAAAAAATTAATATTGTCAAATTCGTCTGCTAATTATACAGAACTCAGATCCGAGGGGTCGCTTCAGGGAGACTAGAGAGAAAGAGTAGACACAGCATAAGAAAATAAATAGTAACGGCGTTCTCAAAATCCCGTCTTGAATTAGTTCTTAGCTCTGCTACCAGATGTAAAGATCCTACACGTATAGTAATAAAATTAGTCCACACGGTGAGTGACCATTCCGCGCTTGCGCAATAGAAAAAAGCCTTTAACCCAAGTCCCAGTATATTGGACAGGATATTGGAGATTAAAAAGATTATTTATTGTCTTCAGTGCGTGGTTTCGTGTCGTGTGTGGAAAGGTTAAATTTTGCAAACAACATTTTATGTCGACAATTTTAACGTAAACAAACACTGCACGTATTTTGAAAAATCGAGGTTAGGAAATATGTAGTAACAGTATGGGTGCATTCGACTTGGACGCTTTCGCGCTCAAAGCGCGGCTCTACCATTGAACGGTATTACTACACCTTGCGCTTTGAGCAGCTTTAAGCGTTAAAAGCACCCAATTCGAACGCACCCTATGTCTCCGGCAGTAACCACAAGATCGAAGTGTCTATAAATCTATTTGTACATTAATTTTCCAAAAGTGGCATGAATGTCAATGAATGAAAAAAAAATTCTACAAACGCAAAGTGATTACGATGTGATTCGTTACAAGGCACAGATTCCGTACAAATACTTGCAATGTCTCATGGACGAATAAGTGGCAGGTGTTACGTGATGGTAGAAGAATTAGTAGTTGGCTCGTCAATGAAAAGCGATAGTAGAATGAGCTAACCTCTTTTGGAATTGTTAAATCAGGAAAACACCGAAAATAAGCGTTGAGGGGAAGAAATGCAATGTCCGGAACACGAAACAATTGGTTAAATAAGTAGTAAAAGCTCGAGGATGTTGGATCTCGAGAGTTTGGCAAATTTTTTAAGTCAACAAACAAACGAGATTGGACAATGGTGGTGGTGGTACATCAGGGAAATATCTTGGCAATTGATCGCTGGTGTTGTAGCATATTTTTTTGTTTGCGGCATTCTCTATGCCCTGATGAAAAGAGTGAGCCATCGAGCCTGGCAATTGCCTGGTCCGCCGTCCAGGATTCTCCTCGTTACTGCTCATCCGGATGACGAAATTATGTTCTTCGGACCTATGCTATATTCGCTCGTCAATCTTACCGCCACCAAAATTTATCTTCTCTGCTTCACAATCGGTACTTTTCTCACATTGTTTATCGCTCAATCATGCTATTAAAGTTTACAGCATTGGAACGCAATGAAAATTCTTTTCGAGATCTTTCAATTATATTATTTTTATTGAAAGCTTCTTTTTGACTGACTTTCTCTATGACTTTCTAAGAAAGTCAGAAAAAAACTTGACTCAATGTTGAAAAATAAATTGTGTTATATTTTGTCAAATGAAACCATATTTTTGTTCAACATATTTTCAAAAGAACACATATCAATCCATGTACGGAAGTGCGTTTGTAGGTGGAGACAAAAGGAGGAAGGAGGAATTATGGTCCTGCGCCAAAATTTTGGGCATCCCAGAATCTGGTGTCACCATTTTCATGTGAGTCATCTACTGATTGAATTGATTGTGGCTCTTTAGAAAGAAGATTTTAGAATTTTCTGCCGAGTATAGAATAAAAAAAAAAGATGTCCCAATTAATAAGTGCTACTATTTTTTCTAAATGTCAAATTGACTCATTATTAAGGCTGCAATTTAATCAAACATGAGAGAAATTTTTGTATAATTTTGAAGGTATGTATGTTTTTTAGGAATTCAGAGCTACCTGATGATCCCACAGTACAATGGTCGAGCGATGTCGTGGCTGAAAGAATATTGCAACACATAGAAATGTATAAAATAAATGCAGTCGTGACTTTTGATAAACATGGAGTAAGCGGCCACAAAAATCATAAATCTCTTTTCTATGGCATTGCCTTATTGTGCATAGAAGGAAGAGTTCCTTCTTGTAAGTTTTTCAACGTTTTGTCACCATTTAAATATTCTACACCATCTACACTCTTCCATGCGAATTCTAAGGATGATTGTGACAGTCCTTATTATCGTAGAAGTACATTTTTTTTAAATTATAGTTCCGATTCTCTTGTTTTCGAAACACTTCTTTTATTTCACATTTTTTTTGTCAGAGATATCTAGGTTTAAGGTAGTTCTATGCAAAACACCCTCTTTGATAGATTTTTAAAAAATTTTGTTCATGTATAGTTTATAATATCCTACAACTCCTGGTTAAATTTCAATGAGCTTGACCACGTTGTTTTGGAATAAATCGAGTTTGAAAATGCAAGAATTAACACGGCGCGTATGGGAGAATCCAGTAAAACACCTATCAATATTTACGTTTTTATGTCCCTGAAAAACGGGTCGATAGAAATCTTCAAAGAAATAGCGACGCATTATTCAATATTTTTTAAATGTAATAGAATTTTTTCATATTTTTTCACCATGTATTTACTTCGCAAATCATTCTCAAAAGTCGTAAATTTCATGAGAATCGCATGAGTAGGTGGGTGGCTAGCAATTAGCTGAACCGAACTGGCAATGCTATCCACGTGTTACCCGCTGTATGAACGGGATAACCTCTATTCTTCCGTCTCTCACATCGTTTATAATATACCATGTGACGTTGCCACGATTCTTTTTTCGTGGTGTGTTAGCATTATCTCGGGTTTTCCCTATTTGTGACAGGGCTATGCAGCTGTAGTGGGTACAGACCCGGCGATAAGTATTCTTCATAATGCCAAAAACATGAATTATTATAGTTGTTTTTTCACAATTTTTTTCATAAATTTTTTTTGTCTAGTTTTATCTACAATGCCTTGCAATAGTTGGTACCTCTCAACTTTATTTTCGATACAAAAAAACTCCAGTCATAATTTATTTTTTCAGACATGGATATAAACTTTTTGCTCGGAATTTGCATAGAACTACTTTAAACGCGAAAAAGTGAGTCAGATCCCACGGATTTTGGTAATTCTGATTCAGACCCCAGTGCACCTCTCAAGGGTCAAAGATGGAAAATGAAATTAATTGAGTTCGGGGGAGAAACGAATTAAATTTCTAATCGAATTAAATTTCGTTTTTTGTTTCATTCGGATTTTTTGAATTTCGAAATTCCATTTTTCTGTTTTTTTCCAGAATTGAAAATTAAATATAATTAATCAATTCAATTTTTGCTAAAACATTTGATTGGAAGAAGATATACATTCAAATGAATAAGAGGTTCATGTATTATCATTTTATTTTCAATCGAAATTGAAATAATCTTTGAATTTCAGATTGCAAATTATACATATTAGAGTCTGTAAATATATTTAGAAAATATTCTTGGCTATTGGACCTTCCGATCAGTTTGATGTCTTCTTCGTACTGGTATTTGGTTACTTACGAGCAACGAAAACTACTAAAAGTGAGTCAACCACAACTGCAGTAAGCCAGTGACTATCCAAAAAATGTATTATTTATTGATGCTGCTACGAAATACATTTTTTTATTACATTTACAATTATTTCTGGAGGAAAAAACGTTTTATTAATTCACTGCAGACTAATAAATTTATTATCATTATATATTTTATTAAATAGCAGTGATAATAATTTTACAAATTTGATGCACAGTCAGCAAGTTGCACAAATAAACGGTGCACATGAACTTGTTTTTTTTTTTTTTTTTTTTTTTTTTAAATTTGAGCTCATTTTTCGTTACTTTACATACTATTCAAATTCGATTTATGATCAAATCTGAACGAACATTTTCAAATGAAACCAATTATAAAGTAAAGTATAAAATTTTCATACATCTTAAATAAAATAAAAAAGTAATTTGAATACCGAAGTAAGACTGAAACGTAATATCAATTTCAGAAAGCCATGGCTGCGCATCGTTCTCAGTACGTTTGGTTTCGAAAATTGTATATGATTTTTTCACGGTACACGTTTATCAATACGCTGCAAGAGGTGAACGCTCTGGATTTAGAGTTGGATCTTCAGTTTGAGGATGATTGAAACGAGAACGAGGAAATATGAGAAACATTTCTGAATATTGTACAGACGAAGCTTATCTTTACGAAAAAACAATTTGTACATAGCCAATAAAAAGTTCCTTTATCAAAAATTGTGGAGAACTTTGAATCAATTGATTTCATAATGTTGGAATTTCAATTATTGAGATGCACCGAACATTTTATTCTATTTTTATCCCAGCTACAGAAATCGTTCATACCCTTTTTAGGATTGAGTTAAAAATTCGAAAAAAATCTGCACAAATTTGTCAAGATGGGTTGACAGTTTTTAAAACGATGAATCATCGTTGCATTCCAACGACGAAAAATTCAACACGAGTTCATTTTAAATGTCCTTTACGTATCACAATCATTATTCGTATCACCGGATTTTTACAAAGATTCTATTTCAACGGACACTACAAACGTTTCTACATGAATTAATCTTAGTGAGCGTACAGTAATAAAAGAAAAACAAAATTATCCAAATTTCAGCGTTTATAGCCATCGTCGATATGTCAATTTAATGTCGAATGAATTTGTACGGGTAGAAACGTGTGATTATACATAATCGTACGTTATTTAGAAATAATCAATTACAAATGTTTTCATAAGCATAGAAAAAATGTACTGTTTATGACGATTTTTCACATTTGTTTTTTCGTTAATACGCTCTGTAGCAAAAAATGTAATTAAACAAAATAAAAACAATTGAAGTTTTGAATTTAAAAAATATTCAAGAGTATGCAGGAGTTAGCATGAAAATTATAACATTACACAACAGTGAAAATGGCCAGAAACAGGATATCTTTCCTATACTTTGCTTGGAATGTTTTAACGTCCGGTGGCAAGGCCGTACATAACGAGTTGACCATTAATTATATATCATCTTTTCATATATGGGGCATTCCATGTCAAGTGGGCCACCCTGAAAATTTTTATTTTTTGATTTCGCTCAAATTTTTTTCTATTATTGTATCCATTGAAAGAACCTTTCTTGATTTTTTTCAAATTTTTTTGTCCATCCATTCACGAGATATAATTTTTTTTTCGAAATTCGATGATTTTTTTTCAAATGCTTGTAACTTTGCGAAAAATGGACCAAATTGAGCTTCTTTTTTTTTGAAATCTTGGTTTTTTATTGCACTTTCCGAAAGTGAAAATGAAAAAATGCATGATGTCCATTTTTTTGTCTGTTCTTTAGCTTGAAGCAAAAAAACGTTGATTTCAGAAGGTTCGACATTTTTAATTTTTTTCAAAAAATTCTCTAAGAAACTTTGACCGATTCAACTATTTTTGAGACTAGTTTCATCGTGGCAAATTTTTTCCTTCAATTTTTTTCTTAATTTTATAAAGTTTTTTTTAATGAAATATTTGTGTGCTGGCATAGTAAGCCATTCAGAAATGTAATTTCGTTACATCCAATAATTTTCCATCGTAATTGACCTTGATGTCGGGTATGTATATGCAATATCTTTCGTTTATTCTTAATACATTTACCATAGAATAGGATACACAATAGCGGATTTATTTTCATGTTTTTGTAGTGTACATTCGAAAAGTTATTCAACCTCAGAAGCTTTTGTTTTTCTCGCCCACAAACCACAAGAAAAATTGGCGTGATGGCAAACCAGTATGTACACAATGTTGTGTGTGTTTTTGCGGAAAAAGGGTTCTGATGTAATTATGATTAACCCTTTGAAGCACGGTGGGATTATGGAATCCCACTTTTTCCAAAACAATTTTCCGAGTAGTTGCCGTAGTTTTCTTTCGGTTTTCAAACTTTTTTCCATATTTTGGTATCAATTGCATATTTACGAATAAAAATTGATGTGAAATAATTTGCAATAACTGGTGATTTTGTTTACACAAATGAATGAACGTCGAAAAATAACCATTTTATTGATAAAAAATCATTATCTCGGAACGTCCTTGAAATTTTCATGCCCAAGTTGGTACTCAGAGGCTTTCGGGGTCACTGATTTTCGGGTCACGCCAATTTTTCTTGTGGTTTGTGGGCGAGAAAAACAAAAGCTTCTGAGGTTGAATGACTTTTCGAATGTGCACTACAAAAACATGAAAATAAATCCGCTATTATGTATCCTATTCTATGGTAAATGTATTAAGAATAAACGAAAGATATTTCATATACATACCCGACATCAAGGTCAATTACGATGGAAAATTATTGGATGTAACGAAATTACATTTCTGAATGGCTTACTGTGCCAGCAAACAAATATTTCATTTAACAAAAATTTATAAAATTAAGAAAAAAATTGAAGGAATAAATTTGCCACGATGAAACTAGTCTCAAAAATAGTTGAATCGGTCAAAGTTTCTTAGAGAATTTTTTGAAAAAAATTAAAAATGTCGAACCTTCTGAAATCAACGTTTTTTTGCTTCAAGCTAAAGAACAGACAAAAAGATGGACATCATGCATTTTTTCATTTTCACTTTCGGAAAGTGCAATAAAAAACCAAGATTTCAAAAAAAAAGAAGCTCAATTTGGTCCATTTTTCGCAAAGTTACAAGCATTTGAAAAAAAATCATATCTCGTGAATGGATGGACAAAAAAATTTGAAAAAAATCAAGAAAGGTTCTTTCAATGGATACAATAATAGAAAAAAATTTGAGCGAAATCAAAAAATAAAAATTTTCAGGGTGGCCCACTTGACATGGAATGCCCCATATATATATCTACATACATGTATATTTAAATGTATGTAAAATAAAATAATTCTATGTATTTTCTCAAAAAAATTGAGCGAACGTGAATCTAATGAAAGAGAGAGAGACTGAATACTGTAATCGTAATTTTTCAAAAGTTATTTAAAAGGTTTGAGAAGACGGTTTATTACCACAATAGTATTTTTAAACTTTTTTTGGCACGCCATAAAATCGAACTCTCGAAATTTCGAATAACGAAACATTAGTCGCTCATTTGGACGAACATTCGGGACCATTTTCAGTAATCTTATTCGTCCTACTCGTCAAAAATATGACATATTATAACATGTAGAATAAATTATACATTTTTTTTCATAAGTGCGTAACGTATCAATTCTACGCAATTTCACAATATGCAATTGGAAATTATCGTGCTCGGTATAACTGTTTTTAATCTCTCGCTTTATATAAATGCAATATTATTTTAAGAATTTGAGAAAAAAAATATTTAGGAGGAAATGAAATATAGAGTACAGGCCTCCTGTCAATTCTGAACGATTGCACTAAACAATGGCGTTTCAATATATCTATATATACGTGTGTATGTATTTATAGTAATAGATATTGCAGATCATTTTGGACCAGGAGCAGAGATTAATTTGTACTCGATATATTTTAACCATGATGTTAAAGTTTGCATCATAAAAATGCATCGATAAATAATTTATCTACTCATTATCAGTATCAGCATTTTTTAAATTCATCAATTACGATTTTGTTCACTCAGTCAATCTGTGGGTTCGTTACAAAAACCCTAAAAATTTTGATTAATTTTCGTAGTTTGATACTATAAAAAATATTAGCGGAACTAAAAAAATTCATTGTGTTCCAGTGATGCAAACTTCAACATCATTTTTAGCCACTTTAGGGCTATTTTGAGCCCAATCGTTTCGGTAAATCATTTGAGTTTCACTCAAATAAGAAAAAAGTATGAACGTATGCACACCGTATTGAATATATAAAAAAAAATAATAATCACAAACAACCGAACCAAACTGTGAGCCAGTAATTGGAATTTAAAAAATGTGCGTGTCAAAATCTTGAAATTTACGAGTTGCTGGCAATTCGAGGTAGTTAAAGATAGTTTACAAGGAAAAAATGGTCGCTCACTGATACGCGGTAAACAATCTTGTAGTGCGAAAAAAAGTCATCTTGTACGTTTGGCCTGAACAAAACGACCGAAGTAAGGGAATAGAAAAAAACGGCTAAGATCATTGCTCCGGGGAGAACCTTATTAATTAATGCATGAATTGATGATCGGGAAAGTGATTCGATCGGGACGTAGTTTGACAGTTTCTCGCATCATGTCTAAACACGAGGCCTTGCGAAATAGCCTTGGAATTATGAAACGAAGACGAGATTGACCTGCAAGTTGGAAGCAGGGTTGCGAAATTGTTAATGAAAGAGTAATACATTCATCATTACTTTTTTATTCAGTAATGGAAATTATTTTCATTAACCATTAAAATTCAATGGTTAATGGAGAATTTTTCCATCGACCATTAACATGAATTGGTTAATGGTGAATTTTTCCATTAACCAGTAAAATGAATTGGTTAATGGAGAATTTTTTCATTAACCTTTAAAATTAATTGGTTAATGGAGAATTTTTCCATTAATCATTGAAATTAATTGGTTAATGAATGGACAATATGTCCATTAATCATTAAAACTGAATGGTTTATGGTTAACGGTAATCATTTTCATTGACCATTTAATGGTAATGATAATAAATACGTGCCCAGTTGTTCATAGCAGTTTTGGTCTAGGCTAAAGTGACTCAATGGTGGTAACCGAGGTTTTTCCGGTTTCTAGTAGCGAGAACGGTTTTGTTCTGGGTCAAAATGACCCTTTGATAATAACCAAGGTTTACTAGGTTCCGTAGTGACCGTAATCGTTTTGGTTTGGGTCAAAATGATCCAATGGTAACAATCGAAGTGTACTCGGCTACCAGTAGCCATGGCAATTTTGTTCTGAGTCAATAAATTTTCGGTAAAAAATTTGAATCGATATGAAAAGATTTCTTTGCGATTATTCCTAAAAAAAGTAGTTAAAAATAAGTTTGATTTTACAATCATTGTTCGAAAAAAAATTATTTTAAAAAAAACTTTTTTTAAGAAAAGTCATTTTCAAACTAACAATTGAAAATCATAAGAACGATAATGATTATATAGAAAAATAAAAAATTCGAAATTTATTGAAAAAAATCGTGTCAACAATAGTTTAGGAATACAAAACTCGCGCAGTATGTTAAAAATATATGACTACTATTTTGGAGAATTTTCTTAAGGAGTCTAAAAGAGGCTATATCTTTTCAAAAAATATTTCTTACGTCAAACACAACATTGAAAATCATAACTCTTAGGCCGTGGTCTGAATTGCGCGAAGAGCGCTCAAATGCCTATAATAACTTATTATTGTAACAGTGAATATCGTCCAAGTAGTTAATGTGTCGTGTACCAGTAAAAAATGCGAGCATTATATCACGCTGTATTTCGTGCGCTTTTATTATGCGGTTCGCTGCAAACAAAAGTGCATATAAAGTTCAGATGTACTTGATTAAAGAGGTTTGAGAAACGAATCAAACGCGACTTTCTTTCGAACGAGAATTTCGTTTGTTTGTTTTCAAGCTCATGTGCCAACCAACTAACTTGATATTAAAAAACTTCCGGAGTTCCAATATTGATGTAGTTTGAGTTTTTCTAACCTAAAGAGCCCGCCATTGCTCGGATCTGCTCCTGAAATAGAGATCTTGCACTGAAAATTCAATTTTGCTGAAACTGTAAAATATTTTGTTGGATACATCCGACAAAAATATTTCATCTAGGCAACAAAATTTTTATTGTTTCAA
Organism: Rhimphoctona megacephalus; assembly: GCA_963989365.1. Classification (NCBI taxonomy): domain Eukaryota; kingdom Metazoa; phylum Arthropoda; class Insecta; order Hymenoptera; family Ichneumonidae; genus Rhimphoctona; species Rhimphoctona megacephalus. Next base: position 36,422,265 of record OZ022414.1, on the reverse strand, counting down.
CAAAGTTTCGTTTCAGTTTAACGAAGTTTTGTTGAAACATTCAAAACTTTGTTGCCTGGACGAAATAATTTTGTTGAATACGTCTAACAATGTATTTTAATATTTCAACAAAATTGTGTTTTTAGTGTGAGGCTCCAGGCTTTGTTGGCCTAGGTCAGCAACGCTACGGCTACTAGTAACCGAGTAGCCCACAGTTACTATGGTTGAGTCTTTTTGACCTAGACCGAATTATCTGACGCTATCAGTAACAGAGAAAATTTCGGTTATTACCATTGGGCCATTTTGACCCAGAACAAAACTGACCGTGCTACTTGTAACCGAGGAAGCTTCGGTTACTACCCTTGTGTCATTTGACTCAGAACAAAACTACTCCTGCTATTAGTACTTGAGAAAACCTCGGTTATAGGGTCATTTTGACTCAGAACAAAACCGCTCATGTTACTTGTAACTGAGAAAACGTCGGTTACTACCATTGGGTCATTTTGACCCAGACCAAAACTGGTATGCTGCTACTAGTAACCGATTAAACCTTGATTACTACAATTGGGCCATTTTGACCCAAGCCGAAACTTTTACTAGTACCAGTAACCGAGTAAACCTCAATTACTACAATTTAATTGTAATGGGTAATGGAATTATTTACATTAATTCATTAATTTTAATGATAAATGGAAATAACTTCCATTAACCATTCAATTTTAATGGTTAATGGAGATTATTTCCATTAACCAATTATTTCAATCAATGATTAATGGAAATATTCTCTATTAATCAATTAATTTTAATAGTTAATGGAAAAATTCTCCATTAACCATCACACGTTAATGGTTAATGAAAATGACAATGCATTGAAAAAAGTAATGCATTATTCTGAACCCTGGCTGGAAGTTGTTTTGGATTGTGTACGAGAAGCCCTAGGACAGACGATTTACACTGGTTTTCTCAGTCAAAAATTTTAGTCAATAAGAATCTGAGTACTCAGCGATTCAACGCCAATCTGAAAATGTTCAGACATCTTCGAAATGTTATTTACGTCGATTCAGAGTATTAGCTAATTTTTAACAGTATCATCGCTAAAAATCAATGTCTAGTATATTTCCAAGATGACTCAGTTTTTCAAAGATCTGTTTTTCGAATCACCAGTATCAAAATTCTGATCGAATAAATTTTTCTACTGAAAACCCGTGTGTAAAGGTTCTTCAATTTTTAGTCAAAGAATAATGGATAAATATAGATCGATACAGATATGTAACAGTCTCCAATAATGGACGGCATAGAGTTCAGGGTTTCCCGCAAGATCTTTCCTTTGACGAACTAACGCATTTGGCGGCATAATCGATCGATGAGATGAACGGTTGGCAATTATTTGAGTCGTTCAATTTCAAAAACTCGTAAATCCTTACTCAATTCAGCCTAAATTGATATAATAGGTATTTTAATAGGAAATTCGATGGAGAACAGTTTGAAAGCAGCGAAATTTGTTTGCATTTTTTTTTTCTTCAAATAGCTCAAACATGTCTCATATTAAAACTTCTTTCAATTTTAATATTATTGAATTTCTCGTCGAATTTCCGATTAAAAAACGCATTCATCTGAGCTTAGGCTGGGACTTTCGAGGTTTGGAAACATGGTGACTCATTTGAGATCCACACGAACTACAGAGGAAATGAAAAAGGGGGGAAAGACATAGAGTCGCGGTGGTATCTACGGTTAGAAAGGATCGATGATTGGCGTATGAGGAACCTCGTCGGAAAAGAGAAAGCTTTTTCAAGCTTTTACGAGGGCGTCAGAGCAAAGATCTCGCGGGCCGTGTCCTAGAATCTATCCTTGCTACGATGAAGGGAGCCCAAATAAGCTCCGTCAGGTTGAGGGGAATCCGGATCACCGGGATCCTGAAGATATTGAAGTTCTTGAAGCTCTTGGAACTTTTTGTGATCGCAGATGTGCGCATAATTCGCGGAGAGACACATGAGATAGTGGATCAAACTGAGAACTACCAACATCGAAGCTACTGTCGCCAAAATCATCATAACTTCAGCTTTCTCTACATAATCTTTGCAGAAAAGCTTGATGTTTTGAGCACCGCACACTTGCATGTGCTCGACCCTTGTATTATTGGGAAACATGAACCCTGTTGACAATTAATTAATATTAATACATTTAATAATAATAGTTACAAATAAAAAAAATGATTAATAATTGAATGTATTTGGTTATTTGATTTGATTCATTTAGGCCCAGTTTTTCCACCTCCCGATAAATTTTACCTGATAGATAAAGGTCTGCTGTCCAATGCTACAACCATCAGGTAAAATTTACCTGAAGGTGGAACAACTGGCCCTTAATGAGTCGTTATATTGTTCATTTATCTGCAATTTTGTTAAACAATTTAAAGAAATGTTTTAACTGATAATGAATCCGAGTTTTATTTTTTCCCCAATTCATTTTTATTAATATTTCATTTATTTATACACTAGAAAATACGTAAGCCATGAAAAAGTTCAAGAATATGAAAAAAAAAAAAAACTTACCGAATTGGGTGAAGTTGATGCAGTCATTGAGCGACTGCACACGTGGATTGTTGCACAGTCCCCAAAAGATGGTAAATATCAGCGTCATTATAACGAGGAAGGCGAAAATTAAGAGCCAAGCAAGTTGAAGGATGTACGTAATCGTAATAAACTGTGTACAAAATGAACAAAAATAATATTTTGTTAACGATACATAATAATAATAATAATCGCAATTTAGCTGGAAAAAATGGTCCAGTTTTTAGGACTTTTTGCTCACCACTGCACACGATATACGACCCCCGACTCTTGATCGCCAAGCACGATATACTTTATGTCTCGTAGCACCCGTCGCTAAACAACCGAAGCACAAAATTGTAAATCCCAGAGCAGCCATGCTTGCTCCGATCGTTGTGAATATAAGTTGAACAGCTTCAAGCCAACCCAATCGTATGTGGAATACCTTTGAAAACAAAAATCATTCTCTATTTTTTTTTTCTCAAGTTAGCTTTGTCACAAATGCCGGATAGATTTGTCACATGACGGAATATAACATTTTTGCTGTATGTGAAAAAAAAAATTTGGTTATTGTTTGACAGAATAGATATATCTTAGTTTGTAAACACTTTTTTCATAAAAATAAATCGAGCAATTGCAAGAGTAAATTTCTAGTTTCCAAATCTGAATTTTCAAAAAAAAAAAAAATTGTTTCTACACCCCTATTCAAAAATAATAAATATGAAACAAAAAAATAATTGTATACCATAAAATGGTTGGAAATATTTTATAATGTAATAAAATTCAAAAAATTTTTTAATATTTTTTTAAAATGAAAATAAACATTCCGAACTAGGTGAAGTAGAATTTTGAATTCTACGATTCTTACCTGATCCATCATAAGGGCGGACAGAGTAGCACCTCTGTACATTGTACCGCAAAATATACCAACGCCAAGACAGCACATGATGGTTGCGATGAGAGTGGCATATGGCACTCGGGACATGCAGTCGTTGCACATGCTCCCTGTGAGAGTGAGAAGTTAAGAAGTTAGAAATTGGTAAACTGACCAAAATGCAAGAAGGTTGAAAAGTCAGACTAACTGCTTTGAGACTCATCACCCAAATAACCTCCATGCAGGCTATGCTCGGAAAATCTATCGACGCTAATATTACTAGAAAAATTAGTATTTAGAGGAACAGCAGGCTTGGCTTGTAGAGGGACAGTCATAAATCTGCTGTGCCTAGCCATGTAAGCGCGAAAAATTGGGGGTCAAAAGAAAAAAAAACGATGTGATGATTGTACGAAAATTTGGAGACAATGACAAGAACGTACCATATAGAATCTATGACTAACGAGTTTGGTTGAATGAACACGTGATAAGATTAAAACTCTGACGCATCCGAGAAGAGGAAGAGAGATTTGACTGGAATACATAACGAAGTTCGATTGGATTGTTATCGGTTTCGTTTATCAGTTGTTATTTTGTTGACATTCGAGAAGAGCGGGGCACTACAAAGTTTCGTTGAGATAGAGGTGTGTTTTACGATAAAGATAACTGTTCATCTTTGTCTTGGAATATTAGAACGAATAATAATACAATAATAAAATAGTAAACAAACATACCCATTGTTATTGGGGGTCGTACCAGCTGGCCCCCTTTTGTCAAAGTTTCGTGTCGTCCTCCGCGTCAATGATAGGTTACAACAACACAAACACGGATGTGGACGTAGACAAGTCCAAGCCACAAAGCCTCCGCGATCAGCGACAAAGCTTTCCCTACTTTTTTATTTTATTCGCGCGTTTGTATCTCGTTAATTTTCAATTAGCCCATGAGTGACTCAATTGAAGGTCAACGATCGGACAGGATAGATCTCGTCCCGTTCGTAAATCGCACATCCCACGCGTTGATTTATTAACTATACGAATCACTGGTCACGTCACGCACGCTCTGTTGTACCCTTATCCCCGCCGTTACCTCCCGTTACATGCACTGTGTTCTTGTCGGTTGAGATGACAAACACGCTATTACACTATCTGAACATACCACGAAAACGAAACGAGCAAGCACTTTTTTTTACGAGCCAAATTCAAATATTTGGTGGCGAACTTTTACAACTTTTTATGAAAAATTACTCTTTCACAAAACAAATTTCAATACAGCTCGATTAAATTGTATTCGAGAATTTAAGATGGCCGACAAAATGTAACGCATGAGTGATTTTCATTGCAACGAGAGAAAAAGAAACGGATGTAAGCGGGTCTGCTCTTGTTCGGTTTTGCTCGAGTTGTTTATCAACAAGAATTACTACAAAGCAACTAGTACGCCCTCGAGCTACTAATAATAAACATATAGTATATCAATTTTAAAATACTCGATATAGGTGTGAACGATAAAATGCGATGAATGAAATCGTGACCTACAAAACTCGCATTGAAAGAGAATGTAGAAAAATCACGTACGTCAATGAATGTCATATTACATGTGTCCAAGCAAATTTCTGATTTGCTGTACATCATTTTTCATAATTAATCCGTCATAATATTGGCCGTCTATGCGATTACATATTATTAATTTGCGATTTGTTACATAGAGAAAGGGAAATAGGACTCGAGGGTCAATGAATGGAGCATTTGAAGCTTATCGCTCAATATATGAGGTATTCCACGTCAAACCGGCGAACTTTTTCCCTGACCCTCGCCGACTTGGGTAATTATTTTTTATATGATTATATGAAGTCTGAAAGACACCCTGAAATTTTTTCAGATTTTTCTGAACAGCCATTTTTGAAAAAAAAAAAAATCCAAAAAAAAGCCTCTTTTTAAAAATCTGAAAAAATTCCTAAAAATCGGTGATTATATGCCAAACATTTTAAGCTACCGCCCGTAGTGGAAGTACGATTTTTTATGTGTGTTAATCGGCTAATAACGTTAAAAAATTCCAAAAATATCGAAAAACACTTACTCCGGCCCAATATTTGAATATTTTCGTGCCTAAAACTAATTTTCGTCACAATTTTCGAACAATCAAATCAAAATTAGAACACCGATCCCATAGGATCTTCAAAAAGAATTGATTTTTATAAAATATGAATGAATAAAGATGAATACCTCAACTTTTTGCCTGGCTCAATTTTTTTTGTCTTGTACTGGTCTAAAATATCCCAAAAAATTTTTTGGGTACGAAAATATTCAACTATTGGCCCGAAATGAGTGGTTCTTGATTTTTTGAGAATTTTTTCGACTTTAATAGCTCATAAAAACACAGAAAAAATCGTACTTCCACTACGGGCGGTAGCTTAAAATGTTTGGCATATAATCACCGATTTTTAGGAATTTTTTCAGATTTTTAAAAAGGGGCTTTATTTTTGGATTTTTTTTATTTATTTTTTTCAAAAATGGCTGTTCAGAAAAATCTGAAAAAATTTCAGGGTGTCTTTTAGACTTCATATAATCATGTAAAAAATAATTACCCAAGTCGGCGAGGGTCAGGGAAAAAGTCCGCCGGTTTGACGTGGAATACCTCATATATATATATATACACACACGCACGCACGCACGCACGCACGCACGCACGCACACACACACACACACACATACACACACGAATTTCGATCTTTCAGCTTTGTCGAACTTCTAGAAAAATTGGAGATTTTATCAGTACTTTGCGATACAGATTTTTTTCAGACTTTCATTTTCTTCAACTAGAAAAATCTGTATAAAATATATAAATGACAAATCTTTATTTTACAATAAAAAATGTGTGTATAAACTCGATATGCAAAATTTACGTTTTTAATGTTTCACTATAGATTTTTAAATATATTTATTTTTCATACTTTTCTAAAAAAAGTTATGAAATGTTTTAAGAATGTTAGTCCCGGTTGGAAATTATTCTAAAATGAAATTAAAAAAATTCTTATACAAGAATTTCACCTATTTAGGAGAGACAGGGTTCGAGAATTTTTATCGAAATTGTAAAAAGTTATTTTTCCTTCTGAAAATCAAATCCAAGTATAGATTAAGTCATGTATACGAAACTATTTTTAGAAGGAATTAGCCTATAACGAACCTTTAACCACCGTTTTGTTTTCATTTTTTTATCGTAATGAACCATATATGATGTAATTGAATTCATATAATACTTTAAAATATGCAAAATACGCGACCAACCTCTTTCCAACTCCATCGTAAATGCATCTTCTGATATAAAATTCGTTTTTTTTATATATATATTTTACAATTGTTCGTAATAATCTTGTGTATAAAATGTGTTCGAACTTTTGTTGTCGTTCCCGTTGTTTGTGCTGTTTGAGATGTAATTTGTAAATGAGGCTACGAGATTCGTTCAACTCAATAATGTAAGAGCTATCGTAAATTTTTTGCTTTCGGTTGTACAAGATGTTTTATAACCATAGGCAAATGTTTCAATTTTTCTCTTATCGGAAAAGGAACTCGACTCGTTTGTTGATAATTTTGATTGTATCTCGTGACGATTCCGGTATTGCTCTCGTACATTATTCCACCCCCAAAACTCTGCGGGCTTACCTGCAAATTTGTAACAAACAAAATTCATTTTAATACCATACAAATATTTTATTTATTTTGTTATCAAATTTACTTCAATGTCTTATTTAAATACTAAATTTTGTTTACGTATATTATCTCCGTTACTATTTTCATAATTAATTCGCTGTAATACACATTTTTTAAAGTTTAATATACCAAAATTGTTTATTTTATTGGCGATCTCTTTGTAACGTGATGTTGAATTTTAATTTATTATTTACTCTGTTAATGTGAATTTAATTTTGAAACAGTTAAAAACTCACAGTGAGAGTGGAACCGTCTTTATAATTAACTCGAACGTCACCGGATGCCAATTGGGTTGCGACGCCAATTCCAGGAACTGCAACTTTGTTCATACTACAAGACGAGATACGAACAGAATTCGAACGTCGTGATCTTGATGTAGCGGTTGAGACAACGGAACACGTTCCATCAAACGAGGGCATCTAAAATAGAAATTGGATTGGAAAAAATGAGTCTCAAACTTTTTTTGTTTTTAATTTCCAAACTTTTTTAAAAATAAAATATAGAATAATAAAATAAAACAAAATTTAAACTAAATTAAAACTCTTTTTCAGACATTTCTAAGCATTTTTTTATGAAATATAGTACAATGAAATAAAACGAAAATTAAAACATTTGTTTCGGAGAGTATTTGAAATTTGATTTAAGGAAGATGGAGCGGTCCAGTTGAGTCAAATGACGGTTTACGAAAAAAAATTTTATGACGCCTCGAAAAAATGTATATAAAGCATAAATGTATTCTGTAGATAATATTGTTTCATAAAATATACAGTTTGAGTGCAAAATTATTCATTTTTATATAAGTATTACCTGAAAAAGAAATACGTTTGTATTGCTACCAACTTGAGAAAGTACAACATTGACGACTAATAAAAGCAAAGAACTGCATCTGTGAATTTTTTACGAGTCATAGAATGAAACTTCGAGTCCAACTATTATTTTTGTTTATGTTCATATAAACCACAGGATAATTTATTACTGCCAGTAATCAATGTTAAATGTTGTCAGATCGTTGCAACGTCAAGCATTCAGGTTGGCAGCAACGCTCGTTTCACACCATGCAATGCAAACGACGTAAGCTCAACGTAAACATTACTGAGAGTGTATGCGTGCGGCGGTGCCACAACAATTCACGAGCAAGTCAGAATTCGTGATTTTCGTTCAAATCTTGATTATTTAATATGGAATATATCTGGTATATGGAATATATCTGGTATTCCATGGGCAACTTATGTTTTTTTGTATCTTCACAAAGGTCCAATTTACGTATATTCGCTATTTGCAAATGTTTATATTGGTGATATATTATCAAAAAATAACATTACTCGTATATGTCAACATCTTGCCCATCTAACTCCATGCAAAATTACACATGAAATTACTTTATATCTCCAACATCCGGTGGTAAAAAAATTGGAAAAAATTCACAAAAACGCAGTATGATCTATAGAATAACAAATTATTGTTCAAAAAAAATCTTGGATGGTACACAAGGTTCCAACCTCCTTAAAAAAATCTGAAATCGGTGATAACGGTGAAAAGTTTGTATTAAAAAAAGAATCAAACCGGAGTTTCGGGAATAAATTTTGAGTTTGCTGAGTTAATGCTGTATATTTCGTTTTTAATGAACAATAATCTTACCACTGAGGGACTGTTGGTTGTTTGGGAAATATTTTCTTTGCCCTGCATGCAGGGTGAGTCGTTAAGGGCCGTGATCGGCCGCCGTCCTATAATTGCTGGAAAATAAGAATGTCCGGTCGCCGACTCGAGGGAAGTCAAACTCGATTCGAGGAGCAAACAGCGCTGATATATCTCGGTGTAATACTCGTGGTATTCCTCCAATTCTCGGGGAATATCTCCCTCTGTATAACACCTGCCAGACGTCCCTTCTGTTATTTTGATGACCGAATCAACTTGAGTTATCTGAAAATTCATCATTTACCCGCGTTAATACTTTTCATAAAAGATTCTCATTGAATTCTTGATAAAATGGACAATACAGAAATTAGAAATCCCTAAAACTATGGCATTCTTCCAATTTATATGCGAACTAATAAATTTACAAAAACAAATAATAATGGTACGAGAAAATTATTCAATGCATGTAAAGAATTTATTTGATAAATGGTTAAAAATTACAAAAAAAAATATTTGTCAAATTAAAGAAAAAGATAAAATGGACAATAGAGAAATTAGAAATCCCTAAAACTATGATATTCTTCCAATTTATATGCGAACTAATAAATTTACAAAAACAAATAATAATGGTACGAGAAAATTATTCAATGCATGTAAGGAATTTATTTGATAAATGGTTAAAAATTACAAAAAAAATATTTGTCAAATTAAAGAACAATGTACAAATAGTTTTTTTTTTAAATTTAATGTACGATAAGAGTAAATGAGATACAAAAACTTCAAAAGACATCTCTGGGAAGTGATTAAAAATTAATCGATAGTTAGAAAATAATTGTTAAATGCAAAAACGATTCTTGCAAATAAACGTTTTGACGTGTCTAAAAGTTTAATTAATTGTACTAACCTTAATTTGATCGAAAAAATGAACTTCACAATCGGGATGAGGTCCGTTCTCCATGAACAAACATTTAGCTCTATTCGTATAGAGCGTGAGTTTGGGAGTTTTGGCGCGTACGAGTTTGACGAATCGCGCAGCGTACAAATATTTCCGATGGTGCTTAGCAGGCAGACTCTCGTACGAGTGAATAGCGTCTGCTCCGCGACTCGGTAAAGGCGGAGGTTCGTCACTTACGCGTTGACTATCGGAAGGTTTGTAAAGTACGATTCGTAAACCGTCACTGGATATACGACAAACTTCACTGACGCGATCCTGGTTGTCAATAAACATAAATATGTAAATAAATACCTGAAACTGACCACTTTTAAGGTTTTATAACATTTTTCTTTCGGTCATTTTTTTTTGATACTAAGCTACGGTCAAAATATGCAAGTAAAAATTTATATTATCGTATTTATTACCTCTCCTCCTTTTTTCTTCACGAATTCAATGCAAACTTCGCCGTTGTCAAGAATCGAGAGAATAGCATTTTTCGTTCGATGTCGGGAAGCTTGAAGTCGAGTAGAATTTAAGGGTGGTATTTCGAGTTTCCCATTCGCTTCGTTCTGACAATCAACGCCTTTTTCCGTGTCTCGATCACGCAGTCTTTGTCGTTCGGCTCTCTGACAGTTCGATTGTTCTCTGGTTTCGCAATTGCTGTATTGGGAGGTCTCGGAGAATATACGACTTCGCGGAGGTTTGGGAATGCCGAAGAGAATGGAATTGTCATCATGAGATTCGCGCCATCGATCGCCTTCTCGTTTCTGTCGATTTATCGGTGCATTTCGCGAAATTGAATCGGCGATTGGCTCACTCCGAGCACTGAATTGGGGCCCTAGAGCATTAAGCAGCGGCACCGATGTGGCTCTCTCCTCCGAACGCGATCTTATTCTTGTCAAACGACCGCAGGAAGAAAGAGTTCGACCTAAGCCAGAATCGATCGTTCCTTCTCCAGACATTTCTTTTCCCATTCCTACTCTCTCCTGATAAGGACGATCCTTATCCAACGAGGCAATAAACGGATGTTTCGAAATGTCTCTCAATTTAATCCTCTCGCGAGGATTCTTTTTTAAGAGCTTGTCGATTAAATCTTTTGCGTTGTCCGACAAATGACTTGGCATTGCATAATCTGCCATTACTACGCGTGTTAACGTACTTTTCACAGCGTCCGTGTCGAATGGTGGCTTTCCAATCAACAAGGTATACAGCATGCATCCTAGGCTCCAAACGTCCGCCTCGAGACCGTGAGAAGCTCTTGTAGCGACCTTGAAACACAACAAAATAACACAATTCATATTTTATCGGACAATTTTGTTTTTTTTTTTTTTTTTTTAATTTTTCCAAGGTTTCTCCGTATACCCTTTCGATTTTTTACTATCCCATCCCTCCACGTTTATCCCACTCGAATGATTGGTTCAATTGTTCTATTGTACATTATATTTAATTCTTCCGTAAATGTTGGCAGTAAAAGTCAATCTCGAGAATCGAGAAGAAAAACTAATTTTCTACATTTGGGAAATAACGAAGAAGGTAAGAAACGCTCGAAGATTTCAACATTTGGTAAACGGATGACACAGCTCCAGAAATTATAAAAAAAAAATTGTTTTCTTACTATTCATTATTAATTACTTGCTGGAATGTTAAATTTTTGAATACTTTTGTATTCAACAAGTTTAGGGTGTCAACATTTCTGATTTTTTTTTTTTATTATATTTTTATCTATATTTAGGGCCGGTTGTTCCACCTTCTGGTAAATTTTACCTGACGGTTGTAGCATTGAGTAGCAGACCTTTAACTATCAGATAAGATTTACCTGGAGATGGAACAACTGGCCCTTAGAGAGTGAAATTTTCAACGAATTGTAGTCAAAATTTGGTCAATTGTTTATTTTGTAAAACTCAAATAATTTAGACACACTTTAGAGAAAAGTATTTTGAGAAATAAAAACAACTTGGGAATTGATAAGTTAAACCAACTTACCTCTGGTGATATGTAATTGGGTGTACCGCACATTGTCAGGTGTTTTTCATCGGGTCGAGTGAGTTGGGTTGCTAATCCGAAATCAGCTATTTTCTGTTGATAAAAAAATCATGTACAATGTGACGCAAATTCTCGAGAATAAAAGAATTTTGGAAATTGCTTAAATCGTTTATCGAATTTCGCTCACCACTTGCATGTCTCTGGTGAGTAACAAATTCGAAAGGGACATGTCTCTGTGAAGTATCTGATGCGAGTGCAAGTACAAAAGACCCTGTACAACTTGTCTCATTATACGTCCAGCTGTAAATATTACGTTTTCCAGATAAATCGAAACAGTAAAAAGAGATAAAAACAACGTTTCTAATCCTATCTCTGAACAATGATAGGGAAATAACAGAAAGCTAACCAATTACCTTGTTCCTCTGGAAGAGCCAGCGATCCTTGAGCTTTGAGAAATCTATGAAGTTCTCCATTGTGACATAACTCCAGGACCAGATAAACATAATTCGCATCCTCAAAGAATGCATACAATTCCAGGATCGCAGGATGCTTCAGTCTGGAGTGGATGGCAACCTCTTGGTAAACTCTACCTTCCATTCCGGCTGCTTGTGTGAGCTTTTTGTCGATCTAAACATAATTATAATTTATATTTATATTATACTTTTTTATTCATCTTTTTTCTTGTCTCTTTGATATTTAGATATTATGATTTATTTTCAATATGAATATGCATTATTGTGAATAATCTTCTAAATTCAGAGTTTGAAAAACACTTTCCTGAAATATGCAAGTTAAACTTTACAAAATTCTAAATGTCATAAATGGCATATACAATAACTTCATACACCTTATAAAGGATACTTGATAATGAAAAATGAATTTGTCACAAATAGCTTTGTTGGAATTGAATGACAATAAGTTTTTAGGGAAAAAAATGTAATCAGCTAAAGCTGCGTTCGGAAACATGAAAGCACTCATGTGCACATGGGCCTATACCACAACATGGGCCAGTGTGCACACGAGTGCTGTTTCAGAACGCAGTTTAAATAGTTTGGAATTTTTACTATTTATTCAAAAAACATTTGTTCAGTATCTGACAATGTAAAAAAAATTTCATATTCAATTTTTTTTCAGTACTATGAAAAATGAAGTAATTTTGACCATTAATTGAAAATTTCAATTAACCCATTTGCTACATACATAGAAATTTTAAAAGTGAATATTTTTTCAAAACCTGGACATAATTTTTTATACACGGTTATAATGACTCCAACTGTTTTTAAATGAATTCAGCACTTACACTATCAGTCCCATTGACTCCAAAAAAATATGGACTATACATTAAACATTTTTAAAAAATCTTGAAAATGTGAGCTTGGAGAACTTTGAAATTTGAACTAAAAAAAAATTATGGCTGCATAGACCTCACGTGAACAGGAAGGGTTGATGCACATGAAAAAAGATTATAATTTTTCGAGAATGTAATACAAACATGCAAAAAGATTAATATTAATTTGTAGTAATTTACCTAACAAAAAGTTTGAAACGGTCTTTTAAAATTGTGAATAAAAAAAAATCTCTTGTATTATTTTTGTCATGAATATTGTTCAATATTTAGTGTTTTGGTATCAAAATAAAAGTGTCGAAAAAATGTTTAAACTTGAAATACCCTATATATTAAAGTAGCGCGGAAGCTTTGGAGCAACAAGTGCCCTTCCGATAATAATAATCTATAAACTTAACCTAAAATAAAAATACGTAGTTGTTGTACCATTTTGATTGCAACTTCCATCCCGGTTCGTAGACATTTTGCTCTGTAAACGCTTGCGAAGCCACCCTTTCCAAGAAGATTCAACACTTGGTATTCCTAAATAAAATGAAGTTGAAAAATAAAGCACAAGTTCGGTGAAAGTTGTCAAAAGTTTTCAAGCCAACGGCGAATTTGTTAGAAATGCTAACCTCAATTTGTTCACCGAATCCTCCAGACAATGGCGGCATTTTCAGCGTAAAATTTTACGACTGGCCGGAATATTACTCCTCATCCACGTAAAACTTTTTTTAAAATCCTTCAGGATATGTAATTCAACCGAGGCACGATAATAAACACGCGAAATCAAAACGAAAATATATCACCTAAACACCAACAACCCGTCATTTCGGAAAGGATTTCGATTTCTGCTGCACGCAGCGCTGCAAACGCCCCAGCGATCGGTTTTTTCTCCGGCAAGTGGGTTTCCCGTCCAAAATTTAAATACGACGAATAAAAAGTGTAATTACTGGAATTTTTTTACCTTGGTTCCAATAAAACTAATCTTTTAAAAATTTTCAGGTTCTTTTATAACATATTTCGACAATACAAAACCGTATTTTTCATCTATGACCCGAATTCTGAGCATTTTTCGAGTTCTACGTTATAGATCTGTAGATATAGGGAGCTTTCCAGCTACGACACAGAGCGACACAGGTAGCTTTCCAACAAGTCGACACAGTGTGACACTGTGTCGACACTGCGAGAGGTGCTTGTTGGAACGCTTTTTTAGTTTCTGACACAACCATCAGATGTCAGGCAGCTCGCAATTTCACTAGGTTCCTAACAACGAGTTCCTAACCTTAATGTAATCGACAACGTTTCCATCATGGTAAGATGATTATTTTTTCATATTTTTATTTTTATTGGATAAGCCGTGTTATAATTTATAAAAAGGTTTGTTGACATAAATATTTTGTAGGACGACTTAGGTGTAAGCATCATTCTACTTATGGAGACACCAATCTTGAGTAGCAGTAGTTCCTCTACGTGTCAAATATGAGGAATGAATAGACCGAAATAGACAGGTTACAGAAGAGAAGTGTGTAGAAAGATGAGCCAACTTGAGAAAATGAAATTTCCCCGAGAAATTGGTAGTCATGCGTGAAGCAACACGCTAAAACTCTGCTACTCGCTGTGTCTGGCTGTGTCGCACTGTGTCGTAGTAGGAATGCACTGTGTCGAACACTGTGCCACACTGTGTCGCTCTGTGTCGTAGCTGGAAAGCTCCCACAGTGTGGCACAGTGTTCGACACAGTGCGACACAGCCAGACACGGCTGTGTCGCACAGTGCGACGCAGCCTATTAATAAGAGATCTTCCCACAGAAATAACCAAAATTTTTCGCAGCCACGTACATAACCTAAAAATGAATCATCTATTATTCTCGGATTCTGTGCAACCAATTTTATTGGTTATTACACCTTATGAGCAAGAGATCTTGCTCCGCCAAAAATGAAACGTTTCTAAAACACAGCCACACGCTTAGTATCTGAAAAAGAATCATCCGTTATACCGCGATAGTACAGCCTCTGTACAACCAGCTTTGTTGGTTATGATCACACCCCTCGAGCAAAAGATTGTGCTGCACCAAAAATGAAATTTTTTACTTCGTATTATCCTTTTGACAATTTTCATCGTCGTGGGAAATGGAACGGAGTTTTTCGTTACACGACCTCATGCATAATCTGAAAAACGCATCCCTTGTTATTCCGGTATTCTGCGTAAACAACTTTTTTCGTTATATAACTGTACTCCATTGGTGAGAAATCTTGCCGCGATGAAAATGAAATCTTTATAAACATTCTTGTGAATAATATGATCGATACCAGAGAATGGTTTTCATATTTTTTTACATAAACTTTGGTCTAACAGACGTAATTTTGAGATATTCTCCACTTTCAATCGATTCCGCTTTGTCTACATTGTCCGTCGCCAGCAAAAAATCATATGCTTCTATTTTTTGTCGGGAACTTTTTCGGGTAATATATCCGGTTCGGAAAAATTTAACCAAATTTTGTTTTTGCTTTTTTTACACGAACAAGCATCTAACAAACATTTTTATTGTGATATTCGTTTCTCACAAACGATTTCGCATCGATTGACCTACAATTAAACTCCCAAAGCTTTAAAAATAAAATCGGGGGAGCTAACTTCACGCTAATTTTTATTTTCGATTTTTAAGCGATAAACTCATCCCACAAACGTTTAATTTGTTCTAACAATAACCCACTAACGAAACACAAACGATTAGAATTAGAAAAAATTTAAAAAGTCAAAGTCGGGGGGGCCAAGTTCACACCACTGAGTAGCAGAGTTTTAGCGTGTTGATTCACACATGGCTACCAATTTCTCGGGGAAATTTCATTTTCTCAAGTTGGCTCATCTTTCTACACACTTCTCTTCTGTAACCTCTGTCTATTTCGGTCTATTCATTCCTCATATTTGACACACGTAGAGGAACTACTGCTACTCAAGATTGGTGTCTCCATAAGTAGAACGATGCTTACATTTAAGTCGTCCTACAAAATATTTATGTCAAGTTTACAACAAACCTTTTTATAAATTATAACACGGCTTATCCAATAAAAATAAAAATATGAAAAAATAATCATCTCACCATGATGAAAATGTTGTCGATTACATTAAGGTTAGGAACTCGTTGTTAGGAATCTAGTGAAATTGCGAGCTGCCTGACATCTGATGGTTGTGTCAGAAACTAAAAAAGCGTTCCAACCACTGAACTCTACTAATACTGGAACGCTGACTCCCATAAGATCCTAACGGGCCCGACCGTTCCGAGAGAGAGGGTGGATCTGTGACAACGTGTCCTTTTCGATCTGATTTGTGCGCACGCGCATTTTTTTTTGTACAATCTGAACAGAAAATCGGTTTAGTGTGTCAATACTTTCATACTGAGGTTAGTTTTCTCGCTGTTAACTAATTTTCATGGTGGACTGTACCGACAAAGACAACTGCACCAATTGCGACTGTCTCTCTCAGAACGCCCAGTCAGCGTTCCAGTATAAGTAGAGTTCAATGATCAATACTTTTATTTTGAGGTTAGTTTTCTCGCTGTTAACTAATTTTCATGGTGGACTGTACCGACAAAGACAACTGCACCAATTGCGACTGTCTCTCTCGGAACGCCCAGTCAGCGTTCCAGTATGAGTAGAGTTCAATGGGTTCCAACAAGCACCTCTCGCAGTGTCGACACAGTGGCACACTGTGTCGACTTGTTGGAAAGCTCCCATTATGTGCCGTTGTTATGGCCGTATTCCAAAACCTGCTGCCAGCGTGTGAGTCCTGTACCAAAGCACATACTCACAGTACTGGTAGCAGGTTTGGAATACGGCCTATGCAGAAAGGCTAGAGTAAAAGAGTGGACACAGTGTACTTCTGGGAGCCTATTACGGTTCTCAGATTGGGTGAAAATGACGAAAGTGAACTGCTCACCCAATTACGGTGAATCTCGCTTGTCGAAAATGCGAGATTATACGCGTGAGTTGACTCGACACAAAATTCTGTGTCGAAAACAGCTCTGCGCATGCGTTGCTTAGTTAAAGTGTCGTTCGGGGGTTCGGGCTGCAAGGGTACGAATCAGCAGGGATGCCAGACGTACCAATTTCTTGGTAAACATACTAGTTTTCATGGTCACGTACCAAGTACCAAGATGATTCTGTCCTTGTACGCAAAAATACCAAGATCAGCCGTTAACGGATTTTTTTTTTTTTTTTTAAGGAAAGATCCGTAATCAAGCTACAGAACTAGGTATATCAACCTGTCTTCGTATATTTTTTTTTTTTAATTGAAAGTACAAAAAAGAAAAGACTTTGAAATTAATTATCTCATGCAGCCCATACAATCGAGATTTGTTTTTTCTTCTTTTCTTTGTTGAGGGCTTTGAGCACCATCCATCATCTGTTTGCGCATACTGCCCCGATCTTCATTATTATGTATATAGTTGGCATTTTTTACGGTAAGGTGTAAATTAGCCGAAAAAACTAGGAAACGCGAAATTAGGAAACAAAGCGGATCGTCGTGAGCGAACGCTTATATCGCAACAAGTATTTTCGTCGAAATTCGACGATTATACATTTGGCGACAAAGGTTGTTAACTAAATTGTGATACCCGAATAGGAGATTTGTTTTTAACATAGTAAATGAGGTTATTCCTTCGAAAATGATTATTTTTGAAGGCTTTTTCTTAATTTTCATTATTAAAAGGATTATGCTTAGCAATAAATTGAAGCGATTAGCTTACTTTAATAATAATTAATAAATATTAATAAGTAAATGTACGAAATAATAAAAGATGAACCATTAATTAAAAATAATAACCATTATTATTGTTATTATTTCTATTATTATTTTTCAATGTCAATAATTAATAATTGTTTATCATGAATGTTTTATTTCGTTATATATTATATTTTTGATACTGCGTGTAACGGAACAAATGAGGAGAGGGGAAGGGTGCACGGAATACTCATGTATACATGTACATGTATAATTTGTGCAGTTCTTAGATCGATTTTTCAATTAACAAATAACAATAAATTATAATAACATCTGGCTTTTATTACTGTTTTTTAACAAACTTTATGACAACAGTGATTTGGTTTCAGCTCTCAATAACTATAATTAAGAGATAACTAGTTATGTAATAAAATCAAGCTGGAAAATTGGAAACAAATATTAATTTATAGATACGCAATGTTTTATACCCCAAGCGGAACGTTATAGAAATTACTTGGATGATTATTTTAATTTTGATAGCAACGAGGCTGTTGATAAATATTGAGAAAAGATTTAAACCACAGTTTTCTACTCTGTAAAATTTTATGTTAAGCGGTCCTGATGAGCCAGTACCATTTCCTACCATTTATTCTTTAAAAACGTTCGTAGCAGAATGGGTAAGTGCTAGGCTCATATCTCGAAGATGGTGAGATCGATCGCACCCTCGAGCTATTTTTTTTTTATCATATAACGAATGTGAATCGACAGTAATATATCGATAATTATTTTCCTTTATTTATTAGGGAAAGTAATTATTATTAACTAATTATTAGTTTTAATTATTAATTTTTCATTATTCCTTCATGTAGTTAGATATGTGAATAATTGATTCTGTTCAATTTTTTGACAAATCTAATTATTCGCGTATCTAATTAATATGAAATAAAATATAACGCAGAGCGAAAATAAATATGTGCCTATTTTATGTTGTACTAATGAATGATTATATTGTTGTTAAATATTTCGAAAAATTTCTCTGATAGACTAATAGACTAGACTAGACTAACAGAAATTGCAAAACACTACATATACAAAAGGCGTACTGACGTACTAAATACTTAAAAAACGTATTAGATTTAGTACAATCTAGGACGTTTTTAAATAAATAATTATATTGTTGTTAAAATTTCAGAAAAATTTTACTACTAGGCTATTTCTAGACTAATAGACTAATAGAAATCAAACTAGGCTAGACGAATAGACTTAGTACAATCAAGTACGTTTCTAAAGTAGTTAGTACGCCAGTACGCCTTTTGTAAATGTAGTACGTTTTGCAATTTCTGTTAATCTAGTCTAGTCTATTAGACTATCAGAAAAATTTTTCGAAATTTTTAACAACAATATAATCATTCATTAGTACAACGTAAAATAGGCATATATTCATTTTCGCTCTGCGTTATGTTTTATTTAATATTTAATAGGTTTTATTTAATATTAGATACATGAATAATTAGATTTGTCAAAAAATTGAATGGAATCAATTATTCACATATCTAACTACATGACAGAAACATGAAAAATAATAATTAAAATTAATAATTAGTTAATAATAATTAATTTCCTTAATAATTAAAGAAAATTAATTATTGGCATGTTATTTTCAATTCACATTTGACATATAATAAAAAAAAAATTAATATAAAATTTAACGGAGTAGAAAAGTGTGGTTTAAATTTTTTCTCAATATTTATCAACAACCTCGTTGCTATCAAAATTAAAATAATCATCCACGTAGTTTCTATAACGTTCCGCTTGGGGTATAAAATATTGCGTATCTATAAATTAATATTTGTTTCCAACTTTCCAGCTTGATTTTAGATCAATAATTATCTCTTTATTATAGATATTGAGAGCTGAAACTAAATCACTGTTGTCATAAAGTATGTTAAAAAAAGTAATAAAAGCCAGATGTTATTATAATTTATTGTTATTTGTTAATTGAAAAATCGGTCTAAGAACCGCACAAATTATACATGTACATGATACATGAGTATTCCATGTGCCCTTCCCCTCTCCTCATTTGTTCCGTTACACGCAGTAACAAAAATATAATAAATAAAGAAATAAAACATTCATGATAAACAATTATTAATTATTGATATTGAATAATAATAATAGAAATAATAACAATAATAATGGTTATTATTCTTAATTAAAGCTTCTTTTTTATTATTTTGTACATTTACTTATTAATATTTATTAATTATTATCAAAGTAAGCTAATCGTTTCAATTTATTGCTAAGCATAATCCTTTTAATAATTTTCGAAGGAATAACCTCGCTTACTATGTTAAAAACAAATTTCGTATTCGGTATCTCAATTTAGTTGACAACCTCTGTCGCCAAATCTGTCATCGTCGAATTTCAACGAAAATACTCGTTGCGACATCTGCGTTCAGCATCTGTAAGCGTTCGCTCACTAGACGATTCCACTTTGTTTCTTAGTTGCGCATTCCCTAGTTTGTTCGACTAATTTACATCCACCATTTTTTATGCCATCTATATTTAATTTGAGAAAGTAACAAATGTAAGGTTTTGTTGCGTTGGTCGACATGTCCTCGGTCCTCGCCGGCATAGTTGGTCAAACTGGTCAACTGCTGCGCCATCTTTGTATTGTAATAATCTTATACGAAAGCCCACCGTTACGACTTACGACCTTGAAGAAAAAGTGCAAAAGAAGAGAAAGTTTGTTTGTAATGTTGGTGAATTATTTTAAAGTGAATTTTAAAACTAAATTTGTTGAGTGAACTTCTTATAGTGTGCATTATTGTTGACGAAAAGGTAAGCTTATTTTATAATCCTTACGAAAAATCGACATTCTTTTTATTTATTTCGCATCATGTTACACCGGATATATGTATTGTTATTTTTTAGTCCAACATTTTTCGATAAAATTTTGATAACCCATTCATAATTTACGATGATCAATGAAAATTTATATAATTGTTAGATTACTGAGTTTGTTTGTAATCGAAGCAAATGGTCCCCTACGATTTCAGATCAGAGCTTCATGGTCTTGCTGTCCACAGACCAAAGACCATTATTTTTTTTCGAAAACGTTTTTACAGGGTTGCAAAATAAAGTCTTCAAGCTAAGATGATCGTAAGTGTTGAAGTTGTATCATAAGCTTTCGCTTTGAACTTCTTTACGCTTTGTACTTTGTATGTAAACTGCTCTGAACCTAATTTGTGTTTAACCTTCAATGTATTGCAAAATTCCTTGCACTGGCTATTAACGGGACAGACCTAGTTGGAACGTCAAAAAAAAGGCCTTTTTTCCGATTTTTTTTGGTCAAACCATAAAATAATTCACAACAAAAGTTCTTCCGTTTAAAAGATACATATGTAATGTATATGTTGCAATTTTTTCAACGCAATACATATCGAAATAAGCTGGTGACCGTCAATTGCCGAGGACGCTGCAAAAAAAAACACGGTTTGCGGTGATCAAGCTCACGCTGCAACGGCTCATCTGAAACAAAAAAAACGGAGGGGATTTTTAGTTAATGATATAATGCTCCAGTTGAACGAAGGGTTTTGAAAAATTTCCATTTTTCACAAAATGGCGGCCGTTAAAAGTCAAAAGTGTTTTTTTGACCAAAATATCAGTTCCATTTTTTGCTATTAAAAATAAAAATAATTATCCAAAAAAAAAATCCTTCGTTCATATGGAGGACTACCATGTATAGAAGAAGTGATATAAATTTCAACCCGATCGGTAAAGCCGTTCTCGAGCTACAGTGATCACCGACTTCAAAAACATGGTTTCGAGAAAAACGCACTTGAAGTCCGCTACCTGCTTACCTATGGCTCAGACACGACGTGCTACAAAGTCTTGTATTTCGGCGAATAATGGTCCGATTTACATTTACCTGGGCGGAAAATGTTCGTAAGAGATTCTACTTTTTGAAAATGAAATAAAAAAAAATCGATTTTTCGAAAATTCTAACTAGGTCTGTCCCGTTAAGATAATCAAATTCACACTTTACAATAAAACAATTTGCATGAGGCAATGAATCAATTTTATAAAATATATTCTTCAAATGTTGAGCCGATGTCAGACCAATGTCATACATATACCGTTATTTTTATTTTCTTAATGAAAATAATATCATTTGCCAATAATTTTTTTTTACCTATTAATAATCTACAACGATCAACATCTATTTATATAATTGTTAGCCTACTGAATTTATTTTGTATTCGAAGCAAATGGTTGCCTATGATTTCACAACTTTTTCAATGCTTCATGGTCTTGCAGTCTTCAGACAAGGTGCTATTATTTTTTTTTTTTTCAACAACATTTACGAGATGAAAATGAAGTTTTTAAGCCTAAACGTTTGTGGGTGTTGTAGTTGTATTATAAGCATCCTGCTTTTCACTTTACGTTTTGTACTCAGTACGTAATGTGTCCAAATCTTTTTTTTTATTTTATCTTGTTGCATTCCAACATGCTGTGCGTTTTAACGGTCACAATAGCATGGTACTGGTGGTGATGGTGAACTTAATGAGTTTTGTTTCAGGTACTCATGTCATCTGCAAGTGAGGATGACAAGAGCGATTCTCGTTACGGACCCTCTACCCCAAAAAAAAAACGCCTGGCTCGTGGTGATGCACAACGCACAAAACAGAAGCATCGAGTGCAGAAATATCGAGTGGAATGGGAACGAGATCCGCAATGTTCGCCGTGGCTTGGACCGGACCCGGATTCAAGTTCGAAAGCGAGATGTAAATGGTGCAACGTCACTCTTATCGCCGATATAAGCTTGATTAAAACCCACGAACAAACCAAAAAACACCAAAAAAACGCTTCAGCCTACGAATGCAGCTCTCCAAAATTAATGAGCAAATTTTTCAAACGTCAAACCACGGTCAATGCTCTCGACCAAAATATAAAAAATGCGGAGATCAAAATTTGTGGTTTTATAGCTGCTCACAACATTCCGTATGCTGTGGTCAATGACCTCATCCCTTGCTTGAAATCGGCACTCCCAGATTCAAAAATTTTGCAAGGAGTATGCATGAAGAGACAGAAGGCAACGAAAATAGTTACCAATGTCATCGGTGCTTCTCATAAGGATGACATTGCAAGTCACCTGAAAAATCAAAAATTTTCGATATTAACTGACGACTCGACAGATTGTTCCGGCGTAAAAACAGCGTGCATTGTCGTACGGTACTATAATGAAGACCTCGGACGAATCACTAGCAAGTTTTGGGAGCTGTCAAGCATTTTCCCGGAAGACGACGTTGAAGCAACTCAGGAAGGAGCTAGTGGTCGACGCTTATACAACTTGCTTATCAAAGCATTTGAAGAAAAAGAAATTCCCTTAGAGAATGTTTTGGGGTTTGGTTGTGATGGCGCAAATGTCAACGTTGGTGTGAGGAACTCGATCGCAAGTCGCTTGAAAGAAGTATGTCGTGATATAATTATCATGAGGTGTATATGCCATTCTCTTCATATCGCGGCGAGCAAAGCATGCGAAGTGAATATACCTAGGAGCTGTGAAGATCTCGCCAGAAACGTACACAACTATGTTCAGCACAGCGCGAAGCGCATTGCTAGCCTTGCTGTATTTCAAAAATTCTTGAACGTAGCTGTGCACAAAATTCTCCATCCGGCACAAACTCGCTGGCTTTCGCTACTCTCGGTTGTGGATCGTATGCTGGAGCAATGGGAGCCACTCCGTCTTTATTTCATTGAACGACATATAGAAGAGCGAACATTAGCCGCAGAATCCATATGTATGTGGCTAAGAGACCCGTTCGTGAAGCTGTTTTATCTTTTTCTCTCGTGGGTTTTGCCTAAAGTGGTTACGATGAATGCATACTTTCAATCAGAATCGGTTGTCATCACATCGCTAGCTGAGAAAATGGAATGTGCATTCAGAGAACTTCTAACGACGTATATGACGCAGAAGTACGTAGGCACGACTCCACTCAGCAAGATCAACACCGAGAATAAAGCCGAATTTCTTCCACTTGAAAGTATATACTTAGGTGTACAAGTTTTGGAAGAGTTGAGAAAACCCGAAGTATCAATCAGACCGGACTTAGTAGGAGACTTTCGTGTGAGATGCCGCAATTTCTTGATCAAACTTTGCAAAGGAATTCAAGAGCGATTCGATTTCGATGACCCTTTATTGAAAATGCTTCCCTTATTGCATCCATCGAAAGCTCTGTCTAGACATGAACGAAATAAAAGTCAGTCGCTTATCGAACTTTGTAACGCCGTTTCAAGGGCAAAGCCAAAAAATTCGCAATCTTTGCAGCGTTTGGATGACGAGTGGCGTCGACTTCCGCTTGATGAAATTCCTCAAGAAGTAGTCGAAGAAAAAGAAGCAGACGTTTTTTGGCACAAAGTTTCCCAGCTTACGGATACTGAAGACTGCAAAAAATATATAGAACTACCTCGTTTTGCGTTAGCAGTTTTATGTATTCCACACGCAAATGCGGATTGTGAAAGGGTTTTCAGCAAATATAATTTGGTGAAAACAAAAAGTAGGAATAGACTCACAGTACAAAATATTGAAGGCGCCATGCTTGCTTCGCAGTCTGTAAAATCAAACGAAAATTGTTGTGCTACATTTCAACCGAACAAAGATATGCATAGCCGAATGACGTCTGCGATTCTGTACGATGTTTCGAACAAACAAACAGAGGATAAAGAAGATCATCGGACTATTAGCGATCTGGACATCGTGTTTGAGGAAATTTGAGTCGAAGGTTTTGATGATCTTCACGGATATTGAGTACTCACCGTTGATAGGCGAATTTGCTATTGTCCTGCGTATCGCCAAGGCAGCCTTTTTTACCGTACGTCTTTGAAGTTCGATCCTAATGGACGTTTTTCAGTAATCATCATCAAATGATTCTTAATTACACTGAATATTTTATTATCTTTATGTATTATGTTATCTTTTTTCTCGACTTAATTTTGTACTTTATTTTTTTGAACTATATAAGCACTCGATAAATCTTCGTTTCGTATTTCGAGGTTTTTGAATGGATTATTTCTATTTATTTGCTGCAACGAGCAAATGTTGCTCCAATTGCATAATGTAATTGAATAAAAAAGCGCTGGTATTTTTTGAATCATATTATATGAACAAATGAAAACCAAAGATTAGATAACACATGGTTACAAGAATAAAGACTATACAAAAATATCTTTATGCCAAAAACCTGTTTGATTTCAGTATTTTTTAAATCCCAAGTATGATTTGCAAAGTACTGTGACTAATTTGAAAAATATTCTTCTACAACCTAAATATGTCTGATTTTTTAATTTTTCTGTGTCCTTCGCTAAAGATAAAGGACTCGTTTTAAACACAAATATTCAATAGAAATCATTAAATATAATTTTTTTCAAATTTACTTTACATTTTGTATTAGAAATGCGATATGATATCAGCAAGAAATAATTTAGAAGTAAACATATTTTTTTTAAATATCGTTTATAAATGAAAAGGTACTTTGTCTTTCCATTCGGTGGGTACTGCCATCTAGTAATGGCATAACCCACTAAAATGTAACTTTATGCTTTAGGGTGAGATTGTCGACTGTGTGTTTACGTTAGCAGCGCCGTAGCGTAGCGCGGACGTACCAATATTTCGTCTCTAGTACCAGCTTTTAGCGAGCTCGGAACAAGGATTTCTATGTGGCCGTCTGACATCCCTGCGAATCAGTGGCATATCTTAAGTGCAAGAGAGATAGTTGCAAATTCAAAAGTGAATTTTTTTGAGACGATTTAACCAATAACAAAAAATGCTCAAGCAGCAAATTCTTGCCCTCCTCTTGCGTTTGTTAGCAAACTTGTTTATAATCGGTCCAACTGTTTTGAAAAATTTCAACTTTTAAAATTGAAAGTGAGGTTAGGTGACTGATTCAACAAACCCTCAAAGCTGTGATGATTTCAGTTGTATATCAGTTCAATCTTCATAAAATATAAAGATATTAAAGTTTTGGTGTCATGTAAGGTTTCTTTTTTTTTTGTATGTCTGATTCTTTTTATATCGAAAAACACCTATATACCGTCGAACAGCCACCTTTTTTCAAAACATCAAACAGCGTGAAAATGTGAGATCCCTAGACCGGAAATACCTAGTGATCTCGCTTTTTCACTTAGGAGATCCATAATAGGGTGAGAATATTCACGTGACATGAAAATGCGAGAAGTGAGCATGCTCAGCCGAGAACCGTAATAGGCCCCCAGAAATGTACACGAAATCCCAGCCTGAAACGGCGGCGCTGCGATCGAAAAGATCCTAGTCATATATATACTTAGATCAGACCGGCCCCCTGGCACACCTCTGTGATTGGCCGACTGATTTTGGATTTCTGAATTTTTGTTTATGTCAAACGTTTGTCGGGTTCTTGTCGGTGATTGTCGGATCAAAATCGACGTTTGTCGGAAATTAATTAAATAGAAAAATTAAAAACAAAAATCCATGTGAAGTTAGCCGATTTTTTTTCAATTTTGAGATATCATAAATTTTCAAATGCCTAATCAAAGCGCAATCGTTTGTCGGACACGAGTTTCGTAATTAAAAAGTTTGTCGGATGTTTGTTCATTAGAAAAATATTAAAAAAATATTTTATGTGAAGTCAGCCGATTTTTCGCAAATTGTAAGATATTGCACATTTTCCAAAGCCTAATCGAAGCGCGATCGTTTGTCGGTTACTAATTTTATAATTATAAAGTTTGTCGGATGTTTGTTCATTAGAAAAATATTTAAAAAAACATTTTATGTGAAGTCAGCCGATTTTTCTCAAATTGTAAGATATTACACATTTTCCAAAGCCTAATCGAAGCATGATCGTTTGTCGGATACTAATTTTATAATTAAAAAGTTTATCGGATGTTTGTTTATTATAAAAATATTTAAAAAAACATTTTATATGAAGTCAGTGCATTTTTTTCAAATTGTAAGATATTACACATTTTCCAAAGCCTAATCGAAGCGTGATCGTTTGTTGGATACTAATTTTATAATTAAAAAGTTTGTCGGATGTTTGTTTATTATAAAAACATTTAAAAAAACATTTTATGTGAAGTCAGCACATTTTTTTCAAATTGTAAGATATTACACATTTTCCAAAGCCTAATCGAAGCGTGATCGTTTGTCGGATACTAATTTTATAATTTAAAAGTTTGTCGAATGTTTGTTCATTATGTGAAGTCAGCCGATTTTTCTCAAATTTTGACACGGATTTTTGTTTTTAATTTTTCTATTTAACTAATTTCCGACAAACGTCGATTTTGATCCGACAATCACCGACAAGAACCCGACAAACGATTGACATAAACAAAAATTCAGAAATCCAAAATCAGTCGGCCAAATTCACAGAGGTCCCTGGCACTCCTATATGAATTCTTATACGGACCTTTCTTCCGTTCTATGCGCCGTAAATAGTTCGCACTGCGTGGCGCTGGTATGCTTCCGCGCTTGTGCCCCCGAACCCCCCGCCGGCCATAATAGCCATTACAATTCAACCGACTGATTAGTTGATGCTACTCGTAATTATTCGTGAATTAATTGTGTCTTGTCTCGCGTGTGCGCGGTAATAAGTGTGGTCGGGAGTTTTGTGCCGTATATCATATATCGTAAAAAAGAGTAACGTGAAATGGGATACTAATTTAACAATGCCTACGTGTGCGATAATTGGGTGTACATCGGGATACCATTCGAATCCTGAAAAAATCCATCTTTTTACGTTTCCAAGGGATCCAGTAATTCGAGAGCTATGGTATTCTGCGATTAAGCCTTGATAAAATCAGGGCAATCCGTGTGTGAAAAACATTTTAGTGCTGATGAAATCGTATTTTTGAAGCTGTGATTTTTAAATAAAATATATTTTTGGTAATATTCGATCCCCTTGTGTATACTTAATCTCCCACCTGTCCTACCTTTATAATAAAATATAGATATAAATACAGGGAAATAATTTGACAATAATAAAACTGGTAATAAATCTTGTAATAAAAAGTTATATAGCTACTTCATAACAATAATTCGTAATAATTCTAAATTTGTATTTACATTTTAGTATTTACACCACAGAAGACATTTTTTGACACATTTCATAACAAACAATTAAAAAATAGCCGAACATTATACATATAAATTTATAAAGTATATACAGAATATCTAGCCTGTTGTGTATATATATTAAACTTATCCTTAAAACAACAGGCTACAAATTTAGTATATATTTACTAGACTCACATATATATATGCAATTACTCTTTAGTTATTTATTATTTATCATATTTTTCATGAAATAAAATATGCGCGGCGCACGTGCAGCACGGACGGCGCGGAGTACTGTCAGCGCCGCGGAGTACGTAGCGGCTGGCGCCATTGAGAGACTAGCCAGCAAGCTGAGTGCCAGGGGGCCGGATCAGACACACCGTTGGTCAAAATACGCGCAGTGTTTATGTTTATAAGTGCAAATTTTTTTTTTATTAATGTGCAGTGTTAATTAATTTATTGTGTTTAACAATAGAAGTATATCAAATTTCTTTGAATAAAAATAAATTCAAACATGAGTAATCTGTTTAATCTATGATTTCTGTTTGCTTTTTCAACCAAAAAATAGTGAATATTTATCTTTCTCATTACTAGAATCAACCAGAACGAAGAATAAAAACTGTAAAGTGAATGTAATTATTTTTAAAATTATAATTTTGAAAGCAACACTCCTTCTCAAAGTGCGTTCCAGAGCGAGGACTCGGGTGACGTTTCGTCACCAACCACTTGATTGAGGAGTACTTAGGATACGACCGCCTTGTTTTGGCGATAGACAAAGGAGCCTTGTGTCAAAGGGCAAGGGCATGGATGCCTTGGCAAGCGAGGCCCAGGGCATTAAGGAACGAGACGCGAACTCGGTCGTATCGCGGACCCATTCAACTTTCTATATAACAGCGTCGATTACATATACTAATAAAAGCAGACGTATTATTTTGTATAACGGTCTAATTTTCTTACAGTTCAGAAGTGGGGTAAAGAGCTCAACCTTATTCACTTCGCGACTCGTGAATTATTATAGTGATAGTGACAAAGTGGTGTGCTATACATACGTGTAGTGAAACAACTACAGTGTGCAGAGACGATGGGCCGCTCTCGTAGCCGAACTCGAAGATCTCGCTCAAGATCTCGTTCTCGTAAGTTGATGTCGCATCACGAATCGGCTGCGCGGTCACGCGATAGACATCGTGATAGGCGAGGAAGATCGTCAAGAAGCCGACACGACCGCTCTCGTAAGCGATCGCGTAGCGAGCGTAGTCGGTATACGCCGACTTACATTCCTGCCCCAAGCGTCAGCGCAATGTCGAATTTGCAAGGTGCTTGTCAGAAGTTACTCGAGGTTGTAGCAACTGCAACAGGAAGACAAGAACCACGAAAAACCTTCGAAGGCAGAAGATCAATCCCATTGTTCGATCCGAGCCTAAAAAATCAGACGATCGAAGTATAGATCCAAAAGGTCGAGGAATTAAAAGGTATCTACGACTGGGAGGACAAGACGGTCAGCAGTTTCGCGTTGGAGAACCTAAAGGGCGTGGCCAGAACGTGGTACGAGGGTCTGGAGACTGTTGATTACACTTGGGCCGAATGGAAGGAAAACTTGCTTAAAGCGTTCACCGATCATACATTGTTACCCGAAAAACTCGTGACAATGCTGGCTCGTATGAAAACAAAAAACGAGAGTACGATGAAATTCTTCTTCGACAAAGCAGCCCTCGTGAGATCATGTGGTTTCGTGGGGAAGGATGCCGCCAATTGCATTGCTCAGGGGATCACGGATCAATCTCTCAGAAACACAATCAAACAGAATGATTTTCAATCACCCGAGGCGCTGCGTATATTTTTGAGTGAGACAGACACTGCAACAGAGCTATCGGTTGACGGACACAACGGGAAAAAGGATTGCGACCGTGAGCGACACAGCTCGGACGGGCGTAAGGGGAAGCCTAAGACACAAAAAGGTCAACAAGAGGGACAAAATCCGGACGGAACATCTGGGGGTGCTATGAACAAACTGGCCTCTAGGCGGTGTTACCGCTGCAACGAAATGGGCCATCTGGCGAAACAATGCCCGAAAGTTAAACATGAATCGGCGAAGAATGTGCGCACCATCGGCATCGATCGAAAGCCCGAGGATATGCGGATACATGACGCGATTATCAACGGTACCCTTTTACGAGCATACATCGACGGAGGGAGCGAATGTATTACTCTGAAAAAGAGCGAGTCGGATAAATTGGGCCTGGACGTGCAACCGACGGACAAAGTTCTTCGAGGATACGGGGGTGGTATGGTCATTCCGTGCGGAGTGGCCAAGGTGGATATGCAGATCGATTTGGCCGAGGGATCGATCGAGGTCTTCGTTGTCCCGGAAGAGGTGCAAGATGTGCCGCTCATCGTGGGACAAACGTTCCTGAGTCTACCTGGCGTTGCGACTGTCCAGTTGGATAGCCACCTGCGGTTGTTCAACAAATCCGTAGCTACTCTGCCGGACTTGGAGCGACTTCCACCACGTAAACAGGTGCTGACGATGGTGGAGGAGACCAGCATCCTGCCACGTCAAGAAGCAAATATCAAGGTAGCGGTGCAAGATAATTATTCTGGTGACGTATACGTAGAGCTAAGCGTACGAGACAAGGCAAAAAGGGTACATTGCATCCCGCGATGTGTAATTAATACTGAATCAGGGGTCCTACCAGTCTTAAATCTGTCAGATAGAGTACTAACTGTTCGTAAAGGAATACATATCGCATGGGCGGAGCCGACGAGGTTCGAAACCAGGGTTGAAAGTACGTATCGGTCAATGTGTCAAATTAAAAATGAAAAAGGGAACCTTCCGAGAGAGCAGGTTAAGGTCGATTCAAGCGTGTCGAAACCCATGAAAGAACAATTATTCAAATTACTTGACTCTTACCGCGACTGTTTCGCACTGAAAACCTCCGAATTAGGTGCGACACAAGCAGCCGAAATCGATATAGAATTAACGAGCGACTCTGTAATTACTTATCGACCATACCGACTGTCTTACTCGGAACGCGAGAAGGTTAATCAAATTGTTGACGAATTAAGGGACAACACCACTGTGACCCCCTATTTTTTTACATTTTTCAAGAATTTTTTTTTGTGGGGAAAAAAGAGATATTCGAAAAAAATTTTTTGGGTTTTGTTTCTTGTTTATTAATGTATCAAAAAACATTTTTTCACATTTTTCACGCCGCATGGTGGCGCTGGGGAAGCTTTCGCGTCATCTCCGCAGTGGTTCGCGGCACGCAGCAGAACTCTCTTCAACGTCGATCTGAAAAAAAATACCGAGTGTTTTCGTTAATAATATGATATTTTGAAGAGAAGTACATAGGGATTTGGAAAAATATTGATTTTTAAAAAATAGGCACGCCTTTGAAATTAAAGAATGATTTTTGAGCAAAATTTCTCGTCGAAAATAGGCTATAACTTTTATAATTATTGAGATATCGAAAAAATCCTATGTACTTCTCTAGATAATCTACTTTTATTGATACAGTAAAAATTTGAAGTCGATCGGATAAAAATTGCTCGAGTTCTGCTGCGTGCCGCACTCAAAAAAGTGGTTTTGAAAAAAACGCGTTCAAAGTTTTAGGTTTGTTAATTTGTGTTATAAATTGAAAAAAAATTATTTACCTTCAATCAGCGATGCCGACACCATATAGCTGGCCTTCAAGAAGCAAATCGTTGTCTCCTGATTCTTTCCTCGAACTTGTTAAGGCTTTTCTCGCTTCTTTTGCAGCGTCTGTGAGCGAGCGCTCCACGAGCTGGATCCGAGCTGCGTCGGTCTCAACGCAAAAGTTGAAACAATTTGGGCCGATGGTTATTCCCAACGTCTCCAGTACTTTCATGAGACTTCTCAGGCCATCATTGAACACTAATACCG
The DNA here is from genome assembly GCA_963989365.1 of Rhimphoctona megacephalus. Lineage (NCBI taxonomy): Eukaryota > Metazoa > Arthropoda > Insecta > Hymenoptera > Ichneumonidae > Rhimphoctona > Rhimphoctona megacephalus. The sequence continues at coordinate 36,390,571 of OZ022414.1, read as the reverse complement.
CGATATCAGTTGCAATATCAATGATTTTTTTGCTTCCGGACTGGCACTTGGGGGCTATTGCCCAAACTGATTTATTGTAGCTTTTGTTATTGTTTTGCGTATAGCCGCCCAAACAACGCTGCAGCAAATCGTCCCTGCTCAAATTTTCGAAGATTGGCTGAATTGCCTCCAATATTTCCTGAGGAAGAGGCGGTTTATGGCGATATTTAGAAATATCACCATTTGCGACCGCGCGCTGCCACGAACACCACAACTCGGCTCCTTCCGGGCAATCGTCATGTTGTGGCTCACTGTCTGTGGACATTTTATGTTTGATAGTTGCCCAAATTGCCTTCCTCATTTTGTCAACATCATCTCTGTTCCTCCGAATAGCCAAGCCGTAATATGTGCTCAACTCGTCAATCAATTTTCCGGTGAGCTTTCCTCTGCCAGACAATCCTTTTTTTTCACGATTTCGCGGAGGCGCGTCCCCATACGTTTTTGGACATGATCGATGCACTCTTTTTGTTTAATCTCGAAACCGTCGTATGGATCGCTATTCGATATGCCCAGAAACGTTTTAGAATCGCTGTCACCAATATAATATTTATATTTTATGCCATAGAGCTCTTCAGACCGTTGAAACATTTCGATAGCTGCGTCGACTTCCATTTTTCCGGAGGAGCCGCTATGGTTCGCCTGGCACTCATCGTCGTGGATAGCTTTCCATTCCCAGTACTCCGCGGTGTTTTCTTTTTTTTCCCAATGCTCGCAAGCTTTGCAGTATTTCGATTTAACCATAACGTCAATCACTTTTTTAGTGTACCAGCCGATTAGCGATGTTATACCGAAAAGCGAGCTGAAACCGCGCTTTCGCCACGATCCGTCGCCTGAAACGATAATTCCGTCCGCCACCCCATTTTCCAACGAAATTCTCTGCTCCTCAAGTGCAGCCTTTTTTTTGCTCATTGCGCTCACCGCTTTAGTGGCAATCGAAATCGAATTTATGATTCGATCGTAAAAAGACTGAAATATGGGGCGCGGTAGGTCCATGAATACACAAAATTTCATCAGGCCATTCAAACCGACGCCAAGAAGACGCATACTGAATACGATCCGACGATTTATTTCGTATGCATTGTCAATCATAGGACACGAATTGATTAACACTTTTTCACAATGGCCGCAATCGACCTCGATTTTGAACCCGAGTCCGCGCAAACTTTTTTCGGTGAATTTTATGTCACGATTACACACTTTACATTTCACTAACGTGGATATAATGTTCAATGCAGTGAAAAGTTGTACTATACGATAACTGAAATCGTTAGTAACATCGACCTCTAAATCGTCCGATGATTTTAACTTTTTCGCCGACGTGCTCACATGCTCTGCAGAACTGTTTTCGGAGCTATAACGGTTCGGAGGTCTTCGATTCGAAATTTTCGATCGACTCCTCGTCACATAGCTCCGTTTTGTTCCCTTTTTCCCCGTGTACACTTTCTTATCCTCCATTTCAACTTGAAAATAATAATTTGGAGCGTTTGATATTCACAAACGAAACGATTCGGAGCGATTAGACACGAATAGCGTCGCTTCTATTCGCAAACTGACGTTATGACGCTATCCCTATACCTGCCATGGAATTTTTTCAATTATCGCCACCAAGTGCTATTTTTCGAAACTATATTTATAACAATAGTTAACCGGCTAACAATAGCCGGTTTTTGTGAAGGGAGCCAAAAGAATACCTGAGAAAGGCGGGAAGAAAACCTGGCGACCCTAAGGCGCCCAGCTGCGCGAGACCCCGAGCGTCGCGGACCGCTGCACCGCTCCACAAAATATTCAATATCTACGAAAATAATTATTTTTTCGACCTGGGTCCAACGGCATTTCAATCTTAAAAGTATTTTAGATTTTTCAAAATGGTTTTCAAAAAATCGATTTTTTGAAGCCGTCACAGTGGTGTTGTCCCTTAAAAGAAAATCAAATCATCCGCGACTCAAATTCTCCGTTCTCGAGCCCTATCTTGTTGGTACGTAAAAAGAATGGCGAAGTTAGAATGTGCGTTGATTATCGCGCATTGAATGCAATTATGAAAAAGGATCGATACCCGTTACCGTTAATCGAGGACCAATTGAATAGTCTCCAGGGAAGTACTCGTTTTACAAGCTTAGATTTAGCCTCAGGATATTATCAAATACCAGTTGCTGAAAAGTCAATAGAGAAAAAATCTTTTGTGACACCCGACGGACAATACAAATTCCTTCGAATGCCGTTTGGTTTAGCAAACGCACCAGCAGTATTTCAACGTATGATGAATCGTGTTATACACCCTCTCAAAAATCAGATTTCTGTCTTGGCATACATGGACGACGTCCTTATCCCGTCTAAGGATGTCGCGTCGGGCTTGCATGCACTAGAACTCGTATTACAAGTGTTGCGAGAGACCCGGTTAACGTTGAACATAAGTAAATGCACATTCCTCGAAACGAAGGTCGATTATCTCGGGTACGAAGTGAGTCGAGAAGGGATACGGCCTGGAAGTCATAAAATCAGCGCGGTCGAAAAGTTTCAAGTACCTGCCAATGTACACGGAGTTAGACAGTTTATTGGTCTCGCCAGTTATTTTAGAAAATTTATTCAGGGTTTTGCCTCTATTGCCCGACCCTTGACGAAACTGACAAAAAAGGATGTGCCTTGGGGTTGGGGTGACGATCAACAGTACGCCTTCAGCGTACTCAAAGAAAAATTAATCACCAGACCCATTTTAGCCATTTATAAACAAGGCGCGGAAACAGAATTACATACCGATGCGAGCCAACTCGGTTTAGGGGGTGTATTGTTACAAAAGCAAGTCGATGGTAACTTGAAACCAATAGCTTATTTCAGCCGTCAAACTTCGAAGGAAGAATGCAAGTATCACTCCTACGAACTTGAGACGTTAGCTGTAGTATGTAGCTTACAGAGATTCCGTGTTTATTTATTGGGCATTCAGTTCAAAATCGTGAGCGACTATAGTGCGTTGCGTGCGACTTTTATTAAACGAGATCTATTACCGCGTGTTGCGCGGTGGTGGATCCAGTTACAGGACTTCAAACGTTCCATAGAATACAGAGCCGGAACGAAAATGCCTCATGTTGACGCGCTCAGACGCAACCCGATTGAATCCGATGATAAATCAACGGGAATAGAGGACGTAGAACTATTACGCATTGAGCTAGGAGATTGGCTATTAATAGCGCAATTGCAAGATGCACGGCTGAAGTATGAGGTCCTAAGTAGGGAACCAAAGGATGCTGAGGAAAAACAAATCAAAACGGATTTCGTTCTTAAGAACTATCGAGTGTTTAAGAACACCCCGAACGGTCTTAAGTGGGCAGTGCCGAGGGCAGCAAAACAGAGAATGTTTAAGTTGTGCCACGACGAAATGGGACACTTTGGTGTAGCGAAAACGCTTGAGAAACTTCAGGCTGACTATTGGTTTGCTTCAATGCGGCGGTACATACAACGATACGTTACTGCATGTCTGGACTGTCTTTATAATAAAGATCCAGCTGGGAGGAAGCCAGGTCAATTGCACCCTATAGAAAAGGTCTTGGTGTCTATGCACACGCTGCACGTCGTCCACTTGGGACCCTTCGTAAAAAGTTCATGTGGAAACTCGTATTTACTAGTGATCGTGGATGCATTCACTAAATTCGTATTTTCTAAAGCTGTTAAAGGTACGAAAGCAGTTCTCGTTGAACGATTCATTCTTACCGTAGGTGAGACATTTGGTCTCCCCCAGCGTATTATCAGCGATCGTGGTAGTGCATTCACGAGTAAAAGATTCAAAGAATTTTGTACAGAACGAGGCATTCAGCATGTAATGACGGCAGTAGCTACGCCGAGAGCGAATGGCCAGGTAGAACGTTACAACAGGACAATTTTGAGTACGTTATCGGCTAGTTTGAACGAAGAGACAAAATGGGACCGAGAATTGTCGAAAGTTATCTGGGGTTTAAACAACACCGTTAATAAAGCAACTGGAAAGAGTCCGTCTGAGTTATTGCTGGGATATCGACCTCGCAATGGGAAGGAATCGCGAATTTTCAATAGCATAGGAGAATCTTCTTATGATCGCGAAAGAGAAAAGACGCGCGAAATAGTTGGGGAAGTCATTCGGCGAAACCAAGACGATCAAAAGGATAGGTTTGATAAAAAGAGGACCCCTCCGAGAAAATTCAGTTGTGGAAACATCGTCGTGACTAAGAGCTTAATTAGCACGAATGTTGGTGCGAGTAAGAAATTGTTGCCAAAGTACGCTGGGCCGTATGAAGTCACTAGAGTATTAGACCGCGACAGGTACGTCATCGAGGACGTCAAAGGTGCGCAGCGCACTCAGAAGCCGTACTGCGGTGTGGTACCAGGCGAAAAACTGAAGCTCTGGAACACAGGAGTCAGCGATAGTGACTCAGGCAGTGGCGAAGACGAGCTTGGAGCGCTTGACCCCCTGGGGACGGAAGGCGTAGAAGGTAAGCCGTTGCTGTCTTGTTCGAGCCAAAGTACTAGAAGTTGGTATGGCAGCCACAGGTCCGAAAGGACGGAGTGGTTGCATAACGGTCGAGTTGCCACGAACTCCTGGAAGGTGGAATGACTGAGCAAGGCCGGTACCTGAAGCTTCTTGAGAATTGTCTAATATTGGGATTGGATGTTGACATTATTCTTAGTACTGGGGGGTGGTGACGACTACCAGGTCGAAGCAAAAGCAGCGGCTAATGGACCGGTGATGGTCTTCGCATGAATCGTTTAATGAGCATTAAACGACTATTAGGGCCCAGCTTAACGCATGTTGTCACCAAGACGTACATTATAAGGCATGTTATGAAATTGAAAGACGCATTGTCTTGTTAAGCAGAGCAACACGAATGAAACTAACAATTTAAACAATGGCATGGACAAGATCGGAAAGAAGAGTTGCAAATTGGTCAATGTTGTTCTTTGTTCCTAGAAAAACGCAGAATAACTCGGAGTATGACAACGCCAAAGACTCAACCTGCTACAACTACAAGAGCACAGTAGTTGAACTTATCAACACATGGACCAAAGAGACCAACTTGCGCAGGGACGCGAATTCATCAGGATGGACGACTGAAAGCAACACTCCTTCTCAAAGTGCGTTCCAGCGCGAGGACTCGGGTGACGTTTCGTCACCAACCACTTGAGGAGTCCTTAGAATACGACCGCCTTGTTTTGGCGATAGACAAAGGAGCCTTGTGTCAAAGGGCAAGGGCATGGATGCCTTGGCAAGCGAGGCCCAGGGCATTAAGGAACGAGACGCGAACTCGGTCGCATCACGGACCCATTCAACTCTCTATATAACAGCGTCGATTACATATACTAATAAAAGCAGACGTATTATTTTGTACACCGGTTTAAGATTCTTACAATTTTAAAAATGATTACATTCCCTTTACATTTTTTTAAATTATAATTTTAAAAATAATTACATTCACTTTAAATTTTCTATTCTTCGTTCTGGTTGACTCTAGTAATAAGAAAGACAAATATTCACTACTGTAACGAAAACACTTACGCGTAGTCCCGGCACTTCTTTATAAAACATTATCCTGATTTTATCCCGATTTTCATCCAATATCCGACCAAAAATGTGAAAACGACGCGACAACGTCTCGCGTGCGTTTGTTGACTGTTGTTGTCGGCGGCCATCTTGAACACTATGCGAACGGCGAAGCTACACTTACGAAAACGTCGGGCCGCCGCCTATCGTGAAAAACCGGAACTTAAAAATGCGTACGTGACTTTTTGCAAGTTTCAATAATTAATTATAAAAAAGACATTACTGCAATTAAAATAATGCGTAAAATATGCAGAAAAATCCGACAAATCGAAGTGAATAACTCGCGCGGTAAATTTATGCGAAAATAACCGGGAATTTAAGAGTGAAAAGAATGAATGTTTGTGCGCATGCGCGTGGGACAAGCGACAAGGGAACGCACAAATGAGAGAGTGTGTTTTCCATTATTTCAAAATTTATTAAAAACTCTTTAATTACTGAAAAATCTTTGCGAAATGTTTAAACAAATTTAGGAAATGATCAAATATGATAAATTTATTATAAAAATTGGTGAATTACGAAAATTGTTAATTTTTGCGCAGGCGATGCGCAAAGTGGGGGTAGCGTCGAACAAATTAAAGTATGAGAATGCGAGAGTGGGGGAAGCATAGAACGAATCCGAAAAATATTGTAAATGAGCGTGCGCAGAACGGGTTCGAGACTACCCGGCGAGCGAATCGGAACTCGAGCGCGAGAACAAAGGATCTGCTGGGTATAAAAAGCCGTGCACAGCAGCAGTGGGAGGCATTCGAGTCATTCTGAAAACAGAGCTCGGAGAGACAACACGCTCTCAGCAGCAGAGATCCTTCCTAGTTCCAGCAGCATAATAACCTATCTTTCGTATCATATTTGATGCTTGGAGTATCGGAGCGGTTCGGCGACGTTCAACTCCCATAGTCCAAGGTCAATTCCTATTCCTTTCATTTTTTCCTATAATTCCTTGATGCTTGGAGTATCGGAGCGGTTCGGCGACGTTCAACTCCCATAGTCCAAGGTCATTCTTTAATTTTTTTTACATTTTTCCTTTTTCCTGTGGGTGCTCGGGGTATCGGAGGTGTTCGGCGACGTTCACGTCCCATAGCTCGGGGTCTGCATCCTTACCTGTGGTGTGTGGGGTATCGGCGTCGTTCGGTGACGTTCGGGGCCCGTAGCTTGCATACTACGTTTCCTCTAATTAATTTTATCTTTTGAATTTATGCCTGCTGGAAGTGGGAAGCCTGCTTGCTCTCTTTTAATTAAAATTTGCTAATTAAATTTATGTTTTGAATTATTTTATTCAAAATTCTTTTCGATAAAATATAAGCAGTCTGCATCACTTATTATGCTCAGCAATCCTTGTCTATCTCAGAAATCATCAATAATCCTGAATTAGATAATCCAAAAGGCCGCGGTAAGATTATCTATTATATAGAATCAATTAAAAATATAAAATTATCATTATTATTATATCGAGTCAATCCACTTTTGGATTATTAAAATTTTGAATTATTTTTATTATTCACTATAAAATAAAAGTGAATTTCGCGGCAACGTAAAGCCCTATTAATTGTTATTTCATATTAAATAATTCAATTATTGTTTGAATTATTTTTATTATTATTCTGTCGACAAAGCTTCATCGAGTATTTCAATTATTATTGTTAATTAGCCTCGAAGACATCGTTTTTTATTATTTTACCATTATTATTGTTATTTTTCTTATTTAAACGATAATTCTGACGCGAAAAGGGAATTAAAATGAATATCATCGTTTGAATAATTACCGACAAAGAAATAGAAGTGATACCGTTTTTTTTGTTCTGATCCGGATTAATAAATGAATTCATGCAAATAAACAATCCGAACGCGAAATAAAATAAATATGCATTTATTGTAACAAAAATCGGAAAATTTACATTGTTTAATTGAATAAATTAATTTTGTTATTATTTTGAACACAAAATCCGCGTTTCTCACGTTTCTTTCATACCTGCTCCAAAATTATTTAAAATTATTTAGGAAGCTCGGACCTGCGCGTAGCGACGTTTAGCGTATGGCAAAAGCGTTCCGTTACACTACTTTTTGGTCGAAAAAGCAAACAGAGCGAAAAAAACAAAATTTTTTTTTTTTCTGTTCCTTGGGTGTAAAAATAGGGAGAATGTTTTATTGTTACCTGAGCTTCCCTGATACTTTTACATATTCAAATTAATTTCGATCGAATGATTATGCGAATTGTACATTTTTGGAAATCAGAAAAACACATATTCAATATTTTCTTGGTTGAAAAACAAAACGGGGTTGAAATAGTATATTTTTGCTTTCTTAGAAGCAAATTTTTTGTTCCTTACCGCCTAAGATCTCTTGAAAATGAAAGAGCATATGATAACGTTTCCAATATATTTATTTACAGTATTACAAAATAAATAATTTGTTGACACATTCTACAAAATTATAACTTTTCTCACATGAAAAACACGGTACGACAGAACTCACGAAACTGAAGAGAAAAAATACTCTCCCTAGCCTCTAATATATCGTGATTTCGGTACGAATCTTCTTTCTAGTGCGCAACGGTCACTTTCATCGTGTGGACTAATTTTATTACTATATTGTATGATCTTTCCGACTCATGCGATGCTAGTGGCGAAGCGGAGAACTAATTGAGGACGGGTTTTTGAGGACACCGTCAGGCTGAGATTCGGGCCGGGCAAGTCTCCACCGACTTATCCGGCCCGAATCTCAGTCAGCCTGACGGTGAAGAGTGAGGATAAGCGAAAGTAGGGGAAATGTCGAACTGCTACGATCGGGGCTTGCTCTATGGGCGATTTGCACGCTAGGGCTATTAGTACGATGTAGAGTTGACGCAGTTGGAGAGTTACCCGATGGAGAGAAGCACAGTAGAGATGACACGATGGCGAAATGCCCGATGTAGACCTGACACCCTGCCGATAATAAAGCCTATCAAGAGACGCGGTAGCGGCTCGACGCCAAGTATTAAATCAAAGGCCGCCCGAGCCCTGCCGCACTCTTATATACTCGAATATGACGGTTTTCGGGCTCGGGTATATTCATGTCTTGACAAGAATCGCGACTTGACTAATAGACGACGTTCTCTCATAACATAATTTTACCTACCATTCCCACCATCGGCTTCGTTATCGATTCTTAGAGTCTTATTACAACCGGAATAATTCCTGGCGAAACCATTGTAGCAGAGCGAGGGATAGTATGGCGATAAGAAAAAATATCAAATGCAATATTCGCAAGGAGTTATTACTTATTCCCCTCCAATGTTGCATCAAGGAATATTTTTATTAATGATTTCAAATGAAACTTCATTTTAACCCTTATGTACACACCCAACTTTTACCTCGTTGTTACACACTCAGGGTATCCGGGTGCCCACTACTAGTTTTTCTTAATTCCTGAGTTTTCACATGAACGGAATCGTTCAGAATCAATTTATTTCATTAAATAAACATCAATAGAAACTATCTAAGCCATTTCCAAGTTCCCTGGCCCGCTTTAGCTTCCATGAAAAAAGATAGAAGTAGAGTCTTCGAGCGCTGCAGAGGTAGCGCGCAGGACGCAGGAAAACGCGAAAATGTTGTGCCATTTGTGAAAAGCCTATCTGCGATGAACACTGTGTGTCGACGATTAAATGTATTGATTGCGCGAAATAAATGTAAATATACGCTAATTTACCTTGAAAATTATTGTAATTATTTATTTATTAACCCCTGTTACCTCAATAAAATATTCATCGATGATATTAATTAATTCCCAAGTCAAAACATTATTTTTCATCTAGTGGGTACCCGGGTACCCGGGTGTGCCCGCTAAGCACATGTACTTTAATGTCATTTAGTTTAGATTTAAAAAATTTAAAAAAAAATTACCAATGTGGTTTTAGCTTCTAAAAGAGTTGAATAATGGGGATTTGAAGGTTCAGATCGAGATTTTAATTTTTATTCAAGTTATAAGCAAAAATATGACGAGGTGGGCACCCGGGTACCCGGGTGTGTACATAAGGGTTAAACGCAGATTCGCTCTAAAAGTAGGGTGCATAATGAAAATGGATTTACAAAATTATTCCCTTCAAATATACTTCTTTAAGTCTTTAAGTCTTTAAGTGGAAACCAATTAAAATATTCACGATATAATCAAATTCATATTTTATAAAATGGCTCAAACAAATTTGATGGCTAGGGTGGTGATAATTTTATTAAGGAGGTTGGATCACGAAATCAAAATAATCAGAATTTGATAAAATTTGGTGATAACATTCTTTGGCTCCAAATATACAAACACAATTTTTTTCAAATTTTTTTACCACATGGTTATCGAATAATTGAGTGTTGAATCGAAGTTCTTATGCACGAGATGTATAACTGTATATATGTAAAACTCTATGCTTATACACGTGAACTTTAGTGTTCAATTACTCGAGAACTATGTGGAAGAAAAATCTAAAAAAAAAATTGTATTGTCATATATATTTTTAAAGAATACATTTACCAAATTTTATTAAATTCTTATAATTTTGAAATTTTTAATGTTTTTAACATGGTTTAGCATGGCAACATTGTATCGTCGCGATCCAACCTCCTTAATATGTACATAGTAAAAAAGTAACTCCAGAATCTGTTGAATTAGACCATCGTGAAAAATATGTATTAGAAGACTTTTGAGGGTAAGATGGACTTACATATGGACACAATGATCTGATATAAAATTGTAAAACAGAACAAAACCGTACGGAGCTGAAGAAATAAAGAGAAAATTTTAAGTTAATTATTACGAAGAAATGTCCAAAAAAGTGCAAAACAAAAATATACACACGCGGTAGGAAATCTTAATGAAGCAAACACAGCATACAATAAAAAATTAAGTCATAAATGTCCTTAAAATTCTCGCTAAGAAATTTCGGTGAAAGTCCAAATATTAACTTTTTTCCATACCTTTGCTTAGTAGACTACTGTATTTCCTTCAACTTACAAGAAAAGGTACTTTAGTGCTCCCCTCCGATTTCGATAAATTTTTTATATGTTATAGCCAGTCGAAAAATAAGAGACACGTATTTTTTTATATCGGCCCATAAGTAGTTTTAAGGGGTGAAATCAACCCTCAAAGTTGGGCATGTTTTGTAGCTGGTACATTGTTTCATATCGAAGCATTCAACCGATCGAAACAAAACCAATTGCGAAATGTTCCTCACGTCAAATAACCTGTTTAACATGGCCAACTTCTTATACACCCTTATTGCATCGAGGTGAACCACACCCCCTGAAATTCATAAATTTGTTGTATTAAAAAAAAAATTATCATCCGATTTCAATAAAACAAACACTATCGCGAAGAGCAAAAAATAATAAAGTTGACGTGTCTTTAGATTTTCCTCAGAAAAAAAAATTAAGGGTGAAAACACCCTTAAAATCCTAAAATCAATTTTAAGCGCAGAAATATAAAAAAAATTTTTTTATGGTTTTATTACCATTGAATGTCGACTTATATGTTAAAAAATATTTATTTCGCATATACATCAGCTGTTATCATAATTGTATTAAGAATTGGATATACTTACATTCTTTACTTTTATACTGAAGAGTTGGTGTTCGCTCTTTTATCAAATGTTTTGCAATGTTATTACCGCATAATACGGAGCACAATACATGCGTAAACAACACTCTGATCATTACATATTTCTAATATGTAAGGTTTGAGCTACGACTACAAACAAAGAGCGGTCGAGTACTGGAGAAATGTGAAAACGAAACAAAATAGGAAAACACAAACAGTCCGTTTTAAACATGTTAAGTCTGTGGGCCAATTACGACGCTGGGCTCACCAGATAAACAAAGGTGGAACTTAGAAGGAGAAATTGTCGCGCATTTCTGAATATACAATTAATAATCTCAAAATCGCCATAGACGCAGGACTCATTGTGCACGATATCGATCTTCGAAGGTGGACGTTATAGATCCAAAAATGGAACTGGGCATGAAGATATGCGTTTCAGTGCTTCGCCAACATGGATAAAAAAAATTTTAAAGTGCATCGAATAACAAGTAGAAAAGTTAATAAATTCGTAACAAGGAAGACCCGCGAATCAAAGAACATATTACAAAATAATGCCCATAAATTTGTCTCTAAAGTTCAATTGAAAATTAAGGAATATGGCTTGAAAAATATTTATAATTCCGATCAAAGTGGTTTCCAATTAGAAATACATTCCTGGCGAACTTCAACAGAAGAAGGCACAAAACAAGTAGAATGCCTTGTACAATCCATTTCAGCGACAACTCATAATTACACCATTCAGCCAACAATATTAGCAGAAGGAAAATTGTTATCACCTCTTTCGATAATTTTAAAAGAGCCGTCTGGACGGTTGGGGCCAATAGTGGAACAAACCATTTTTCGACCTCCTAATGTCTTTATAAGTGTTTCGAAATCTGGCAAGACTACATCAGGTACGTTGGTATATAATATTTGGATTATAAAAAATGGATCTGCTATTTATTTGACACGTATTCATTTATAGAACACTTCAAAGTATGGCTTCAAAAAGTGTTTTCCCCAAGCATCGGTGAGAAAAGTGTCCTTTTAATAGACCCATGGAGTGGGCATTGCCCCAGAGCTGTCATAGAAGTTACACCGCGTAATAAAGAAATTGTTACAATGATTATACCAGAAGGGATGACAGGGAATATCCAACCACTCGATGTCTTCGGATTTAGAATTTGGAAAAATTATGTCAGACATTTTTCAGACAGTGTCATGTTACTTGATTATGATATAAATTTGCATTTGAGAAATAATATTATCAAATTGCAGTCTCTGGTACATAATAAATTATCATCCCCAAGGTACGAAAATTTATTTCGATATGCCTGGTTCACAAGTGGTTACATTGAAGAACGACTTGAGCATTTTGAAAACCCCGTTGAATTCGCTTTTGGTATGTCATCCCAAATGCAATGTGAAATTGAAGGCTGTACAAATGTAGCTGTAGCAAGATGTTCATGGTGTAAAAAGTCACTTAGTTTTAAATATTTCTTCGAAGAATATCATTACTGTTCAAAATATAATCAATAAATTTTAGAATAATAATTGAAATGAACATAGAAATTGAAATCTATTATTACTACATGAAGATTCTATCGCCTATGTTGTAATTAAATAAATTTTTGAATTATGCAATGTTGTGTAAAATTAAAGATATGTAAAATTTCGAAGCATAGATTGCGTACTTATGTCGGTAGAGCCATCTAAAAATTGAAAATCGCGAATTTCACGAGCATAAAGGATGTAGGAGTATTCAATTTTTCAGATAATTATAGAAGCTGATGTGTATGCAAAATAAATATTTTTTAGCATGTAAGTCGACATACAATGGTAATAAAACCATTATTTTTTTTTTATATTTCGGCGTTAAAAATTAAATTTAGGATTTAAGGGGTGATTTGCCCCTTATTTTGTTTTCTTGGGAAAATCGAAAAACACGTCAACTTTATTATTTTTTACTCTTCGAGATAGTGTTTGTTTTATTGAAATCGGATAATAATTTTTTTTTTATACAAAAAATTTATGAATATCAGGGGGTGGTTCACCTACATGCAATAAGGGTGCATAAGAAGTTGGACATGTTAAATAGGTTATTTGACGTGAGGAACATTTTGCAATTGGTTTTGTTTCGATCGGTTAAATGCTTCTATATGAAACAATGTACCAGCTACAAAACATGCCCAACTTTGAGGGTCGATTTCACCCCTTAAAACCACTTATGGGCCGATATAAAAAAATACGTGTCTCTTATTTTTCGATGGGCTACAACATATAAAAAATTTATCGAAATCGGAGGGGAGCACTAAAGTACCTTTCCTTGTTAGTCAACGGTCGGCATACTTTGTACCTGGCCAAAAACAGCACAAATGCTGTGAAAAAAGCTGAGACAAGTACATTTACGCCCCCCCACATAGTCGTTCCAGTTAATCCCCCCCACTACCCAGCGCCAAAATGCCGATTCCCACAAAAATTTACAAAAACCCGTCTAAAGTCCTTTCTAAAAACCAACTTACCATACAAAGTTTTATGGATAACCGCTCTCATTATCTTATCAAATTAAGTCAAATTGTACAGAGGTGATAATTTCATTCTCGTAAATGTTATGAGTTCACAAAAAGTTGATAAATAAATAGAGATCTACTAAAGTATACATGGCCAAGTACGTGGGATTTTATTATGTTTATAAAATCTCCAATTATGTTCATATGCCATTTCTCTAATTAATGCTTTATTACAACGAATTATTATCCTATGACTTGGAACTACAAGGGCTTTCAAAAAAAAAAAATACAGAATTGCATATGCCTGCGTGAGCTTGAACGCTGTCACACTCTCATTTGTAGTATTTGTAGTATAGTTTTATTGGTAACAAATTGATACAAGTTTACTATTGTACGTAGAGCGGATACGCACAGAGTACTTGTCCGACCCAAAATTTTTTTGACTAGTCAGCAAAAAATATCCTTTTTTATTCACGGGAAATTTTTCAACCACTCCGAACATTCGGATCTCCTGATGCAGATTCGAATCTTACCCGCCTTGGAATGCAATCAATTGATGACCGCTATTTCATGGCAGGCTTATTCCGTTTTGTAAAACCTGTTGTAGTAAAAATCGGTGTAAAAGTGCTTGTAAATAGTACCAGATTACTTATTCCGGCAGTACTACGATTTCCGTGGCGCCAAGTTTTGACCATGCAATCTTTATAATGGATCCAAAATAAGACTTTTTTCAAGAATAAAAAAAATTGAAATTCGGCCTTTAAGGGGGTGAAACGGGGGGTTGAAAGTTGAAGGGCAGTATTACGATATCTGTGGCCCCAAGTTTTAACCATGCAGCCTTTATATTTGGCCCAAAATAAGACTTTTTCGAGAGTGATAAAAATTGAAATTCGGCCTTTAAGGGGGTTAAACGGCGGTTTGAAAGTTGAAGCATTCTTATAATATATGTGGTCCCTAATTCCGACCATGCAGCCTCCATATTTGACCAAAAATAAGACTTTTTTCAAGTATGATGAAAATCGAAATTCGACCTTTAAGGGGATGAAACGGGAGTTTCAAAGTTTAAGCATAAAGTTGTGAAACGGTTGTTCTGAGGACATCACCCCAATTGACCCGTATACCATGCTATAAATACAGTATAATGACCACGTGGAAATAATAGGGTGGGTTTGGGTCATCTTTGAGTTATTGTTTGAATAGTTGGAAATGTGGAAATAGTAGGGTGGGTTCGGGTCATCTTTCGGTTGATGTTTGAATAGTTGGACTCGTGGAAATAGTAGGGTGGGTTCGGGTCATCTTTGGGATGTTGTTTGAATAGTTGGACATGTGGAAATAGTAGGGTGGGTTCGGGTCATCTTTGGGTTGTTGTTTGAATAGTTGGGCATGTGGAAATAGTAGGGTGGGTTCGGTCATCTTAGGATTGTTATTTGAATAGTTGGATATGTGGAAATAGTAGGGTGGGTTCGGGTCATCTTTGGGTTGTTGTTTGAATAGTTGGATATGTGGAAATAGTATAAAGAGTGCGGGAGGGGGGAATTTCCAACCTCCGTTCCACCCCTTAACGGTCGAATTTCAAAAAATTGCCGAATACTTTTTAAATTACTCATATTCTAGAATATTTACGCCAAATTGCAAGCAAATCTGCCAAAAAATACTCCGTCTCATAAAAAATTTCAAACCCCTGTATCACCCCCTTAAAGGTCGAATTTCAATTTTTTTTACTCTTGAAAATAGTCTTATTTTGGGCCAAATGTAAAGACTGCATGGTCAAAACTTGGCGCCACGGATATCGTAATCTCCCCCTTATTCCGGGTGTACAGTACCGTTTAGACGCTCTGTAACTCCAGTTTCCCCCCGGATGTTACAAAACCGGAATAAACGTGCTGTGTAATAACGTGAGATATGCTCCACACCCCACATCATAATTGGAGATTTTATAAACATAATAAAATCCCACGTACTTGGCCATATATACTTTAGTAGATCTCTATTTATTTACCAACTTTTTGTGAACTCACAACATTTACGAGAATGAAATTATCACCTCTGTACAATTTGACTTAATTTGATAAGATAATGAGAGCGGTTACCCATAACACTTTGTATGATAAGTTGGTTTTTAGTATATGAGCTAGGCCGGTTCAAACTCAGGGATCTCAGGGGGTGCGGGGACGGGGGAGCGCGGGGTCCGGTGCGGGGAACGCTGCGGTGCGGGGAAGGGACTGTTGCGGGGGGAGGGGGTTTGTGGAGGGGATGGTTGAGTGAGGGCGGGAGAGAGAGATGAAAGAAGGGTGTGAGAGAGATAGAAAAGAAAAATAGAAGCGCTGCAGAGGGGGAAGGAAGGGCTCGCTTCTTTTGTCGGTCCCGCTGAGGACCTGCAACAACCTGCACGGTAGTAATAAACAAAGTTAACACAATGGGGTGAAAATTTTTGAGCCTGACACCCGTGACTGTACTAATTATATTTATGTTCTCTAGGAGACGTGGTTTTTTCCACGGTATAATCTATAGAATTGTGGCATTCTACCATGATTGAGACATTGTCTCTATAAAAATATGTCTCAGTGGAAATTTTGACTCAATTGGAGGGTGCACACCCACATTTTTCCCTTGACCTATAGCTGATGTATATCTGCGTAATGAAACGAAGAGAATGCCGACTGATAAATTTTTCATCATCAGTTTTCTATCTTAAACTCCCATCTTGTAACAAAAGAGTAAAAAAAAAAAAAAAAAAAAAGCCGACTTTGTGGGAAAAAGCAGCAACATTTTTTATTTTTCATACCACATTTTTCGCGGTAACATAAAAAGAAAGAATTCCAACAAATGAAACTTCCACCTTGCAACAAAAGAGTAAAATAGCCGACTTTGTGGGAAAAAGCAGCAACATTTTTTATTTTTTCATACCACATTTTATCGCGGTAACGGAAAAAGAGAAAATTCCAACCAATAGATTTACATCTTCATGTCTACATCTTTCCACATATACAACCCCCACCCCCTCACCTCAATAGCATTGCTTTTTGGAAAATCTATATAAGAGATGATGATTTTGTTAGAAACATTTTTTAAGGATGGAGGGGGTAGTGTGTGTGTGTGTGAGAGAGATGGAAGGAGTGTGAGGGAGAGGCTGAGGTTAAAAATGATGATGTTAAAAGGGGGGAGGGGGGAGGGGGGCAGAACATCACATTAATGAGAGATTTATATATTCCGTGTTACATATTTTTACACTCTGGCCATGAGATTTCTTTTGAAAATGCACCTGCCCTTCCCCCAACTTTGAAAAAATTCCACATCGAACTAGAAATCTTTACAAAGATGCACTCGCTCAATGACAGAGTTATGTGTCCGGTGTTGCATATATTTTAACCTGTAGAGACATTTCTCACGAGGCGCAAGAAGGGATGGAGATTTTTAAAGTCGCCCATACTTCAAAACTTGCAGGTGACGATCACACCTGACCTCCATTGAGTCATTGTTTGCTTAAAACGGTGCATCAGTAGAATTTTAACAAAAGATAAATCTCCTACCTGCTAGTCCATATTTTTTTTTTGCGTTATGTACAGTCTTGCGTTGATGCTGTATGGGTGGGGCGAGGGTAGGGGAAATGCGGGGTATAGTGAGTGTGAGAGATGTATGATTATTTTTAAATAATTTTAGTTTGAAAAAGTGGATAAACTTATAAGATTGAGAGTTAAATGTTTATTCTGAAAGTAGACGTCGACATGGATAGATGCGCAAGCTTGTATGCAATCCACCCGTCGAAAGACCCCTGGACATTGACGAAAAATGAACTCGAATCGATTCCCAAGGCTTTACTTTTAAAATATTTTAGCTACTGTATAACTTCATTGTGGGATCGTTTACCAGAGCATTTACAGTGTGACAGTGAGATACAATCATATCATGAGTGTGATGATCATTTTAATCCACCATGGGAACTGACTCATGTTGATGCTGTTGGACCCATCCGTTGAGATTGTGAAAAGTGTTTCATCATGGAACAACTGGTGAATATTTATGTGATTCAACGCATTAGGAATCCTCGAGAAATTACGCGAGAGGAGCTAGAAATTATATCACTAACGGCGTTTAAAAAATATTTCAGTGACTACACAGATATTTTGTGGGAGCGTTTACCAGAATATTACAAATCCGGCAGTGAAATTAAATCATTTTGTCGATGCAATGAACATTGGAATACACCATCGATGGAAGATCACATTGACGGTCCCACACCTCTACGTCGAAATTGTAGAAAATGTCGAGAGAGTGAAGAACGCGTTTGAGCTTGTTCCGGGGTGCACGTGTCCACAGACGGGGGAGGCTGACGACTTGTTTGAACAGGGTATCTTCTGCATGCTCGTGGGAGAAGGGATGGGTACTGAAATCGTGGAGAAGGAATCATCATTCGACTACAACATTAGCTCAAAGTCAGATATATACTTCTCGAAATCACTCTACAAAAATGGATTGTGTGTCATTAAACAAATTTTTCATGTCGACATATGGTCTTTCATTGAAAAAGGCGAGGGAACTTCAGGCTGGTGTGCGTTATCCGGTCATTGATATATCATACGTGGAAAAAACCATTTACGAGCCACAATACTTCGTTATAATCGCAGATTACATTGTGGTTATGCTACCACAGTCTGACTTCAGAGATTTCCATAGAGATGAAGATGAATACCTTGAGACGTTGGCTGAAGTTCACAAGAAGAATGTCTACGTGTGGACGGACATCTTCCTGAGCGATATAATCCATCTCGGTTATTATAAACTACCATGGTTCGTTTGAAAAGTTTCATCGTTGCGAAAAAATGGTGTAAAAATATGTATGTCGTGAAAAATTTCATCGTTTGTGGGAAAAAAAATGTAAAAATATGTATGATTCTCTTCGTTGTCAAAAATCATTTGTAATAATGTATGCTGAGTGGTGGAGAAGGAGGAGATGAGTGTTTATAATAAAAACGAATAAAGCCATATATAATCATAAAAAAATATTTTGTTTATTCAAAAATCCCTCGTTCACACAATGCATGATAGACATATAACCAACTTCTCAGAGATTTCACATTCTTATTCGCACAATTATATTTCGAATTGCGGTGGTGGTGGTGGTGGTGGGGGCAATTGGGTCGAATTTTCGGTAACTTCTGCAGCGATGGACAGTCCAGAGTCTCCAAATCGATAATTTCCGTTGATAGATCCAAGAAACTCATCAGCCACGAAGACTTTTCACATCCTTTCACGTATATTGCACGAGCTCGTTGTAAGATGGTTTGAATTATCACTTTTGCTGCATCGTATGGTATACTGCCATAATCCCATGGTAGTCCGTGACAATTACGTTCCAACCATTTGTATGTCATTTTGTATCTTCCTGGTAGAGTGTCCCAGGCGTATGGTGATTCGAAGATAAGCGTCAGAGGCTCAACATTTTTTGTCATAAGCTTGATCGATTGATATTTCTTTGAGGATGAATTCATTGAGAGGCCCCTTGAAACCTTGTACATTGACGATGAACTCCATTTTGACTAATGTCCAGCAGCATCATCACCCCCGATTTTATACCAATTTTTGACTCCACCACTTATGGGATTATATTCGACTATACGATCGTATAGAATGAGGCAGTATGCGCATGTTTGTGCAGAGGAATGTTCGTTTTCTATTTCAAATTCGAGACAAACATCCACGGGGCCAGACTTGAGGGAATCATATTGTTTTGAGCAATCAATTACAACAAGTGGTGCATATTTTTAAAATTCCGTTTTGTTCAACCATGGCTCACTCTCCTTATTGTAATACATGGATTGGAAATTTGTATACATGTCGTAGAGTAATGCATACTGATTTTGTTGTATATTCAAATTCATGTTACCGTATGGATAACATTGTGAATTTAAGTAGAGTTTCACATCGGTTTGTCAACAAAAAAGGTCCCTGGTCTCATGAAGGATGAGAACAACGGGGCTATAATGACTGAATTCGTTTAAAATATTGAGAGTTTAAGACAGTTTGAGAATTTGAGAGTTTGAGACAGTTTGAGAGTTACAGAGATTGAGAGTTTAAAAGTTTGAAAGTTTGAGAGTTCGAGAGAGTTGAAAAGTTTGAGAGTTTGAGAGAGTTTAAGAGAGTATGGGAGTGTGAGAGTTTCAGAGAGGATGAGAGTTTAAAAGTTTGAGAGAGTTTAAATGTTTGAGGTTTTGAGAGAGAGTTAAAGAGTTTAAGAGTATGATAGTTTGAGAGAGTTCAAGAGTTTGAGAATTCGACAGTTCGAGAGAGTTTGAGAGGTTGAGAATTTGGGAGTGAGAGTTTAAGAGAGTATGAGAGTCTGAGAGTTTGAGAGAGTTTGGGAGTTTAAGAGAGTATAAGAGTCTGAGAGTTTAAGAGAGTATGAGAGTATGAGAGTTCGAGAGTTAGAGAGAGTTTGAATGTTTGAGAGCTTGAAACAGTTCAAGAATTTGAGGTTGAGAGAGTTTGAGAGCTTGAAAGTTTGAGACAGTTTGAGAATTTGAGAGTTTGCCAGATTGAGAGTGTGAGAGTTTGAGAGTGAAAGTTTGAGAGTTTGAGAGAGTTTGAGAGTTTGAAAGTGCAAAAAAATTAAGAGAGTTCGAGAGTTTGAGACCTTGAGAGTTTGAGAGTTTTAGAGTTTGAGAGTTTGAGAGAGTTTAAGAGTTTGAGAGGTTGAGATTTTGAGAGTTTAAGAGTTTGAAAGATTGAGAGTTTAAGAGTTTGAGAGTTTAAGAATTTGAGAGAGTTTGAGAGTTTGAGAGTTCGAGACAGTTTGAGAATTTGGGAATTTGAGAGTTTGAGAGTTCAAAACAGTTTGACAGTTTGAGAGTTTGAAAGTTTGAGAGTTTAAGAGAGTTTGAGAGTTTGAAAGTTTGAGAGTTTAAGAGAGTTTGAGAGTTCGAAAGTTTGAAAGTTTGAGAGTTTGAGAGTTTAGTAGTTTAAGAGGTTGAGAGTTCAAAAGTTTATGAGTTTGAGAGTTCGACAGAGTTTGAGAGTTTGAAAAGTTGAAAGTTTCAGAGTTTGAGAGTGAGAGTTCAAGAGTTTGAGTGGTTGAGAGTTTGAGAGAGTTTAAGAATTTAAGAGATTAATGAATAATGCAGTTTTTGGAAAAACCATACAAGGTGTTCGTAGTCACGTGCAAGTCAAACTGTTAACTGAATGGGTAGGCCGATATGGAGCAGAGGCTATGATTGCAAAACCTAATTTTCACAGTCGAAGTATCTTTGCGGAAAATTTAATCGCTGTAGAGTTGCGAAATCTACAGGTCAAGTTTAACAAACCAATATATGCGGGTATGCCCATTTTGGATATCTCAAAAACTTGTCGATATTCGATATGCGTTCCACCACGAGTTTATAACTCCATCGTATCAAAACAAATGTAAAGTTATGTATACGGATACTGATAGTCTGATTTATCATATTGAATGTGAAGATGTATACCAGGATATGAAACGTAATCTTGATAAATATGACACAAGCGACTACCCCCCTGACAATGTATATGGTACACCGCTTGTCAACAAAAAGGTCCCAGGCCTCATGAAGGATGAGAACAACGGGGCCCTCATGACTGAATTCGTTGGATTTAGATCGAAAATGTATGCGATGCGAGTTGAGGGGAAGAAAGATGTTAAAAAAGCGAAAGGTGTAAAGAGCAATGTTGTTGTGAGAACCATAAAATTTGAAGATTATGTGAAATGTCTCGATGAGCAGATTGAAATGAAGTGTTGCCAATCATCGATTCTATCGACATTACATAATGTCTATACCATAACAGAGACAAAAATCGTTCTAAGTCCACACGATGACAAGCGATATATTATACCTGGAACGGTAGACACGTTGCCATGGGATCATTACAGTATTCCCAAAGGTTCGGAAGCAATGAAAACGTAAAGAATTGTAAACCAAGAGCGCGTACGTATGTGTATGAGAGAGAGAGAGAGAGAGAGAGAGAGAACATTTTTCTTCAATATTTGTACATTTGATGTGAAATAAAAAGAATCTTTTTTGTGAAACTCAATGTGTCCATCCTTTTTTTCCTTCTGTCTGCTTTCCAGGGCTATGCAGAGACCTGCTTGGATGTGTCGGGAGGGTCATAAAGAATAAATCAGACTTTAAAAATCTGTTTGTCTTCTTTATTGTTCACAAATCATCCTTACTTATCCAACTATTATGTGTATTGTCGAAACCTAGCCATTTCACAAGCAACTGACTACCACGCCTCTTCCAGGCTTTTTCGATGAGAGATATGTCGGGATATTTAACTCGAAGTAACTCTTGCTCATAGAAACCACCTGCAATGGGCTCATCTTGGTGATCTTTTATGTTATATGTAGCAGGGCTAGTTTTTCCTACTCGACATATTGTGAAAATTTCCGTTGGCCAGTTTGGCGTATAACCTTTCTCAAATACATTCTTAAATTTACTTTCGGAAAAAGTCAACAAACCGATAGAAATTTACCGAAGCATATAGCTTCAAGTATGTGGGCTTTTATTATAGGCTTTATCATGTTTTATGAAATCTGCAAATAATGTTGAAATCGTTCCTCTCATTGAAGTTGTGTGATAACGAATCATTATTCCACGACTCAGATCTCCCAAATGTGTTTAAGCCTTCAACAGATATTCAAACATATTCAATACTCATATAAAAATTAAAACCCTGAAAAAAAAACTTTCAACCCTACCAAAAAGTGATCAAATTAATGAGTCATGACAAACTTTACAAATCCAATACTTGCAAAAAAAATATACATACATATATATATATATATATATATATTTCAAGACTTCACAAAAGTTACTGTTGCACATTACACGAAAGTTTAAGAAACCTTCCTTATTTCAGAGCATCTTTAAAAAGTGATGAAATACATTCCAATTATCTAATTATCGTCCTATAACGTGAAAAAAAAAATTATGTCATGATTCTAAAGTATATAGGCTCAAGTACGTGGGTTTCTATTATAGGCTTTATCATGTTTTATAAAATCTGCAAATAATGTTAAAATCGTTTCTCTCATTGAAGTTGTGTAATGACGAATCATTATTCCACGACTCAGATCTACCAAATGTGTTGAAGCCTTCCACAGATATTTAAACATATTCAATCCTTCCACAAAATTAAAACTGAAAAAAAAAATTTCAACCCTACCAAAAAGAAAAAGTGATCAAATTAATGAGTCACGACAAAATTTACAAATCCAATCCTTGCAAATATATATATATATATATATTTCAAGACTTCACAAAGTTACTATTACATATTTCACGAAAGTTTTAGAAACCTTCCTTATTTCAAAGTATCTTTAAAAATGATGAAATACATTCCAATGATCTAATTAACGTCTTATAACGTGAAAAAATGTCATGCTTATAAAGTATAAGAATTAAAAAATTGGAAAACGTCGTTAGATTTACAAATGTTTACTAAGCCAATTGAGATCATTATTCAGGCTCAAGTCGCGGCCAGGGGTATGTGGTGCGAGGGCGGAGCCCCCGCTGCATCATACCACTGGCCGCAACTTGAGCCTGAATAATGATCTCAATTGGCTTAGCAAACATTTGTAAATCTAACGACGTTTTCCAATTTTTAAATTCTTATACTTTATAAGCATGACATTTTTTCACGTTATAAGACGTTAATTAGATCATTGGAATGTATTTCATCATTTTTAAAGATACTCTGAAATAAGGAAGGTTTCTAAAACTTTCGTGAAATATGTAATAGTAACTTTGTGAAGTCTTGAAATATATATATATATATATATATTTGCAAGGATTGGATTTGTAAATTTTGTCGTGACTCATTAATTTGATCACTTTTTCTTTTTGGTAGGGTTGAAATTTTTTTTTTCAGTTTTAATTTTGTGGAAGGATTGAATATGTTTAAATATCTGTGGAAGGCTTCAACACATTTGGTAGATCTGAGTCGTGGAATAATGATTCGTCATTACACAACTTCAATGAGAGAAACGATTTTAACATTATTTGCAGATTTTATAAAACATGATAAAGCCTATAATAGAAACCCACGTACTTGAGCCTATATACTTTAGAATCATGACATAATTTTTTTTTTCACGTTATAGGACGATAATTAGATAATTGGAATGTATTTCATCACTTTTTAAAGATGCTCTGAAATAAGGAAGGTTTCTTAAACTTTCGTGTAATGTGCAACAGTAACTTTTGTGAAGTCTTGAAATATATATATATATATATATATATGTATGTATATTTTTTTTGCAAGTATTGGATTTGTAAAGTTTGTCATGACTCATTAATTTGATCACTTTTTGGTAGGGTTGAAAGTTTTTTTTTCAGGGTTTTAATTTTTATATGAGTATTGAATATGTTTGAATATCTGTTGAAGGCTTAAACACATTTGGGAGATCTGAGTCGTGGAATAATGATTCGTTATCACACAACTTCAATGAGAGGAACGATTTCAACATTATTTGCAGATTTCATAAAACATGATAAAGCCTATAATAAAAGCCCACATACTTGAAGCTATATGCTTCGGTAAATTTCTATCGGTTTGTTGACTTTTTCCGAAAGTAAATTTAAGAATGTATTTGAGAAAGGTTATACGCCAAACTGGCCAACGGAAATTTTCACAATATGTCGAGTAGGAAAAACTAGCCCTGCTACATATAACATAAAAGATCACCAAGATGAGCCCATTGCAGGTGGTTTCTATGAGCAAGAGTTACTTCGAGTTAAATATCCCGACATATCTCTCATCGAAAAAGCCTGGAAGAGGCGTGGTAGTCAGTTGCTTGTGAAATGGCTAGGTTTCGACAATACACATAATAGTTGGATAAGTAAGGATGATTTGTGAACAATAAAGAAGACAAACAGATTTTTAAAGTCTGATTTATTCTTTATGACCCTCCCGACACATCCAAGCAGGTCTCTGCATAGCCCTGGAAAGCAGACAGAAGGAAAAAAAGGATGGACACATTGAGTTTCACAAAAAAGATTCTTTTTATTTCACATCAAATGTACAAATATTGAAGAAAAATGTTCTCTCTCTCTCTCTCTCTCTCTCTCTCTCTCTCATACACATACGTACGCGCTCTTGGTTTACAATTCTCTACGTTTTCATTGCTTCCGAACCTTTGGGAATACTGTAATGATCCCATGGCAACGTGTCTACCGTTCCAGGTATAATATATCGCTTGTCATCGTGTGGACTTAGAACGATTTTTGTCTCTGTTATGGTATAGACATTATGTAATGTCGATAGAATCGATGATTGGCAACACTTCATTTCAATCTGCTCATCGAGACATTTCACATAATCTTCAAATTTTATGGTTCTCACAACAACATTGCTCTTTACACCTTTCGCTTTTTTAACATCTTTCTTCCCCTCAACTCGCATCGCATACATTTTCGATTTAAATCCAACGAATTCAGTCATGAGGGCCCCGTTGTTCTCATCCTTCATGAGGCCTGGGACCTTTTTGTTGACAAGCGGTGTACCATATACATTGTCAGGGGGGTAGTCGCTTGTGTCATATTTATCAAGATTACGTTTCATATCCTGGTATACATCTTCACATTCAATATGATAAATCAGACTATCAGTATCCGTATACATAACTTTACATTTGTTTTGATACGATGGAGTTATAAACTCGTGGTGGAACGCATATCGAATATCGACAAGTTTTTGAGATATCCAAAATGGGCATACCCGCATATATTGGTTTGTTAAACTTGACCTGTAGATTTCGCAACTCTACAGCGATTAAATTTTCCGCAAAGATACTTCGACTGTGAAAATTAGGTTTTGCAATCATAGCCTCTGCTCCATATCGGCCTACCCATTCAGTTAACAGTTTGACTTGCACGTGACTACGAACACCTTGTATGGTTTTTCCAAAAACTGCATTATTCATTAATCTCTTAAATTCTTAAACTCTCTCAAACTCTCAACCACTCAAACTCTTGAACTCTCACTCTCAAACTCTGAAACTTTCAACTTTTCAAACTCTCAAACTCTGTCGAACTCTCAAACTCATAAACTTTTGAACTCTCAACCTCTTAAACTACTAAACTCTCAAACTCTCAAACTTTCAAACTTTCGAACTCTCAAACTCTCTTAAACTCTCAAACTTTCAAACTCTCAAACTCTCTTAAACTCTCAAACTTTCAAACTCTCAAACTGTCAAACTGTTTTGAACTCTCAAACTCTCAAATTCCCAAATTCTCAAACTGTCTCGAACTCTCAAACTCTCAAACTCTCTCAAATTCTTAAACTCTCAAACTCTTAAACTCTCAATCTTTCAAACTCTTAAACTCTCAAAATCTCAACCTCTCAAACTCTTAAACTCTCTCAAACTCTCAAACTCTAAAACTCTCAAACTCTCAAGGTCTCAAACTCTCGAACTCTCTTAATTTTTTTGCACTTTCAAACTCTCAAACTCTCTCAAACTCTCAAACTTTCACTCTCAAACTCTCACACTCTCAATCTGGCAAACTCTCAAATTCTCAAACTGTCTCAAACTTTCAAGCTCTCAAACTCTCTCAACCTCAAATTCTTGAACTGTTTCAAGCTCTCAAACATTCAAACTCTCTCTAACTCTCGAACTCTCATACTCTCATACTCTCTTAAACTCTCAGACTCTTATACTCTCTTAAACTCCCAAACTCTCTCAAACTCTCAGACTCTCATACTCTCTTAAACTCTCACTCCCAAATTCTCAACCTCTCAAACTCTCTCGAACTGTCGAATTCTCAAACTCTTGAACTCTCTCAAACTATCATACTCTTAAACTCTTTAACTCTCTCTCAAAACCTCAAACATTTAAACTCTCTCAAACTTTTAAACTCTCATCCTCTCTGAAACTCTCACACTCCCATACTCTCTTAAACTCTCTCAAACTCTCAAACTTTTCAACTCTCTCGAACTCTCAAACTTTCAAACTTTTAAACTCTCAATCTCTGTAACTCTCAAACTGTCTCAAACTCTCAAATTCTCAAACTGTCTTAAACTCTCAATATTTTAAACGAATTCAGTCATTATAGCCCCGTTGTTCTCATCCTTCATGAGACCAGGGACCTTTTTTGTTGACAAACCGATGTGAAACTCTACTTAAATTCACAATGTTATCCATACGGTAACATGAATTTGAATATACAACAAAATCAGTATGCATTACTCTACGACATGTATACAAATTTCCAATCCATGTATTACAATAAGGAGAGTGAGCCATGGTTGAACAAAACGGAATTTTAAAAATATGCACCACTTGTTGTAATTGATTGCTCAAAACAATATGATTCCCTCAAGTCTGGCCCCGTGGATGTTTGTCTCGAATTTGAAATAGAAAACGAACATTCCTCTGCACAAACATGCGCATACTGCCTCATTCTATACGATCGTATAGTCGAATATAATCCCATAAGTGGTGGAGTCAAAAATTGGTATAAAATCGGGGGTGATGATGCTGCTGGACATTAGTCAAAATGGAGTTCATCGTCAATGTACAAGGTTTCAAGGGGCCTCTCAATGAATTCATCCTCAAAGAAATATCAATCGATCAAGCTTATGACAAAAAATGTTGAGCCTCTGACGCTTATCTTCGAATCACCATACGCCTGGGACACTCTACCAGGAAGATACAAAATGACATACAAATGGTTGGAACGTAATTGTCACGGACTACCATGGGATTATGGCAGTATACCATACGATGCAGCAAAAGTGATAATTCAAACCATCTTACAACGAGCTCGTGCAATATACGTGAAAGGATGTGAAAAGTCTTCGTGGCTGATGAGTTTCTTGGATCTATCAACGGAAATTATCGATTTGGAGACTCTGGACTGTCCATCGCTGCAGAAGTTACCGAAAATTCGACCCAATTGCCCCCACCACCACCACCACCACCGCAATTCGAAATATAATTGTGCGAATAAGAATGTGAAATCTCTGAGAAGTTGGTTATATGTCTATCATGCATTGTGTGAACGAGGGATTTTTGAATAAACAAAATATTTTTTTATGATTATATATGGCTTTATTCGTTTTTATTATAAACACTCATCTCCTCCTTCTCCACCACTCAGCATACATTATTACAAATGATTTTTGACAACGAAGAGAATCATACATATTTTTACATTTTTTTTCCCACAAACGATGAAATTTTTCACGACATACATATTTTTAC
Organism: Rhimphoctona megacephalus; assembly: GCA_963989365.1. NCBI lineage: Eukaryota > Metazoa > Arthropoda > Insecta > Hymenoptera > Ichneumonidae > Rhimphoctona > Rhimphoctona megacephalus. Next base: position 36,362,709 of record OZ022414.1, on the reverse strand, counting down.
ACCATTTTTTCGCAACGATGAAACTTTTCAAACGAACCATGGTAGTTTATAATAACCGAGATGGATTATATCGCTCAGGAAGATGTCCGTCCACACGTAGACATTCTTCTTGTGAACTTCAGCCAACGTCTCAAGGTATTCATCTTCATCTCTATGGAAATCTCTGAAGTCAGACTGTGGTAGCATAACCACAATGTAATCTGCGATTATAACGAAGTATTGTGGCTCGTAAATGGTTTTTTCCACGTATGATATATCAATGACCGGATAACGCACACCAGCCTGAAGTTCCCTCGCCTTTTTCAATGAAAGACCATATGTCGACATGAAAAATTTGTTTAATGACACACAATCCATTTTTGTAGAGTGATTTCGAGAAGTATATATCTGACTTTGAGCTAATGTTGTAGTCGAATGATGATTCCTTCTCCACGATTTCAGTACCCATCCCTTCTCTCACGAGCATGCAGAAGATACCCTGTTCAAACAAGTCGTCAGCCTCCCCCGTCTGTGGACACGTGCACCCCGGAACAAGCTCAAACGCGTTCTTCACTCTCTCGACATTTTCTACAATTTCGACGTAGAGGTGTGGGACCGTCAATGTGATCTTCCATCGATGGTGTATTCCAATGTTCATTGCATCGACAAAATGATTTAATTTCACTGCCGGATTTGTAATATTCTGGTAAACGCTCCCACAAAATATCTGTGTAGTCACTGAAATATTTTTTAAACGCCGTTAGTGATATAATTTCTAGCTCCTCTCGCGTAATTTCTCGAGGATTCCTAATGCGTTGAATCACATAAATATTCACCAGTTGTTCCATGATGAAACACTTTTCACAATCTCAACGGATGGGTCCAACAGCATCAACATGAGTCAGTTCCCATGGTGGATTAAAATGATCATCACACTCATGATATGATTGTATCTCACTGTCACACTGTAAATGCTCTGGTAAACGATCCCACAATGAAGTTATACAGTAGCTAAAATATTTTAAAAGTAAAGCCTTGGGAATCGATTCGAGTTCATTTTTCGTCAATGTCCAGGGGTCTTTCGACGGGTGGATTGCATACAAGCTTGCGCATCTATCCATGTCGACGTCTACTTTCAGAATAAACATTTAACTCTCAATCTTATAAGTTTATCCACTTTTTCAAACTAAAATTATTTAAAAATAATCATACATCTCTCACACTCACTATACCCCGCATTTCCCCTACCCTCGCCCCACCCATACAGCATCAACGCAAGACTGTACATAACGCAAAAAAAAAATATGGACTAGCAGGTAGGAGATTTATCTTTTGTTAAAATTCTACTGATGCACCGTTTTAAGCAAACAATGACTCAATGGAGGTCAGGTGTGATCGTCACCTGCAAGTTTTGAAGTATGGGCGACTTTAAAAATCTCCATCCCTTCTTGCGCCTCGTGAGAAATGTCTCTACAGGTTAAAATATATGCAACACCGGACACATAACTCTGTCATTGAGCGAGTGCATCTTTGTAAAGATTTCTAGTTCGATGTGGAATTTTTTCAAAGTTGGGGGAAGGGCAGGTGCATTTTCAAAAGAAATCTCATGGCCAGAGTGTAAAAATATGTAACACGGAATATATAAATCTCTCATTAATGTGATGTTCTGCCCCCCTCCCCCCTCCCCCCTTTTAACATCATCATTTTTAACCTCAGCCTCTCCCTCACACTCCTTCCATCTCTCTCACACACACACACACTACCCCCTCCATCCTTAAAAAATGTTTCTAACAAAATCATCATCTCTTATATAGATTTTCCAAAAAGCAATGCTATTGAGGTGAGGGGGTGGGGGTTGTATATGTGGAAAGATGTAGACATGAAGATGTAAATCTATTGGTTGGAATTTTCTCTTTTTCCGTTACCGCGATAAAATGTGGTATGAAAAAATAAAAAATGTTGCTGCTTTTTCCCACAAAGTCGGCTATTTTACTCTTTTGTTGCAAGGTGGAAGTTTCATTTGTTGGAATTCTTTCTTTTTATGTTACCGCGAAAAATGTGGTATGAAAAATAAAAAATGTTGCTGCTTTTTCCCACAAAGTCGGCTTTTTTTTTTTTTTTTTTTTTACTCTTTTGTTACAAGATGGGAGTTTAAGATAGAAAACTGATGATGAAAAATTTATCAGTCGGCATTCTCTTCGTTTCATTACGCAGATATACATCAGCTATAGGTCAAGGGAAAAATGTGGGTGTGCACCCTCCAATTGAGTCAAAATTTCCACTGAGACATATTTTTATAGAGACAATGTCTCAATCATGGTAGAATGCCACAATTCTATAGATTATACCGTGGAAAAAACCACGTCTCCTAGAGAACATAAATATAATTAGTACAGTCACGGGTGTCAGGCTCAAAAATTTTCACCCCATTGTGTTAACTTTGTTTATTACTACCGTGCAGGTTGTTGCAGGTCCTCAGCGGGACCGACAAAAGAAGCGAGCCCTTCCTTCCCCCTCTGCAGCGCTTCTATTTTTCTTTTCTATCTCTCTCACACCCTTCTTTCATCTCTCTCTCCCGCCCTCACTCAACCATCCCCTCCACAAACCCCCTCCCCCCGCAACAGTCCCTTCCCCGCACCGCAGCGTTCCCCGCACCGGACCCCGCGCTCCCCCGTCCCCGCACCCCCTGAGATCCCTGAGTTTGAACCGGCCTAGCTCATATACTGTTTTTATAAAGGATTTTTGTGCGGAGAGATCTTTGCATGAACGACTTTAGACGGGTTTTTGTAAATTTTTGTGGGAATCGGTATTTGGCGCTGGGAGGTGGGGGGGATTAACTGAAACGACTATTTGGGGGGCGTACATGTATTTGTCTCAGCTTTTTTCACAGCATTTATGCTGTTTTTGGCTAGGATTTGTCGACTTTTTATATGGAATTCATAGCTTGTTAATTAAAAATGTTAATATTGTGTACGTACTCGGGTATGAAATTCATAGCTTGCCAATTAAACATGTTTATATTACGTATGTATTTTGAGTGATGCAAAAGAATTGACATTTTTTCGGCATTGCCGCAAAATATGGTAACATTTTATCAAAAAGTGATTCTCTCAAGAATTGAATCCTGAATAAAAATTTTAGAGGTCGCTCAAGCGATTTTTTAAATGATTTCGGCTAAAAATGGATACATGATCGAATTTCGAGCTGGTGTATCGCGACTGTATTCGGACTGGAGTTGCGATGTGAAATATTAATCTAAGAAGTGTTGAAATGAATTCAATCTTGGTAATTAACCGTCAATACTTATAAAATTATTAGATTACTTAAAACGTACAGTAGTTCTAAGAAGATATGACGCATAAAAAACAACAACGAACAAGTAAATTTTTTTTTTAATTGTGTGAAAAAAAATTTCAAAAAATATTACACCGAAACATCCGTACTAACAGATCAACGGATCGGAAAATATTCCATAAAAACTGATGCCGAAGAAATACTCCAATAGCATCAGAATACACCGAAAGTTTTTAAATATAAGTAATCATAACGAAACGAGATTGTGAAACAAAAAAGTATACGCACAAAATTTCGAGAGCAAAAGTTTGATTGGAAAAAATAATTTTAGCCAAAGTACTACGCGAGTTTTTCTTTTATAATGTTTATTGATTACGAATTATATCTCATGAGCAATATGTAAAAAAAAAATTGGTGAAGTACTTATGAAATTTTTTTTCTCAAATCAAATAGCTTTTCGCTCAAAATTATTTCGCATCACTTGATTCCGTTTTGGGTTGCAAGTGCAAATGGTATTTTCCAGCAGGCGCACTACGTACACTTTAAACATTGGGCGCGCGATGCAATTTTCTCACATGTATAGCTTCAAGTGCTTCATTTGGTGAATAGGAACTTGAAAACAATTTCGCCACAAGGATTGTGGCTATTAAACATTTTTAATTTAATAAAAACCATAAATTTAACGATAATTGACACTAAAAACTAAAAAATAATAATTAAAAAGATTCAAAAACAAAAATTCAAAAATTTTTTTTAACTCTTCTATCATATAGAAGAATACATTTGGTGAAGATAGAAAAAATTTCAAATGCTTATGCCATTTGAAATTTTCAAGTAATCATCGTTTTAATATAAGTGTGAGAAAAAGTCTCATAGCGCGCTTGCTGACGGGTTAAGGTCTCTACCACTCTAGGGTGGTTTAAAACCATATATAATTCAAACCTAGGGTGGTTCAAACGTAGGGTGGTATCATACACCATTCTCTCAGTTATATAAAACATGAAGAGAATGGTTTCCAAATAAACTTTATTATTGCATGCAAGGGACATTTTATGGTAAAAGAGAAGAGGTACTGTTTTCGACTCCGTTCTAGAGTTTACGTTCGGAAAAATAAATTGCTGGGGCTAAGGTTAATAAAAAAAATTATTTATTAAGGCACTGTTCAAAAGTTTATTTATTAAATTACACTTTATTTATGCACTATCACTCTTCTATCTATATACATAAATGTTACTTTAACCAAAACTGAAACTGACCGCGATCTTTATAACCTCACGACTGTTCAAAGATATCAAATATTCACCGAATACGAGTTTATCATACACCATTCTCTTAGTTATAAAAAAAAAAAAAACAAAGAGAATGGAATCTAAATAAACTTTATTATTGCATTCGAGGAACATTTTATGGTAAAAGAGAAGAGGCACCGTTTTCGACTCCGTTTTAGAGTTTACGTTCGGAAAAATGGACAAATAGCAAAAATCCCCTCCCGAGGAAAAAAAACCTGGACAAGTACATTAGTGGTCCCTCGTTTCACTATGATATCACAAAAAATCGAAAACCCCACTTAATTTTTTTTTTTAATGTTTACTAATTTTATTCATATTCCGGAGGGAAACCAACTATATAAATCACGAAATATCCGGCCAAAAAACCAGACTTCATAATAAATGTTACTTTGAATTTATTTCCACAGAACAAAACAAGAATCAAAACATTAAAAAATCAGCGTTATCAAGATGAGCAAAATACCTCTTATAATTGGTGTGTAAGAAGTATCAATAGTCTAGAAAAAAATGAAAAAAGGTCGACATCTAAGGTATGTGCAGCAGTAAAATTTATGATATCAGTACTAGGACAAGTATTTCTTTGGTGACTGAGAAGATATCAATATGGACGTACCGGCAACGTAGGGCATGCAGTTGGTGCATTGCTTCTGGGATCTCCTAAGTCGAATAGCTACTTTTGTTTTGGCTATGGCGCGACCAATGTTGCTAAATAGTATTTACTCATATGAACTAATGCAACAACATTGCCTGCGCCGTGGCTAAAATAACGAAAAACAAGGAGGAACAGGAAGTTTCGCATAAGATCCCGTGCTTTTGTAATGTTCAAAAAAAAACTTTAATTTATGTCTGTACATGATAGCACAATTTTGTTTGATTGGTAATAATTTGATGAACGTTCACCACCGTACGTTGAGCGTATACGCACAGAGTACTTGTCCGGCCCATAACTTTTTATTATATATTATAAATATTTTATTATATTATTATAAATTTCTGACGGCGAAAAGCAACGCATGCAACGAAAAGCACCTCCAATTTGATATTCACATGAATGAGCAATTATAATAAAAACAGTATACAGTATATTAATTTTACTGAACAGTGCTCGTATCATTAAAATACCGCGTCTCTCAATTTTCCTCAGCGTATCTCAATTTTCATATACGGTATCCGCATAAAAGCTTCCTATACATGTGTATTAATTTTCATACGGAAATTTTTTACAGTGTAGATAATTACATTTAACTTTACTGTCAGGAGCCTCAGAATTATTATTCTTTCAAAGATGAAATGACGGAAGAATATGATGCATCATCCTTGACTTACAAATTGTTTTATAAAATATTTAAAAAAATTAGATTAAAAAAAAAAATCGGCCGAAGTACTTGACGAATGTTTTTTCACTTAATTTACATAATGTATCGGTCATGGTGACAACCTCGCCAAGTACTTCGGCCGAAATTCTTTTTCATCTAATTTTTTTTCGTTTGCAATCTTTTTTTGCTTCGGACTCTTATTGATACAGAGTTTTTATTTTCATTCTGGTTGGTAAAACAACTGCATTTTCGAACTTCATTCTTTTCTCTATCAACATTCAACATTATTTGAAGATTTCATGTCACACGATAAAGCCTCCCATACTTGGCTACATATATTTTAGTATAGCTCAATTTATTTTATAACTTTTTGCGATACCCAACCTTAGCTTTTCGCGAGGATTAACTCATTTTGTTTTGTGTGATTTGAATTTATTTGATACATTTTTTGAGAGTGGTCACTTTTTTACTTTTTGATAGGATTTGATTTTCTCTGGGATTTTTGCGAGGAAAGGTTTTTGCAGTGTATGTATATTCGTGGAAAAATATGGGAACGGCGGTCAACAAATGTACTTGTCCAGGTTTTTTCCGCGAGGGGGATTTTTATGCATGATATGATTCGTTTTTTCTTGTTCTTTTCAAACATCTCGCTTTATATAGATTAGAAAAAGGTTACATTGGGAAATTATCGCTTTTTCATTTCCAAACCCTGACCCCTTCTACTTCGAGTCAGGTTTTATCCCCATGAAATAAAGGGACACATGTTTTGGAATTTTTAATTTGGCATTTTTTTAATTCTCGAGCCAGTCAAATTTTTTTGACATTTCGCTTTACCTTTCTGGAATCAGGCTAAAATAAGTCGGGAACTGAGAGTCTGATACAAAAATTTACAAAACTTTTGAGGGCTAGATTAGAGCAGTCAGAACTTTTCCATAGAATTTGTAGCTATTTGAATTTGTGTTTACCAAAGAAACATATTAAATAGCAGTATCTCCTTGTTATATTTGTAGATTTGTGGTAAAAAATATTACGCTTATTTCAGCTTGTTGATAAAAATCGAGATTTTTTTCGAAATTTTTCATTTTTGATTAATAATAAAATAAAAAACCAGTTGCACATATGTTAAGAGAAAACATATCGAATCTATTGTGAAAAAAGTTTACGCATTTTTTCATTCTTATTTTATTAACAAGGTAGAATCATGATTATTTTCAATACCATTGAAGAAGTTACTACCATGAAAATAAAAAGTTACAACTATTTCAATATTCTCATTGAATATAAAAAAGTTCAAATAGTATGTTATGGGAACTCCAAAACAATATATTGAACAATGCGAACAAACTCAGACCAGGATCGTACCCAAGAGAATGAAATGAATTTAGTTGTATTAGTCGCATTAGCTTTGAGCAAATTTTGATACCATCAAAACCAGAGCGACTGTAGAGGAAAGCCTTTGGATTAAAAGTTTTTCAATTTATTATGCCATAAGCAGAGCTAAAAAGTGGAAATACTTAGCACACATGTCTCCTCTTCACAAAATGTTCAAAGTTTGTAGATATCCGCTACATTCCAATGATACAAATTTTGATACTATCAGAAGAAGAAGAGCACCCGAAGACTTTCTGAAATAACTTTTTAAATTTATTATGCCACAACTAAAGTGGAAATGTGAAAAAACATAGTGCACTTTAAGCCCAACAAAGTTCAGAAAATTTGGATGTATCTATTGCGTTCCGAGGACAAAAATTTCAATCCCATCCAAAAATGAGCAGCCGAAGACTTTTTGTAATAAATTTTTCAATTCATAATGCACAATCAGAGACAGAAAGTGGAAATACTTGGCGCATATGTCGCTTCACAAAATGTTAAAAGTTTGTAAGTATCGGCTACATTCCCATGATACAAATTTTGATATTTCTAACAATAATGGCCGTGAAAGCCTCAAAACTAGAACTTACAGATATTTTAATATTATCTTTGAATTTTGAAAAGTTCAGAAAGTATGTTATGGATATTTTAAAACAATAAATTCAACAAAGCGGGCAAACTTAGATCAGTACTATGCCCAAGAAAATGGATCGAGTTGAGTTGTACCAGTTGCATTATCTTCGTGCAAATTTTCGTACCATCACAACCAGAGCATCCGTAGAGCAAATCTTTTTGAAAATATTTTTCAATTCGTTATGCCACAATAGGAGCCAAAAAGTAGAAATACTGTGCACACATGTTGCTCCAGGAAATTTCCAAAGTTTGTAAGTATACTTTGCGTACCAATGAAACAAAGTTTTATACTTCCAGAAAAAAGGAACCAAAGACTTTCTGACAATTTTTTGAATTAATTATGCTACAACTCAAGCATACCACACATAGAGCTCAATAAAGTTTATGAATTTTGCATGTAGCCATTACTTTTCGAAGCCAAATTTTAATCCCATCCAAAAATGAGCAACTGAAGAATTTTCATAATAAAATTTTCAAGTCCTAATAATGCCACTATTCGAGCCAAAAAGTGGAAATATTGGGCACACTTGTCACTTCACAGATATTTCAAAGTCTGTACGTATCTGTTGCAATTCAATGATACAAATTTTGATAAAATCAGTAAAACACATCAGAAGACTTTCTGAAACAGTTTTTCAAAATTTATTATGCTACAACTAAAGTGGGGAAGTGAAAAAATATAGCTCAATAGAGCCGAATGAAATTCTGAAATTTTGCATATATTCATGGTGTTCCGAAGACAATAATTTTGATCCCATTGACAAATGAGCAACCGCAGAATTTTCATAACAAAATTTTTAATTCATAATGCCACAATCGGAGTCAAAAAGTGGAAATACTTGGTACATTTGTTGCTTTACAGAATTTCCAAACTCTGTAGGTATCCGTTGCAATCCAATGATACAAATTTTGATAATATCAGTAAAAAAACATAAGAAGACTTCCTGAAACAATTTTTCAAAATTCATTGTGCTACAACTAAATTAGGGAATTGAAAAATTGTAGCGCACATTGGGCCCAACAAAATTCTGAAATTTTACATGTATGCACGGCATTCTGAAGTTAGCAATTCTTAACCCATCGACAAATGAGCAATCGAAGAATTTTCATAACAAAATTTTCAATTCCTAATGCCATAATGGAAACCAAAAAGGGAAAATACTTGGCACATCTGTCGCTTCATAGAATTTTCAAAGTCTGTAGGCATCCATTGCAATTCAATTATACAAATTTTAATATCAGTAAAAACACATCGGAAGACTTCCTGAAACAATTGTTTAAAATTCATTATGCTACAACTAAAGCGCTGATGTGAGAAAATATAGAGCATATTGAGCCAAACAAAATTCTGAAAGTTTGCATATATCCATGGTGTTCCGAAGACAATATTTTTGATCCCATTGACAAATGAGCAACCGAAGAATTTTCATAACAAAATGTTCAATTCATAATGCTACAATCGGAGCCAAAAAGTGGACATACTTGGTACATTTGTCGTTTCACAGAATTTCCAGAGTCTATAGGTATTCGTTGCAATCCAAAGATACAAATTTTGATAATACCAGGATATGGAGTATATACCGCCATAGTCTTTTGACATAAAGATATATTATACGAGTCATTTTGACATAAAGATATATCGTTTCTTACTACGGTTAACATCCAGATGCATCCATATATATCCAGATGCAGGTTGACAGTGTATTTGTCTATTTATTCATCAAACGCGAGATGATTCTCCACCATATTTTGGATAGAAAAACGACGTCGAAAATCTTTTGAAATGGACCAACAATTATCATGCAAGGAACATTTTATGATGTACAAATCTTATTATGGTAAGCGAGGAACATTTTATAATAAAGAGGAAAGGGACCAATAAAATAAATTGTCAACAGTGTAGAGATAAAAGAAATATTTATTAGACACTGCTCAAAACTCGGCATGATAATAACAAACTTTGCCATTTACATTTGTTTGACACTCATTATTAGTTTTATAGAGTTTCTTTTCCAAATGTACATCGATTCACACCAATCATGATTAACAGTTCAATGTACACCATTTCATAGTTATCAAAGAAACGAAAAGAATGATTTCTCAAGAAATCTTATACAAGGAACATTTAATCACGAAACAGAAAAGAGATTGCTTTCGTTTCCGGCGTAGAGTTAAGTGTGGAAAATAAAAAATGCAGGGTTAACAATAATAAAAAAATACATATTCATTTCAGCACTGTTCGAAAGTTGATTAAAAGCACTTCATTATTTTCACACCATCACTTTCTTATTATTACTGTAACCCAGAGTCGATCGAACCTAACCACGATATTTATAACCTCACAACTGTTCGTGAAAAAACATTAATATTTTCAATACTGTTTAAGCCACGAGATTCTAATTAGTCGCGATCGAAAGGGGGAAAAAAATAAAAAATACGTTAATTTGAAAGAAACTCTAAATTGCTGTCATTGAATTTATATTAAAGAAATCATTTTTGGATCGTACGTCTCGCACTCTTCCGTGGTAAAAATATTAGTCCAAGTGCCCGTCAAATGGTTATTGTTTAACTAAACTCACACATCCCGCACTGTTTTTACGAAACTTCGATCAAACTTTCAAACCTCAAAAAACACTTTGATAAATACTATTGTCACTTATCACTTATCCCGATTGATTTTTCCGAATTTTGTCATTGATTCCCGATTTTACGACGAATGCGCGTTAAAACGGTTATAAAACGGTTATTACTGTTTATAACCAAACTCTTCCACACGTCCTGCACTGTTTTCATCATTTATTTTTTGAATTCCGTTTCACACAGATTCACACCACTGAACTCTACTAATACTGGAACACTGACTCCCATAAGATCCTAACGGGCCCGACCGTTCCAAGAGAGAGGGTGGTCTGTGGCAACGTGTCCTTTTCTATCTGATTTGTGCGCACGCGCATTTTTTTTTGTACAATCTGAACAGAAAATCGGTTTAGTGTGTCAATACTTTCATATTGAGGTTAGTTTTCTCGCTGTTAACTAATTTTCATGGTGGACTGTACCGACAAAGACAACTGCACCAATTGCGACTGTCTCTCTCGGAACGCCCAGTCAGCGTTCCAGTATAAGTAGAGTTCAATGATTCACACAATCACACAGATCACACAGATCACACAAACAAGCCAATGAATGAATTCACTGGTATCAAGAGACTCGGTAGAGTCAACGAAGTCAGATTTATATAGAAGCCCAGTTCTTATGGGCGCCTTGAAGACAAACTTTCTGTGACCCGAACTGCCGCTCCGCGGCGCGGCGTTCGCTCTGTGACGTCACTAGCGACAAGCTGCCATGTTGCCATGGAGATGGGGAAGCGTGGAGTGACGTATCTCTCTTGCACATTTAATAGCAAGAAGATGCTTCGACTGAGCGCGTGGGGTCAAGTGATCGAATCCTACAATTGAAGTTTTTTTTTTTTTATGTAAAATGTATATAAATATTTGAGACCACTTTCTTTGTAATATAGTTTTTTTACACAATGAATATCTTTAAGAAAATGACGCAAACACGGGCCATTCAGATAAGCGGTATGAGCTCGACGTGGGGTGAAGTGTTCATACCCTGATTTTCTTTTCTTTTTTTTTTCCAAGTCCGCGACACACTATACCCGTAAAACAGCTGGAAACGATAAAAATATTTTGAGTAGAAATTTCTGATATGAAAAATACATTAGCCTGATATAAATAAATATAAGATAGATGTCTACATTTTTTAAATTTAATTGAAATCAGTTTATTTTTCGGATGAGAATTTCGTAATTTCGAAATGGAAGAATAATTCAGTCATAACAGGAAATGGCGAACACTAATTTGGAACGAAAAAATCTTGACATAACCGAACTATTGTTTGTGGCATCATTAATTTTTTTCCAGTATCGACTATTTTTTTCAAAAGCTTTCGAAAAAGTCCATAAAAATTTCCAATAGTTTTGAAAGCTTTTATAACGATAAGGCGTTGAACGAACAATTTTTTGAATACTGTCACCTGAAAAAATTAAGGTGAAGATCGATGGGAAAAAGAATAAGGAACAAATTCAAAGTATGCTAGAAGAATTTCTTTTGTTTTTTCAACGAAGAAATATACGGTTTTTTCGGCGAATTTATATAAAGTCTCGATAATATCAAAAATTGGACTCATTTTTCCGACAAATGCCTGAATATGAAAAGTATTCAGTGATCTCAATTCATGTAAAAAATTGGCTCCATCTTCTTTTCTTCGTGGAAGTGTGTGTGGGTGTAATTGTTTTTAATACTTGGTAAAAAGCAAACATAGGAATATTTCATGTACCCACTCTTAGTTAATTTTAGTTCACGTATAGCAGTATTATTGAAAAATAGACAGTGCATTTTAGAGCTTTTGTGTCAAAAATAGAAAACATGCGTGAACTAAAATTATTCAATGGAAACCACGGGAAGGTGGCGGGTGTCTTCCATCGGGACGGGGAGGATGTACTGGAAAGGGTGGGTGTGAATGGGGATGTAATTAGGTATTAAGGAGTTTTCCTACTGTATTGTTGAAAAAAAAGAGAAAATAGTATCTGCTGAGATCGGGAAAAGAAAAAATTAAAAAAACATGCTGGTAACAGTAGGATCACTCTTTAATATAGGATATTTTTCAGAACCTTTCACAAGGTTGCAAAATTTCGGGGAAATATGCCTAAAACAGACCCCTGGTTTATTTTAATAGCCAACAATCACAATCTGAAAAAGCGTACTTCTTTATACTTTAATTATTTCGAGAAAAATGATAACAAGATCATAAGTCAACATGAGAGGACTAAAATATCAGAGTACCATGGTCCGCGTTAGGAATACATACCCTAGCGATAAAAATATAAAACAATATGAAAATTATTGCATTAATTTCTAAAAAGAACAGTTTTTGACTAGAAATCATAGAAAAAGAAAACTTTGTCTAAATAAAATATTTAAATAACAAAAAATGTAAAAATGAAATATTAACTCGAAACTTCGAACAAATCTTATATCTACATAGTTTTCTATTTAAAAATTGAAAAAGCAGACTAGTTTTGGAACCAACTTTTAAAATATAATTAAAAAAATATATTCGACTAGAAATGCTGAATAACACTCGGAAAAAAAATTTCACAGGAAACTTTGAACAAATCTTATATTTAAAATAAAATCTTTATCAGAGATATTAAAAAGTGGACTAACTTTGGAATAAACTTTGACAATATTTTGCTAAAAACAACTGTGAGGTTGAAGTTCACATCTTTGAAATGCTACAAGGTTCTTTATTGTTAGGAAATACAATTTAAACCGTATGAACCATATTTGGCTGTGACAAATTATTTCTCGAGTACTCAAAAAGTTTGAATATAAAAAAATTGCAACATCTTGAAAATTAATGATGAAATGGGATATTTTTTGTTATCTTACAAAGATGCTCGCCTCAATATTATGAAAGTTTCATTTTATTTACATGAGCGTGCATATTGAATCATAGAGATAAGGACCCCCTGGTTCGTCACTTATAAGGTATTTATAAAAGACTCCAAACCCTCTCTATTAGATGCACAAACACATAAATTAATGTCTGGAGAGATCAATCCTTTTATTTGTTAGTTATGTGGAAAAATATGCGTTGATGAAGAATTTAGCAATTTGGAAGCAATGAAAAGTGAAAAATATATTTACAGAAATATCCGGTTTAATAGGAACTACAAACTTTTTTGGAAATGTGTGAAAAAACAAAAGGTTGATCCACTCTGTTCATGCCGCACCACTCATTGATGTGAAACTTTGAGCAATTTTCTGGACGGTTTTCCGTATGGTGTTTTTCGTTTACGATTTGCCGCATCTCGCATGTCTCGAGATTTCCATTTCAAGTGGTTGAACAAAAGCGTGCGGACGCAACGCTGAATTATTTTTTCGCGGTGAGATGCGCATTCTCCATCAACCGGCCAAAAGTTGACGTGATTTTGAACCACAGCATTGCTAATACAGTTCACGAGGAGCTTTGAAATACCCTTCAAGTGCCAAATTTGTGGAAATTTCGCTGCAAAAACTTTGAAAGCCGTTATTATGACTTCTAAAAATTCATCTGTTGGAACTCGCAATGAACCGAGTTTATTATTTTCGCGGTTTTTGTAAGCTTTCCAAAAGATCAAAAAATCGTCGGTTTTCTCGAAATTTTATCCAGCTCGCGTCAAAGTCTCTTCACAAGTTTGACAATCGAATTCGACGAGAACTTTGTGAGCAAGATAACCAGCAACATAATTTATGGAACACTTTTCAAGAGTTCCGAATGAAATGTGCTCGTGATCAATCTCAAAAGATTCACATTCCTCGAAATCTATCGGTTCATTGATCTCGTCACCGAATGACCAGTTGTTGGACAAAACGTCATCATTGCTGTCGACCCTTTCTGTCCTATCACTTTGTGAATCAGTTTCCGCATTTATTTGAGTAATAAGAAGCGCGGTTGCTTCATCATCAGGTTCGCAATTAGCCCCTGCTGGTGGTCTCATAAAATGTGCTACCATGTTATATTGCAAACTCCGACGCAGTGAAGCTGCTGAAGGGTTATCACAATGCCCACCTCGACTTCTAATCACTCCAAATAAGTTTTCAAGAGGGTCTTGATTCAATCTCGACGTAATCAAATAAAGAATCCCTTCGCGTTTCAAGTCATCCCAAAGTTGTAGAACAGCATTAATGGTCAATCGCAAACCTTGGAAACATGGCGGATTTTTAGAACCACCCGAAATAGTCCATTTTTCGATCCACGGGAGGCAATTTCTGAGGAAACCTTCTACCTGTGGTTGTTTTTCGGATAGAGCGCGTCGTAATGGATTAGAATCGGACGGAGAGCGACTGTTAAGACAATCAAACATGTCGTTAGCTTTTTTTACAACATTCGCAGTTGCGCTGCAAGCCGGATGTTTCAAATCGCCTGTTATTCGACCCGTGTTTATCGCGGCAGAAACGGAGTGGCTGAAAAGCTGTGTCGCGAGACTGACCTTCATCTTTTGGAAGTTGTTTGGATTCAAATGTTGGTCAGTGAGTTTCGGAGCCGCTCTACAAGCGTGATAATTCTCGAGGTGCCGGAGTTCACGAAGTACGTCTGATGAAACTTTTTCACCGTCATCAAGTATATCGTGGTTAAGCCAATTATTACGGAGGCACTTAATCAAATGGGGGACGTCGAAGCCAAAATAAATTTTCCGACCGTATCGTTCGACAAACGGCTTTTCTATTGTCACCCCTAGTGAACTTATCGCTGCACGATTGTTGGATCCCATATCGCTAACCATGTAACGAACTTCGAGTCCGATTGTTTCTAAAGAGTCTAACACATTCGATATCAGTTCCATCAAGTCAGTGTGTCGGACATTCCCATATGAGAGCACATATGCAATTGGTTGCTTCCACGGATGTACAAGACCTTCTAACATAAAAACAAGTGCAAAATTCGCACACTGATTTGTTCTACCAAGTTCGCCCAAGTCTTGGAAGCCTTCGACCAAATCGGCTTTCGGGTTATATTCGAGAATCTGCTTAATAGATATCTCATCCCACATGAGAACGCATTTTTTTTCGTATTTGTCATATTGTCGGCATTTTTTCAATAGATATTTAAATGTACAACAATTTAAAGGGACCGGCACGACTTCGTAAACACTGAATTAAAACAGATACTGGCGGCGAGAGCGCATGCGTGACGTCACCAACGAATTTCGTGACGTCATGCTGTCCCCAGCATATAAGCCCATGAGAGAGAGTAAGAGGGAGAACGATGCGCCGCCGACAGCGCCACTGCTTACAAACTAACGCTGGGGACATGACCCCACTAAATTCGGCACAAAAAATCCTTAAGAACTGGAGTTCTATATACATCTGACTTCGTTAGTAGAGTCTCGGGACAAGTACATTGACAGCTCTGTCCTCTGCTGGCCCGAGGCTCGCCGAGTCTATATTTTCTCTAAATAAAACGATTCGCGGTGGTGGGGGTAAAATTGGCATGTCTTTTCGTTTAATTACGAAGCTCAGGAGTCATTTAATATAACGAAAATTGGACTGGAGACTAATTGTAAAAAATACTTTCGATTGAGCCCAAAATCAGCATGATCGGTGGCGTAATTGCTGGGAAAACACTTTGCATAGGTCAAAATTATCAATTTTTCTATCATTATGTGAAGGATTTCGACGTGTCTGTATACAACACCATCAAAGACCTCTTGAAGCCTCTCGAGTTTCTGATTGGTTGGTGTCTGTATCTGTGATAACACCATCAAAAGTCTCTTGAAGCCTCTCAAGTTTCTGATTGGTTGGTTTAATACTACCAATAATAAATACCAGTGAATTCATTCATCGTCTGGCCTGTGTGATCTGTGTGAATCTGTGTGAATCGGAATTCAAAAAATAAATGATGAAAACAGTGCAGGACGTGTGGAAGAGTTTGGTTATAAACAGTAATAACCGTTTTATAACCGTTTTAACGCGCATTCGTCGTAAAATCGGGAATCAATGACAAAATTCGGAAAAATCAATCGGGATAAGTGATAAGTGACAATAGTATTTATCAAAGTGTTTTTTGAGGTTTGAAAGTTTGATCGAAGTTTCGTAAAAACAGTGCGGGATGTGTGAGTTTAGTTAAACAATAACCATAAACCATTTGACGGGCACTTGGACTAATATTTTTACCGCGGAAGAGTGCGAGACGTACGATCCAAAAATGATTTCTTTAATATAAATTCAATGACAGCAATTTAGAGTTTCTTTCAAATTAACGTATTTTTTTATTTTTTTCCCCTTTTCGATCGCGACTAATTAGAATCTCGTGGCTTAAACAGTATTGAAAATATTAATGTTTTTTCACGAACAGTTGTGAGGTTATAAATATCGTGGTTAGGTTCGATCGACTCTGGGTTACAGTAATAATAAGAAAGTGATGGTGTGAAAATAACGAAGTGCTTTTAATCAACTTTCGAACAGTGCTGAAATGAATATGTATTTTTTTTTTATTGTTAACCCTGCAGTTTTTATTTTCCACACTTAACCCTCCGACGGAAACGAAAGCAATCTCTTTTCTGTTTCGTGATTAAATGTTCCTTGTATAAGATTTCTTGAGAAATCATTCTTTTCGTTTCTTTGATAACTATGAAATGGTGTACATTGAACTGTTAATCATGATTGGTGTGAATCGATGTACATTTGGAAAAGAAACTCTATAAAACTAATAATGAGTGACAAACAAATGTAAATGGCAAAGTTTGTTATTATCATGCCGAGTTTTGAGCAGTGTCTAATAAATATTTCTTTTATCTCTACACTGTTGACAATTTATTTTATTGGTCCCTTTCCTCTTTATTATAAAATTTTCCTCGCTTACCATAATAAGATTTGTACATCATAAAATGTTCCTTGCATGATAATTGTTGGTCCATTTCAAAAGATTTTCGACGTCGTTTTTCTATCCAAAATATGGTGTAGAATCATCTCGCGTTTGATGAATAAATAGACAAATATACTGTCAACCTGCATCTGGATATATATGGATGCATCTGGATGTTAACCGTAGTAAGAAACGATATATCTTTATGTCAAAATGACTCGTATAATATATCTTTATGTCAAAAGACTATGGCGGTATATACTCCATATCCTGGTATTATCAAAATTTGTATCTTTGGATTGCAACGAATACCTATAGACTCTGGAAATTCTGTGAAGCGACAAATGTACCAAGTATGTCCACTTTTTGGCTCCGATTGTAGCATTATGAATTGAACATTTTGTTATGAAAATTCTTCGGTTGCTCATTTGTCAAGGGGATCAAAAATATTGTCTTCGGAACAAAGGGAATTCCCGCTACTCAGGGACTGGTTCCGTGCAAACTACCTAACGTTGAACCTGGAAAAAACACAAGCACTAGCCTTCGGTTGCTATCAGGACAGCCTACCTCAGTGAAACGACATTATTCTGCACGAGGAAGATTGTAGGGATCAGACGCGCTGCAACTGCTCAAAGATCGAACTGGTTAAAAAAGTTAAATATCTCGGTATTGTAATTGATAGCCACCTCCGATGGGACCATCACATAAATTATATACTAGGAAAGCTAAGATATATGCCGTGTCTATTTTATAACCTTCGATCGATGTTAAACTTATCCCAACTCCGCATTGTTTACTACGCACTTGTGAACAAACTTTATCTTATGGAATCATAGGATGGGGTGGTGTATGAGAAAATGTTTTAAACGTTCTACAATCCACACAAAATAGAATAATAAAAGTTGCTCTCCGGAAAGATAGACGGTATCCAACAGAAGTGCTATACAGAAAATGGAACGTCTTAAATTTAAGGCAATGTTTCTGCGTGTCCGCGCTGAACCACTGCATAAAGGAAAACAGAATAACTTTTGTTAATCCAATCCCAAGCGAAAGAATAATGAGAAGCAACACAAACAGGAAATGTATAGTTCCGCGGTTCATAAAGATCATAGGGCGCAGATGCTTCTCATACTGTGCAGCAAAGATTGTAAATTATCTAACCCCAGAAACACGAAGCACGCTGGTAAACCTGCCCATGCGCGCGCGTAAAAAAATGATTATAAAGGTCGTAAATAACATCCCGATAGACGTATTAAATCATTTAATAAATAGTAGCTCCAATTAGTGTAAGAAACGAACTCGATATACCTCACCCGCAAAGAAAGAAAAAATTGTTAAACTTTTTTAGATATAAGGTAACAGATTGCGGACAAGTGCAAGTATCACTTTTGCAATCCTGCTCTTTTTTTGTTCTTTTCGTATTTGGGCGAAACGGGAATACTCTGTATCACACTAGCCTAAGGTCTCTTTTTTTTGCGTAGACGAAATGTTACCGCACCTACACCGACTGAAACAAAATGAATGTATTTCTGTTGCCAAATGCTGGAAATGTACAAATAAATAAATAAATATATACATAAATATATACACCATGGATATATGCAAAATTTCAGAATTTTGTTTGGCTCAATATGCTCTATATTTTTTCACATCCCCGCTTTAGTTGTAGCATAATGTATTTTAAAAAATTATTTCAGAAAGTCTTCCGAAGTGTTTTTTCTGACATTATCAAAATTTATATCTTTGGATTGCAACGAATGCTTACAGACTTTGGAAATTGTGTGAAGCGACAAATGTTCCAAGTATTTCTACTTTTTGCCTCTGATTTTAGCATTATGAATTGAAAATTTTGTTATGAAAATTCTTCGGTTGCTCATTTGTCAATGGGATCAAAAATATTGTCTTCGGAACACCATGGATATATGCAAACTTTCAGAATTTTGTTTGGCTCAATATGCTCTATATTTTCTCACATCCCCGCTTTAATTGTAGCATAATGAATTTTAAACAATTGTTTCAGGAAGTCTGTTGTGCGCCGCTTTCAGCAACGCACACATTTTTCCGTCGAATCTCCCTTTGCTTTTTTGCGAATACCTGAAACACATAAACATTGTTTTAGAATAAAATTTATCTTACTTACTATTATTTTAAATATCAAAACTTACTTGAATCCTTACGTATGTTCCGCTTTCTCCGCACGACGGGGACTCTCTCCGGATACCTGTAACACATGAGAAAGGGAAGAAAAAAACAATTTAATCTCAAAGAAATCATTCCTAATTAAAAAAAAAATCTGAAAATAAACAATTGGGATTAATAAAAATAAATACTTATCTGAAGTGTTTGTGGGTCACCGGAACCCCGTACTCCGCTAACACCTTTTCAACTCCTGTAAATAATAATTAAATATTAAAATTAATAAAAACATAATTACTAAGCTATTCATAAAATTCAGCTAGTAAAATTACACCGAGGATAATAAGAAATATCCCGAAACAAAAAAAATAGAACCTCACCACTCAGCGAGATTATATTTTTGTATTATAATTATTTTAAACATGCAGCATGCGCTTAATTAATCGTAAAATAATTATTGCTAATAATACAATTACCTTTTTTGCGTAATAATCCAGTGTAGTTGTCAAACGCGCTTACACTTACACTTCCAATTTATGTAAACACTAAGCATCGCGAACTGTCAGATAGGTTAAGCATAAGTGTATACATATATAGATTTAACATCGTGCCGAGAACTTCGGGGCCCCGGCCATAAAAAAAAATCGCGAATACAGCGCACCCCCGGGCACCCGAGAAAACGTGCTGCACCGCTGGCGTTGAAGCGGCGCCTCGCTCCCCATTCCACCCGCGAAGCTCGAGCAGCAAATACTCCGAATTCAAGCGCGAACGCTCGATTCTTTGAATTTAGCTTCCCAGCGAAAATTCGAAAGAAGTCGAGCATTTTCACGCTAATTTTTTAGACTCCCACTTTTCCCTATCCTCCCTATGCATAAGGATTTGCATAAATACCGGTGCTTTTGCCTCGAAAAAGACACTCTACTTCAACACGGCATCCGTGAAAGAGGTATCCCGACACGGTATCCGTGATAAGGGAATTCGAGTTCAGGGGACTATCTGGCACGGTACCCGTGGTAAGTAGTCCCTCTATACCTATATCTTTTTGCCCCAATTAAAGAAATTATAAATTTTGATGGATATTAGCTATATGTCTATTGATTTTTTCTGTTTCCTTTTCTACAATCAAAGAATACTACAGGTATCCTCTATACCTATACATTCTTTTCTCGATTAAAAAAAAATCTCCTACAGGGATCTTCCATACCTGGAGAAATTCTTTATCCCCACTTACGGGTAAAAATTAATAAATCTTGTTCTTGTTTTTTTTTTTATAATTACCGGTCAAAACTCAAAATCAAAAATGACATTTTTAATTAATTTCTTTTCTTTTAAATCTGTTTCTACAGTTCCATCCACAATAGAATGCCACACAATGTCTTTTCCCCTTCCTATCTCCGTCGCGATGCGAGGAGAAGGAGGGAATACGAGTTAAAAAAGGCGGCTAAAAAAGCCATACGCGATCCGCGACTCAAGGGAGGAAGGGAATATCCCTCTCCCCTCCCCCGACCAATCGAGCTAAAAACTTTCACCCCCTATACACTAGTAAATTGGTCCCCGACACCCCCACTTCTGTCCCCTCTCCTAGACACTCCGCCACAACGTTCAAAACCCCCCACCCCGGGCAAAAGTCCCGAAAAGGAAAATCCTCCTCCTGCCCCGGAACAAAAACAAAAGGGACGAAGATCGCTGTTCGATCCCCTCGAGGAAATAGAAGCGGACGTCACCGGCGAGACTTACGCAGAAATTTACAAAGAAGTGGAGGCTTTAGTAAAAGCACCGATTCTAAACGAGATCATACCGACTCGTATACCGACGCGCCCCACGCGGCCACCCACAAACCCAAGGCATAACATGCCATTGCTTCAAACACCCCCAAAAAGGCCACGAATTTAATCATTAGGCCTCTCTATATTTCGTTTATTTGTTATTTTATTTATTTTATGCATAGTTATGCTTTATATATATATGTATATTTACGCTTGTAAAAAACGCTTCGTCTCATTGTTCACTCTTTGTTTTTTTTCGCTTATGCTTTTATTGTTCTTATAATATACGGCCATAGGCTACTTTAAACTAAAAACCTACCTACTGTGTCGACTACTTATTTGTGTTTTTACTTCCTTCCTCAAAGACCTCGGCACCACCAACGCCAAAATTGGTCCTTTTCAGGACGCCAATTAACCACGTTGGAGGGCCAACAAACTCCTCCCAATATTTTGAAGTAAAATCTCAATTATTTATCTTTAATCCCTTTCAAATATTATTGTTGCTAATTAACTTGTAAATCTACACCCCCTAAAAAGTAATTGGTTAACAAGTCTTCCGATGTGTTTTTACTGATATTATCAAAATTTGTATAATTGAATTGCAATGGATACCTACAGACTTTGAAAATTCTATGAAGCGACAGATGTGCCAAGTATTTTCCCTTTTTGGTTTCGATTATGACATTAGGAATTGAAAATTTTGTTATGAAAATTCTTCGATTGCTCATTTGTCGATGGGTTAAGAATTGCTAGCTTCAGAATGCCGTGCATACATGTAAAATTTCAGAATATTGTTGGGCCCAATGTGCGCTACAATTTTTCAATTTCCTAATTTAGTTGTAGCATAATGAATTTTGAAAAATTGTTTCAGGAAGTCTTCTTATGTTTTTTTACTGATATTATCAAAATTTGTATCATTGGATTCCAACGGATACCTACAGACTTTGGAAATTCTGTAAAGCAACAAATGTACCAAGTATTTCCACTTTTTGACTCCAATTGTGGCATTATGAATTAAAAATTTTGTTATGAAAATTCTGCGGTTGCTCATTTGTCAATGGGATCAAAATTATTGTCTTCGGAACGGAAGACAATAATTTTGCAAAATTTCAGAATTTCATTCGGCTCTATTGAGCTATATTTTTTCACTTCCCCACTTTAGTTGTAGCATAATAAATTTTGAAAAACTGTTTCAGACAGTCTTCTGATGTGTTTTACTGATATTATCAAAATTTGTATCATTGAATTGCAACAGATACGTACAGACTTTGAAATATCTATGAAGTGACAAGTGTGCCCAATATTTCCACTTTTTGGCTCGAATAGTGGCATTATTAGGACTTGAAAATTTTATTATGAAAATTCTTCAGTTGCTCATTTTTGGATGGGATTAAAATTTGGCTTCGAAAAGTAATGGCTACATGCAAAATTCATAAACTTTATTGAGCCCTATGTGTGGTATGCTTGAGTTGTAGCATGATTAATTCAAAAAATTGTCAGAAAGTCTTTGGTTCCTTTTTTCTGGAAGTATAAAACTTTGTTTCATTGGAACGCAAAGTATACTTACAAACTTTGGAAATTTCCTGGAGCAACATGTGTGCTCAGTATTTCTACTTGTTGGCTCCTATTGTGGCATAACGAACTGAAAAATATTTTCAAAAAGATTTGCTCTACGGATGCTCTGGTTGTGATGGTACGAAAATTTGCACGAAGATAATGCAACTGGTACAACTCAACTCGATCCATTTTCTTGGGCATAGTACTGATCTAAGTTTGCCCGCTTTGTTGAATTTATTGTTTTAAAATATCCATAACGTACCTTCTGAACTTTTAAAAATTCAAAGATAATATTATATTATCTGTAAGTTCTAGTTTTGAGGCTTTCACGGCCATTATTATTATAAATGGTATTTGCAAATAACATAATTTCACCTTCTTGATAAAAATAAGAATGAAGAAATGCATAAACTTTTTTTTTACAATGGATTCGATATGTTTTCTGTCCAATTACGTAAAACTGGTTCTTTGATGTTTCATTTATCTAAAGCGAAAAATTTCGGAAAAAAATCTGCCTTCCATTTCTATCGTCGGGATAATTTTTTCGTTGATATTTACATGAATCCAAGTAGTACTGCGAGCTGTTCTACTTGGATTCATTAAAATCTTAACGAAAAAATTATCCCGACAAAAAGATGCGATATTTGGTTTTCAATAACCCAGATAAATACGCATAAAATGAATGATTTTTTACGTATCGAGATGAAACCAATGTGGACGAATATTTATTCACATCACATTTTATGGTCGACTGCCGGAATTACGTTTACGATAGTTGCTTTTATCTCCTGTAATTAATTCAAAAAAAAGCGGCCAAGTACGAGTCGGACTCGCGCACGAAGGGTTCCGTACCATTATCTATAAAAACGGCAAAAAATCACGTTTGTTGTATGGGAGCCCCCTTAAATATTTATTTTTTCTGTTTTTTTAGTATTTGTTATTATAGCGGCAACAGAAATACATCATCTGTGAAAATTTCAACTGTATCACGGTTCATGAGATACAGCCTGGTGACAGACGGACAGACAGACGGACAGCGAAGTCTTAGTAATAGGTTCCGTTTTACCCTTTGGGTACGGAACCCTAAAAATTGTAGGCCCTTCAAAGCTCATAAACTTTATTGAGCCCAATGTGTGGTATGCTTGAGTTGTGGCATGATTAATTCAAATAATTGTCAGAAAGTCTTTGGTTTCTTTTTTTCTGAAAGTATAAAAATTTGTTTCATTGGAACGCAACGTATACTTACAAACTTTGGAAATTTTCTGGAGCAACATGAGTGCTCAGTATTTTTATTTTTCGACTCCTATTGTGGCATAATGAATTGAAAAATATTTTCAAAAAGATTTGCTCTGCGGATGCTCTGGTTGTGATGGTACGAAAAATTGCACGAAGATAATGCTACTGGTACAACTCAACTCGATCCATTTTCTTGGGCATAGTACTGATCTAAGTTTGCCCTCTTTGTTGAATTTATTGTTTTAAAATATCCATAACATACTTTCTGAACTTTTCAAAATTCAAAGATAATATTAAAATATCTGTAAGTTGTTCTAGTTTTGAGGCTTTCACGGCCATTATTGTTAGAAATATCAAAATTTGTATCGTGGGAATGTAGCCGATACCTACAAACTTTTAACATTTTGTGAAGCGACATGTGCGCCAAGTATTTCCACTTTCTGTCTCTGATTGTGCATTATGAATTGAAAAATTTATTACAAAAAGTCTTCGGCTGCTCATTTTTGGATGGGATTGAAATTTTTGTCCTCGGAACGCAATAGATACATCCAAATTTTCTGAACTTTGTTGGGCTTAAAGTGCACTATGTTTTTTCACATTTCTACTTTAGTTGTGGCATAATAAATTTAAAAAGTTGTTTCAGAAAGTCTTCGGGTGCTCTTCTTCTTCTGATAGTATCAAAATTTGTATCATTGGAATGTAGCCGATATCTACAAACTTTGAACATTTTGTGAAGAGGAGACATGTGTGCTAAGTATTTCCACTTTTTAGCTCTGATTATGGCATAATAAATGGAAAAAGTTTTATTCCAAAGGCTTTCCTCTACAGTCGCTCTGGTTTTGATGGTATCAAAATTTGCTCAAAGCTAATGTGACTAATACAACTAAATTCATTTCATTCTCTTGGGTACGATCCTGGTCTGAGTTTGTCCGCTTTGTTCAATATATTGTTTTGGAGTTCTCATAACATATTTGGACTTTTCTATATTCAATGAGAATATTGAAACAGTTATAACTTTTTATTTTCATGGTAGTAACTTCTTCAATGGTATTGAAAAATAATCATTATTCCACCTTGTTAATAAAAATAAGAATGAAAAAATGCGTAAACTTTCTTCACAATAGATTCGATATGTTTTCTCTAAACATACGTGAAACTGGTTTTTTATTTTATCATTAATCAAAAATGAAAAATTTTGAAAAAAATCGCTAAATTTTTATCAACAAGCTGAAATAAGCGTAATATTTTTTACCACAAATCTACAAATATAACAAGGAGATACTGCTATTTAATATGTTTCTTCGGTAAACACAAATTCAAATAGCTACAAATTCTATGGAAAAGTTCTGACTGCTCTAATCTAGCCCTCAAAAGCTTTGTAAATTTTTGTATCAGACTCCCAGTTCCCAACTTATTTTAGCCCGATTCCAGAAAGGTAAAGCGAAATGTCAAAAAAATTTGACTGGCTCGAGAATAAAAAAAATACCAAATTGAAAATTCCAAAACACGTGTCCCTTTATTTCATGGGGATAAAACCTGACTCAAAGTAGAAGGGGTCAGGGTTTGGAAACGAAGAAGCGATAATTTCCCAATATAACCTTTTTCTAATCTATATAAAGCGAGATGTTTGAAAAGAACAAGAAAAACGAATCATATCATGCATAAAAATCCCCCTCGCGGAAAAAACCTGGACAAGTACATTTGTTGACCGCCGTTCCCATATTTTTCCACGAATATACATACACTGCAAAAACCTTTTCTCGCAAAAATCCCTGAGAAAATCAAATCCTATCAAAAAGTAAGAAAAGTGACTACTCTCAAAAAATGTATCAAATAAATTCAAATCACACAAAACAAAATCAGTTAATCCTCGTAAAAAGCAAAGGTTGGGTTTCGCAAAAAGTTATAAAATAAATTGAGCTATACTAAAATATATGTGGCCAAATATGGGAGGCTTTATCGTGTGACATAAAATCTTCAAATAATGTTGAATGTTGATAGAGAAAAGAATGAAGTTCGAAAATGCAGTTGTTTTACCAACCAGAATGAAAATAAAAACTCTGTATCAATAAGAGTCCGAAGCAAAAAAAGATTGCAAACGAAAAAAAATTAGATGAAAAAGAATTTCGGCCGAAGTACTTGGCGAGGTTGTCACCATGACCGATACATTATGTAAATTAAGTGAAAAAACATTCGTCAAGTACTTCGGCCGATTTTTTTTTTTAATCTATTTTTTTCCATGTTTTATAAAACAATTTGTAAGTCAAGGATGATGCATCATATTCTTCCGTCATTTCATCTTTGAAAGAATAATAATTCTGAGGCTCCTGACAGTAAAGTTAAATGTAATTATCTATTTATAGCTTAGACCGAAATTGCTAATATCCTCGCTGCCATTTCGCCCCTGAATGCCTTATTCTAATACACAACTTGAAAGCTAATGATAAAGTATTTAATTTTCTGAATTTTTTCCTTGGGGAAAAACTGGTACTTGAGGTCTCATCTATAACACCTTCCTGCCAAGCTATAATCGAATAATAACCTATCAACGAATTACTAACATCTCGAAAATACTTCGAGTGTGTAGTTAACTCTTTTGAAAACATTATAACTTTTTTTCTTATCAAAGAAACGAAACGCTCCTATATTTAAACAACCTCAATAACAATGAATTTATGGTAGAAAATCTGTCTCATTCTCTTTTATGTCGAATTAGTAGTGTGAGCAGTACTGATTCCTGACATTGAAATAAATCGATGATGTAATTATGCAAACACGTTGTAAGTTTTTTTGTTATATACAGACTCTATTGGAGTCTATATAAAGCGAAATATATGAAAATACTATAGAAAAAAGAAGTGATATCAAATAGCAAAAATCCCCTCCCGGGGGAAAAAAACCTGGACAAGTACATTGGTGGTCCCTCGTTTCCCTATGATAACACAAAAAAACCAAAACCCCACTTAATTTTTTTTTTTTAATGTTTACTAATTTTATTCATATCCCGGAGGGAAACCAACTATATAGATCACGAAATATCCGGCCAAAAAACCAGACTTCACAATAAATGTTACTTTGAATTTATTTCCACAGAACAATACAAGAATCAAAACATTAAAAAATCAGCGTTATCAAGATGAGCAAAATACCTCTTATAATTGGTGTGTAAGAAGTATCAATAGTCTAGAAAAAAATGAAAAAAGGTCGACATCTAAGTTACGTGCAGCAATAAAATTTATGATATCAGTACTAGGACAAGTATTTCTTTGGTGACTGAGAAGATATCAATATGGGCGTACCGGCAACGTAGGGCATGCAGTTGGTGCATTGCTTCTAGGATCTCCTAAGTCGAGTAGCTACTTTTGTTTTGGCTATGGCGCGCCCAATGTTGCCAAATAGTATTTACTTATATGACCTAATGAAACAACATTGCCTGCGCCGTGGCTAAAATAATGAAAAACAAGCAGGAACAGGAAGTTTCGCATAAGATTCCGTGCTTTTGTAATGTTAAAAAAAAAACTTTAATTTATGTCCGTACATGATAGCACAGTTTTGTTTGATTGGTAATAATTTGATGAACGTTCACCACCGTACGTTGAGCGTATATGCACAGAGTACTTGTCCGGCCCATAACTTTTTATTAAAATTGCTCATTCAAGTGAAAATCAAATTGAAGGTGCTTTTCGTTACATGCGTTGCTTTTCGCCGTCAGAAATTTATAATAATATAATAAAATATTTATAATATATAATAAAAAGTTATGGGCCGGACAAGTATTCTGTGCGTATACGCTCAACGTATGGTAGTGAACGTTCATCAAATTATTACCAATCAAACAAAACTGTGTTATCATGTACGGACATAAATTAAAGTTTTTTTTTTTAACATTACAAAAGCACGGGATCTTATGCGAAACTTCCTGTTTCTACTTGTTTTTCGTTATTTTAGCCACGGCGCAGGCATTAGAGCATATAAGTAAATACTATTTGGCAATATTGGTCGCGCCATAACCAAAACAAAAGTAGCTACTCGACTTAGGAGATCCCAAAAGTAATGCACCAACTGCATGCCCTACGTTGTCGGTACGTCCATATTGATATCTTCTCAGTCACCAAAGAAATACTTGTCCTAGTACTGATATCATACATTTTACTGCTGCACGTAACTTAGATGTCGAACTTTTTTCATTTTTTTCTAGACTATTGATATTTCTTACACACCAATTATAAGAGGTATTTTTCTCATCTTGATAACGGTGATTTTTTAATGTTTTGATTCTTGTTTTGTTATGTGGAAATAAATTCGAAGTAACATTTATTGTGAAGTCTGGTTTTTTGGCCGGATATTTCGTAATCTATAAATTTGGCTTCCCTCCAGGATATGAATAAAATTAGTAAACATTTAAAAAAAAAAATTAAGTGAGGTTTTGGTTTTTTGTGATATCATAGGGAAACGAGGGACCACCAATGTACTTGTCCAGGTTTTTTCCCCCCGGGAGGAAATTTTTGCTATTTTTTCTTATTGGTAGTCTTAAACCAACCAATCAGAAACTCGAGAGGCTTCAAGAGGCTTTTAATGGTATTATCACAGAAACAGACTCCAATCAATCAGAAACTCGAGAGGCTTCAAGAGGCCTTTGATGGTGTTGTATTCTAACACGTCGAAATCCTTCACACAATGATAGAAAAATTGATAATCTTGACCTGTGCAAAGTTTTTTCTCAGCAATTACGCCGCCGATCATGCTGATTTTGGACTCAATCGAAAGCATTTTTGACAATTAGTCTCCAGTCCAATTTTCGTTATATCAAACGACTCCTGAGCTTCGTAATTAAACGAAGACATGCCAATTTTACCCCGACCACCGCGAATCGTTTTATTTAGAGAAAATATAGACTCGGCGAGCCTCGGGCCAGCAGACGACAGAGCTGTCAATGTACTTGTCCTGAGACTCTACCGAGGCTCTTGATTGTTGGGGCTAGGGTTAATAAAAAAAATTATTTATTTAGACTGTTCAAAAGTTTATTTATTGATTTAAACTTTATTTTTACACTATCACTCTTCTATATATATAAAAGTCACTTTAATCAAAAGTTAAAACTGACCGCAATTTTTATAACCTCACGACAAAGATATTAAATATCCACCGAATACGAGTTTATCATACACCATTCTCTTAGTTATCAACAAAACGAAGAGAATGGCCTCTAAATAAACCTTATTATTGCATTCGAGGAACATTTTATGGTAAAAAAGAAAAGGGATAGTTTTCGATTCCGTTGTAGAATTTACGTTCGGAAAAAAAATTGTAGGGGCTAGGATTAATAAATAAAATTATTTATTTAGGCACTGTTCAATAGTTTATTATCACACTTTATTTTCCCACTATCACTCTTCTATCCATAATAATAAAAGTCACTCTTTAATCGTCTATCTGTCTGTCTATAAACGCCACACTAATCAAAAGTTTAAATTGACCGCGATCTTTATAACCTCACGACTGTTAAGGAGTTTCGGGACAAGTGGCAAAATGTTGCTATTTACTTCAAATTTACACAGTGTATGCTTTGACACATACTGGATGTGCCGTCCAAATTTTAAATCGATCGTCTACACCGTTTTGTGAAATTAAATATCAAAAAAACACTTTTTAACATAGTGAGATGCCTACGGTCATTAGTGAACGACAGTTTTACGAATGGAATACTAAGAAAAAATGTTAAAATCTAATTAAAAAATTGCCAAACCACTAAGTATACTATTGCAATTCCGGTGTCCAAAAATGAAATAATTCATCTACACGGTTTATTAATTATTCACTTATTCATCAACGAAAACGCTGAGTTTTCCCCCCATCGACCGAACGAACAGGCTTTTTTGTTTGTTTTCGACGAAATATTGCTATGTGAAGTTGGCGCTTTGCTTGAAAACAATAGAATTGTACCGAAACTCCTTAAGAAAGAATATTGGTCAGCTTCCATATGCACGATCGATCGAATGTCACCAGAATTTTTACCAATATCACTAGTATCACTAGATCGCGACTGCGAAAAAAACAGTTGAGCATCAAAAATGTGTACGAAAAAATGCTGAATATCCCGGACCAGCAATTATAAAAAAAAATTAATATTATCAATACGCTTTAAGCTACGAGGTTCTAATTAGTCGTGATCGAAAGAAAAAAAAACACGTGAACTTGAATAATCCTCCAAAACGTTGTTATTTAATAAATATTAAAGAAACAATTTTCGAAAACAGGTAGAATCGTGGTCCTTGCTGTAAAAGTGTCTTGTAGCACTCGGTTGTAAATGTACTTGTCTCGAGTCGCTACCGCGACTCCTAATAAGTTTGTTATGTGGGAGCAGGTGACAACATCTATGGTAGCTGAACATCCTTACCGTCATGAAATATCGATCTGTTTAAGTTTATAAGTAAGGTTTGTTCGGTGACTTGGACCTCGGAGATAGTTGTCGTCTAACTGTGAGAAAGGTAACATCAGATTCGTGTTGTGAAAGACATATCGGTCATTGTTGTAACATCGTTTGTGAATTTCATAATTCCTAATCAAATGCCCACTGTAGTTTCTCGAAACTATCTATTTTCAACATTCGTTATCTGGCGAAATTTGCGATTTGTCATGTAGTGGATGTTTTCATATGAAAAAAGGTAAGGAGGTGATGGAACATTTAAATGTTTCAAAAGTTGATTGTTCAATACCAATTTCACAAGTTTCATTTGGGTTCAATTATAGAAAAATTCAAATAGCACAAAAAGATAATAATAGAATGCTGACAAAAAGTTCAGTTGAGTCTTAACTCTTGGCCCAGTCTGCGCCCGGCTAGTGGATCACCATCCGCACTAAAAGAATTGTCCCCGAGAGACACTTAAAGCTGCACATCGACCGTTTACGCATTCCAGCAAGGTGTTTTTGGGCATGGTTTCATGACAAGTGCTCTCCAAACAACCAGGATTTCAGTATAAACACGTGAAAATATTTCCCAATCTTAACATTGTTGTTGGCCAGGTATCGAACTCGGGATCCTCGGTTTACGCCTCTACTTATACAATCACTGCTCTCTCTGTTGTTACGTTCTATTTCAAATATTAATTTAAAAGTATTTAATGTGTGTTAGAGAATATCGGTGCTCCGGTTGGTATCTACAAATTGTGTAAACAATTTGAAAAAAAAAAAATATATTAGAGCATTTTTGCTTCCATGGATCAATGGAATTCATGGAAGAAAATCAATTATCTTCGTCAATCCTTCAATTTTTTTACATTCTCACCCCAATACCGCAAAAGATCCGCACGCATATAGCAACAATGCTATTAAAATCGTATCAATCGCGATGACCAGAGTTATGTACACCACGGTTTCAGAGTATATGTACTTCGGAACCATGGTTCCAATTGTATTCGTGAATGTATCAGCTATGGATAATAATACCTTTCGATCTAGTATGAATCTTATTACCAGGTAAAAAACATCCATTAGCCATCGATCTATATAAAAAACTTGAAAATCGTATAAAAAAAATTTGGAGAACTTCTGAACGTCTTGTTGCAGTTTTATTGTGTCGCTGAACGATTAGAAAGAAAACGCGCTGTCAAACTCTCATATGATTTGGTTGCTACTTCAACTATGAAACTTTATTAAAGTTTACATTACGAAACGATTATCAGTTGATGATTTTTTCTATAATTGTACTATTCGTTGCAAACGTACATTGTTCAATGTCTCTCTTGCATAAAAATTACGTTCGATACTATTGAGAAATCTTCATTAGATGACGTGGCCCTTCTCACATTGATAACAAATTTTTTCCGATGGTTATTCATCTGAAGGAGGTGAGCACAGTGAAGTATGATATGGACGTTTTCATAATCTTTGAAACAGATATAAAATAAAATTCAATTTTTTTGAAATGCGAAGAAAAAATTGATGAACTTTTATGAACTATTATTTATACCAAACCAAAATTGGCAAAAGACATGTCATATAATTTTCCAGCTGTTAATTTGCAGGGTTCGATACTTCTCATCATCATGAAAATTAATAGTTTTTGCGAACGAAGACTTGTCTCGTACCATTTTGCTTCATATCTATTAAAAAAAAATGTATTAGAATGAGATTCTATCAAACTAATTCGAACGATACCCTTAAGGATCGCGTAATACTCACACTAAATCGTGTATTTGTTTGCTGTGATCAATCAGTTTCTGTCCGGGCCAACTGAGGTAGAATACATGAAAAAATTTGGCGGCCGTGTAAACTGCGTATCTAAAGGCTTCGCTTGGCTTGTCAAAGTTCATGATCACCTATTTCCAGTCAATCCATTTCAGTTTATTTATTTGAAGTTTTTCTTTTATTTACTTAGAAAACTGGTCAAACCTGATATCCTCCTATGCTTACAGAGACAATACTCAGACCAACTACGAGTAGCAATACATTTGCGTGAACCGATTCAATCGCATTGGCAAAACTTTCGAAGTGGCGTTGTGGAATAAAGCAAAAACAAAATAAATCATTAAAGTTACTTGCATTGATGAATAAGACGTGTGATTATAAAATATATTGGGTATGACTTGGAACTATCGGAATAATAGTATTTTATGTAACAAATGCAGAAAACGACGAATTACTTCACGTGAATATGCATCATAAGTCGAGGCGAATGCGGCATACGCGCCATTTGTTTCGTTGTTTTCCGCACTTGTTACATATACAATGTTTTTGGTGATAACTGTCTCGAAAGTTTGATTTGAGATTTGAAAAAGCAATTGGGAGCTTTCCAACAAGCAACACAGAGCAACACGGTGCCACACTGTAGGTGCATTCCAACTAGAACACAACCCGGGCACAATACGACACTGTTACTCTGTGCCTCTTTCAGACGACGCTATTTTTCGTGCTAGATAGCATGCATGCGTGCGCTTTATGAAAGTACATCACGCATGCTATCTAGTACAAAAAATAGCATCTTGTGCAAGGGGCTTTACACTGTGTCGGCTGGTGTTGTTTGTGAGAAAGCCCCCATTGTAGTTATGGTCAGTTCGTCGTCGACTTGACACCTTGCCGTCAATCCGTGCGATAAAGTAAGACAAAAGACGAATCGTTGAGAAATAAGCTTCTTTCTGCACGCTATACATCTATCGAAAATCAAATTTTCGAGGCAGGTATCACAAAAAATTATTATTCCACTTTAATAACTCGTCGTAATTGATGAAAAATGGGTAATATTAATTCATTACGATTTAAAGTTCATATTAATTTTATTAGTTTAATCTATGAATTTCATTTCTATTAAAATAACTATTTGTATTGATAGGTCTCAACCTTGTTTTCTTATCGCACATGTTTAAAGAATATAATGTAAAAGTCGATTCAACTGTTTTTTCAATGACCAAAATCGATCATAAATTCTATGAAAAATAATCAGAACCAAAATAATTGTAAAAAGGTAGTACGAATAAACCAGTCACCAACTCTATGGCTCTCTGATGCATTTTGATGCAATCTGCGACCGTTTCATAGGTAGCGTTTTCCATTTTTCTCGTATTACTGTTATCGGTGAATTTATTCTGATTGGATTCCATCAAATTGTGTAGTCGATCTCTAACCACAGATTTTATATGAAATCATGTTCACATCTGGATACTAGTTTTCTAGAGTACGAAGATAAAATTGATTTTTACCCCACAATGGCGAACAATCCACAAGCGTGCTGAACATATATGGCATAAGTGGTATCCATTGCGACGACCGTAGTAATGCCGAGCATCATACCAGAATCAGCATGGATCATGATCGGAATATAATATTTATCCTTATTGATGTTACCGTATGATGTTGGGAGAGGATAAATGAAAGGCCTTGATGCATTTAGGGGCATCACGATATCCATTAATATAGGCTCCATGGGCATAAGAACAAACGTTATTAGAGTCGTGTACATGAAAACTGCACAGTAAACCCACAATTAATTCCACGATTAATGAATGATACAATAAATGAAAAACAGTAACAATCATTTCTGCAATACTTATTAATTGGCGCACCACTGTAAAATTGTGTCAATTTTTTTCCCTCCATTGCATATTTCTTTAATATCTCTAGATGAGGTTGGAAAATATCCGATTTCCAATCATTTCGCATACGAGATATTAGACTTTTAATCTACAAAAAAATATTTTCATTTCGAAACAGGTTTCGGGTAAATATGAAGAATCGCGGTTTTTCCGAAAAGCATTTTGTTCCATCCGTTCCCGTGCGTCAAATTGTCAGGGCAGCCCTAACGTAGATCGCGACCTTGAAGTGCTTGAACATGGATACTCTAAAAGACTTTGCCACAACACTGCCAGGTTAGGCCCCGACAGAGCAATGTCAGAGATGCCATGATTATTTAAAACATGGTACTTTGAAGGCAACCCATTGAGGACCTAGTCGGGCTTCACTAGGGCAGCTTCCATTCCAAAGAATTATCATATTATGACAGAACCAAGTCGGGTCCCGATAAAGCGAAAGTATCAGAGCCTTGATGATTCAAAACATGGTATTCTCAAGGCAGCCCATTGAAGACCTAGTCGGGCTTCAGTCGGGTAGCCCCTATCCAAATTGATGAGAAATATTATAACAAAACTAAGTCGGGTCCCGATAAGGCAAAAAAATCAGAGCTTTATTGATTTCGAAAATTGAAAAATTTGCATGACTGCATATATTTCATGGAGTTTATTAAGAGTTTGAATGTTTTTTCTTTATGTTGACAATTTTAAAGATTTATTCAATAGTAAAAAATTATTATTATAATTTTAATGGAATTTACTTCATTTTATTGTTTTTATTAACCCGTTAGCAGTCGCGCTACGTACACTTTAAATATTGGTTGCGCGATGAGAGATTTTCTCACATGTATAGTTTCAAGTGCTTAATGTGATAAAGAGAAACTTGAAAATAATATTGCTACAGTGATTGTGGCTATTAAATATTTTTATTTTTCAAAAACAATAAATACAACGATAATTGACCCTAAAAACCAAAAAATAATAATTTGAAAAATTCAAAAATAAAAATTCAAACATTTTTTTTAACTATTCTATTATACAAAAGAACAAAGTTGATGAAAATAGAAAAAAATTCAAATGCTTATGCCATTTGAAATTTTCGAGTAATCATCGTTTTAATATAAGTGTGAGAAAAAGTCTCATAGCGCGACGGCTGACGGGTTAACTTGTTTTTTAAATGTTTTTGCTTTGCGATATAGAGATTCTGAATTATTTGTTGGAAGATTCTGAAACGCTAGGTATGTTACATTTTTTCACCAATTTTTTTTCAACGAGACGATAGCGTAATAGTAGCGTGCGTATGCGGATGGATCTACAGATACGTATATAAGTAGGATCGAATCCCGGTGTAGGTAGGAAAATTGTTCTGCGTAAATTAATGTCAGGAGTAATGGAAATAGTGGAATATGACCAAATATGGTCGGAAATTAAATTCCAATTAAAAAATTAATATTTTTTAAAATGTTTAATTTTTGATAGAGCTCCGATAGGGCTAGTGATAAAGACCCCGACGTATTTGCCTTTAGAAGTCCTTGTTTAAAAAGCGTGAACCCCCTTTCAGGGACCAGTATCGTTTTCCACACAAGGCCCCTAACTAAGTTAGGGATTCCTGATCGGGGCCTTTTCGTAACCTCAACTGAATTGACGCACGGGTTACTAAGAATCTGCATCATGGTAATTGGTAATCAGTCGGGGGAGGATAATGTTTTTTCATATAAACATATTTTTTTCAAGAAAAACCGAAAAATAAAATATTACAAGTTTTATGCATTAAAGGTCCGAAAGAGACGCTATGAACATTTCACGCACACCGCGCAAAGGTGCATTACACGCATTTATCACTTCTCTCCGAATTCCGTATGAAAATAGAAAATTGAAAGAAGTTTTTCGTAAAAAAAAAATTCCCTCAAGAATACAATTTTCGCGTGCATCACTAAATGCGCAACGCCCAATGGCTTTGTCTGTATCCGTGGGGATGAGGGTGAGGGGGCAGAGTCCTTGGTCTGACTAGAAACAAAATTTACAAAAAGGACTTAGTATATGCCATTCCAGACATGCTCAATCTATCTGTATCGTTTTTGGTAACAATGCTCCCGAAACGATACACGATGATTAAGAAAGATCCTATTTTTTCTTAACTATTTTTTCATTTTTCGAATTCGCAGAAAAAATGACAATTTTTGAGAAAATCGCGATTTTCATAGATTTTGGAGGTACAATGAAATCGACATTGGAATAACTCGTCCTGCCCCGACGTAATATCCATGTGTATAACATTTTTTAAAGAATGGCCGGAAAAAAAAATTGCGACGAAAGGCCGCGATTCTAAATATTTAACAAATTTTCTTAAAAATGCATTGGAGTTCTTCAATATTACCTTTTCTTCTTTAAAAATATAGTTAAGAAATTTCACAATAAATGCAATTTCAGAGACGAAAAAAGATGTACACTCTACTACCAAATCCAAGTCACCCCATACATCCACCAATTGGAGACCCTATTCATCAAAATTCATAGACTCACAGAGGATTATATTACATCCTTATTTTCTAATCAGAGCTCACTAATGCGAAATTCTAATTTTCAGATGGCAGTGTATCGAGGATTTCATGCACTCAAAAAATACATTCAACCGTTCATTTTCCCACAAATACATTTCTCCATTATCGTTCAAAATATCATTAATTGGTAAAATTTTGAAGAAGAGCTAATGGATTTTTTTAATGCTCAAAAAATATTCGCACCAGTGTCATAGTTAAGCTTATTACTACACAAGCATAAAATATTCTACATAGATATTTGTAAAGAGTTCTTTGAAAGGGCCATTGCCCGATATAACTAAGGAGAGTTTTATTAAGCCGATAATACAGACTATCGGGTATATCCATTTCTTGACTAGAATCGCGACTGATGACGTTCTCTCATAAGTTTACCTACCAGTCCCACCTTTGACTTCATTATCGATTCTCTTAGAGTCTCATTACAAACGGAATAATTCCTGGCGAAAATATTATAGAAGCAGAGCGAGGGATAGTATGGCGTACAAGAAGAAAAGTCAAACGAAATATTCGCAAAGAGTTTATTACTTCCCCTTCAATGTTGCATCGAGGAGGAATATTCTTGTTAATGTTTTCAAATGAATTCTCACTTTGAACGTTGAAATGATACTCGTCTCTAAAAGTAAAGTGCTTAATGAAAATTACTTTACAAAATTATTCCCTTCAACTTGTGCGTATAAACTAGTATGGAAACCATTTGAAATATTGACAAAATAATGATTTATATTTTATAAAAACAAATGTCACGAACACATTTGGTGACTAGGGCGGTAATGATTTTTTTAATGTGCACATAGTGAAAAAAAAACTCGAGAATCTATTGGATTAGACCACCTTGAAAAATATCTATTAGAAAGCGTATTAGAAAGCAATGAGGGTAAGATAGACTTGTATGGGCTATGTGCAACTGTCCTCGTGGTGCCGCCAGGTGGCCATGTTTGAAAACGGCTGCCGATTTCTTTGTACGGTGCCCCACGATGTAAATAATATATTATTTAATTGCCCAGTGAATTATTGATAAATGATTGAACCCTTTTTATATATGCAAGGTAAATTTCTATTATTTTTTAATGTCAATTTTAATCAGGCGTTACTTAATCTAGCTTGTTGCAAATTTAAATTATAAAATGATGTGACAGACTAACCTTTCATTTTCCTCATACGTCAAGTTTTGTTTATTTGCAGAACGTTCCGATTTGATGCACTTTTTGGTTATGGCATGTACTAGTTGCGCTGCGATTTTGATCGCTCGCCTGTATGCCAGAATTTTTCCGTAACCAAAATACTTGTATAATAAAAATGTTAACAATTGATGAACCTCATTGATGTCAATAATAACATTTTTTACCGCGATTACACGTGATATTTACAACTGATATTTAAGAACTGAGATTAAGGATTCGTAGCGGTTCCGTGTGGTCAAGTGACCGTATATCAAGAGACTCGGTAGAGTCTTGGGACAAGTACATTGACAGCTCTGTCGTCTGCTGGTCCGAGGCTCACCGAGTCTATACTTTCTCTGAATAAAACGATTCGCAGTGGTGGGGGTAAAATTGGCATGTCTTTTCGTTTAATTACGAAGCTCAGGAGTCGTTTGATATAACGAAAATCGGACTGGAGACTAATTGTCAAAAATGCTTTCGATTGAGCCCAAAATCAGCATGATCGGTGGCGTAATTGCTGAGAAAAAACTTTGCACAGGTCAAAATTATCAATTTTTCTATCATTGTGTGAAGGATTTCGACGTGTCTGTATACAACACCATCAAAGGCCTCTTGAAGCCTCTCGAGTTTCTGATTGGTTGGTGTCTGTATCTGTGATAACACCATCAAAGACCTCTTGAAACCTCTCGAGTTTCTGATTGGTTGGTGTCTATATCTGTGATAATACCATTAAAGGTATGTGATCTGTGGTCGTGTTCATTGGGTCTCATCATTTTGATGTGAACAAGTGCGCATGCGCATAATGATGCGCAACACGCAACTGCGCAATGAAACGAGTCATGCGCAATGTGTGAATCTGTGTGAAACGGAATTCAAAAAATAAATGATGAAAACAGTGCAGGACGTGTGGAAGAGTTTGGTTATAAACAGTAATAAATAACCGTTTTAACGCGCATTCGTCGTAAAATCGGGAATCAGTGACAAAATTCGGAAAAATCAATCGGGATAAGTGATAAGTGACAATAGTATTTGTTAAGATGTTTTTTGAGGTTTGAAAGTTTGATCAAAGTTTCGTAAAAACAGTGCGGGATGTGTGAGTTTAGTTAAACAATTTAGTTGAAACGTTTTTACGTGTTCATTCGCCACTTGTCTATTATTCTTCGTTTATGTCAGGCTAGAAAAAATGTGTGACATCCATTATAAATTTGAAACTTTGGTTGTAGAAAGATATATTATTTTTTTTCCCCTTTCGATCGCGACTAATTAGAATCTCGTGGCTTAAACAGTATTGAAAATATTAATATTTTTTCACGAACAGTTGTGAGGTTATAAATATCGTGGTTAGGTTCGATCGACTCTTGGTTACAGTAATAATAAGAAAGTGATGGTGTGAAAATAGTGAAGTGCTTTTAATCAACTTTCGAACAGTGCTGAAATCAATATGTATTTTTTTATTATTGTTAACCCTACAGTTTTTATTTTCCACACTTAACTCTACGACGGAAACGAAAGCGATCTCTTTTCTCTTTCGCGATTAAATGTTCCTCGTATAAGATTTCTTGAGAAATCATTCTTTTCGGTTCTTTGATAACTATGAAATGGTGTACGTTGAACTGTTAATCATGATTGGTGTGAATCGATGTAAATTTGGAAAAGAAACTCTATATAAAACTAATAAGAGTGTCAAAAAAATGTATATGGCAAAGTTTATTATTATCATGCCGAGTTATGAGCAGTGTCTAATAAATATTTTTTTTAACTCTACACCGTTGACAATTTATTTTATTGGTCCCTTTCCTCTTTATTATAAAATGTTCCTCGCTTACCATAATACGATTTGTACATCATAAAATGTTCCTTGCATGATAATTGTTGGTCCATTTCAAAAGATTTTCGACGTCGTTTTTCTATTCAAAATATGGTGTAGAATCATCTCGCGTTTGATGAATGAATAGACCAATACACTGTCACCATGCATCTGGATATATATGGATGCATCTGGATGATAACCGTAGTAAGTAACGATATATCTTTATGTCAAAATGGTTCGTATAATATATCTTTATGTCAAAAGACTATGGCGGTATA
Organism: Rhimphoctona megacephalus; assembly: GCA_963989365.1. Taxonomy (NCBI): domain Eukaryota; kingdom Metazoa; phylum Arthropoda; class Insecta; order Hymenoptera; family Ichneumonidae; genus Rhimphoctona; species Rhimphoctona megacephalus. The sequence continues at coordinate 36,322,851 of OZ022414.1, read as the reverse complement.
TACTCCATATCCTGGTATTATCAAAATTTGTATCTTTGGATTGCAAAGAATACCTATGGACTCTGGAAATTCTGTGAAGCGACAAATGTACCAAGTATTTCCACTTTTTGGCTCCGATTGTAGCATTATGAATTGAACATTTTGTTATGAAAATTCTTTGGTTGCTTATTTGTCAATGGGATCAAAAATATTCTCTTCGGAACACCATGGATATATGCAAAATTTCAGAATTTTGTTTGGCTCAATATGCTCTATATTTTTTCACATCCCCGCTTTAGTTGTAGCATAATGTATTTTAAAAAATTATTTCAGAAAGTCTTCCGAAGTGTTTTTTCTGACATTATCAAAATTTATATCTTTGGATTGCAACGAATGCTTACAGACTTTGGAAATTGTGTGAAGCGACAAATGTTCCAAGTATTTCTACTTTTTGCCTCTGATTTTAGCATTATGAATTGAAAATTTTGTTATGAAAATTCTTCGGTTGCTCATTTGTCAATGGGATCAAAAATATTGTCTTCGGAACACCATGGATATATGCAAACTTTCAGAATTTTGTTTGGCTCAATATGCTCTATATTTTCTCACATCCCCGCTTTAATTGTAGCATAATGAATTTTAAACAATTGTTTCAGGAAGTCTTCCGATGTGTTTTTACTGATATTATCAAAATTTGTATAATTGAATTGCAATGGATACCTACAGACTTTGAAAATTCTATGAAGCGACAGATGTGCCAAGTATTTTCCCTTTTCGGTTTCGATTATGACATTAGGAATTGAAAATTTTGTTATGAAAATTCTTCGATTGCTCATTTGTCGATGGGTTAAGAATTGCTAGCTTCAGAATGCCGTGCATACATGTAAAATTTCAGAATTTTGTTGGGCCCAATGTGCGCTACAATTTTTCAATTCCTTAATTTAGTTGTAGCATAATGAATTTTGAAAAATTGTTTCAGGAAGTCTTCTTATGTTTTTTTACTGATATTATCAAAATTTGTATCATTGGATTCCAACGGATACCTACAGACTTTGGAAATTCTGTAAAGCAACAAATGTACCAAGTATTTCCACTTTTTGACTCCAATTGTGGCATTATGAATTAAAAATTTTGTTATGAAAATTCTGCGGTTGCTCATTTGTCAATGGGATCAAAATTATTGTCTTCGGAACGCCATGAATATATGCAAAATTTCAGAATTTCATTCGGCTCTATTGAGCTATATTTTTTCACTTCCCCACTTTAGTTGTAGCATAATAAATTTTGAAAAATTGTTTCAGAAAGTCTTCTGATGTGTTTTTACTGATATTATCAAAATTTGTATCATTGAATTGCAACAGATACGTACAGACTTTGAAATATCTGTGAAGTGACAAGTGTGCCCAATATTTCCACTTTTTGGCTCGAATAGTGGCATTATTAGGACTTAAAAATTTTATTATGAAAATTCTTCAGTTGCTCATTTTTGGATGGGATTAAAATTTGGCTTTGAAAAGTAATGGCTACATGCAAAATTCATAAACTTTATTGAGCCCAATGTGTGGTATGCTTGAGTTGTAGCATGACAAATTCAAACAATTGTCAGAAAGTCTTTGGTTTCTTTTTTTCTGGAAGTATAAAAATTTGTTTCATTGGAACGCAATGTATACTTACAAACTTTGGAAATTTCCTGGAGCAACATGTGTGCCCAGCATTTCTACTTTTTGGCTCCTATTGTGGCATAATGAATTGAAAAATATTTTTGAAAAGATTTGCTCTACGGATGCTCAGGTTGTGATGGTACGAAAATTTGCACGAAGATAATGCTACTGGTACAACTCAACTCGATCCATTTTCTTGGGCATAGTACTGATCTAAGTTTGCCCGCTTTGTTGAATTTATTGTTTTAAAATATCCATAACATACTTTCTAAACTTTTCAAAATTCAAAGATAATATTAAAATATCTGTAAGTTCTAGTTTTGAGGCTTTCACGGCCATTATTGTTAGAAATATCAAAATTTGTATCATGGGAATGTAGCCAATACCTACAAACTTTTAACATTTTGTGAAGCAACATGTGCACCAAGTATTTCCATTTTCTATCTCTGTGCATTATGAATTGAACAATTTATTACAAAAAGTCTTCGGCTGCTCATTTTTGGATTGGATTAAAATTTCTGTCCTCGGAACGCAATAGATACATCCAAATTTTCTGAACTTTGTTGGGCTTAAAGTGCACTATGTTTTTTCACATTTCCACTTTAGTTGTGGCATAATAAATTTAAAAAGTTGTTTCAGAAAGTCTTCGGGTGCTCTTCTTCTTCTGATAGTATCAAAATTTGTATCATTGGAATGTAGCCGATATCTACAAACTTTGAACATTTTGTGAAGAAGAGATATGTGTGCTAAGTATTTCCACTTTTTAGCTCTGATTATGGCATAATAAATTGAAAAAATTTTATTCCAAAGGCTTTCCTCTACAGTCGCTCTGGTTTTGATGGTATCAAAATTTGCTCAAAGCTAATGCGACTAATACAACTAAATTCATTTCATTCTCTTGGGTACGATCCTGGTCTGAGTTTGTCCGCTTTGTTCAATATATTGGTTTGGAGTTCCCATAACATACTATTTGAACTTTTCTATATTCAATGAGAATATTGATTCCACTTTGTTAATAAAGATAAGAATGAAAAAATGCGTAAACTTTTTTTACAATAGATTCAATATGTTTTCTCTAAACATACGTGAAACTGGTTTTTTATTTTATCATTAATCAAAAATGAAAAATTTCGAAAAAAGTCGCTCCATTTTTATCAACAAGCTGAAATAAGCGTAATATTTTTTACCACAAATCTACAAATATAACAAGGAGATACTGTTATTTAATATGTTTCTTTGATAAACACAAATGCAAATAGCTACAAATTGTATGGAAAAGTTCCGACTGCTCTAATCTAGCCCTCAAAAGCCTTGTAAATTTTTGTATCAGACTCCAAGTTCCCGACTTATTTTAGCCTGATTCCAGAAAGGTAAAGCGAAATGTCAAAAAAATTTGACTGGCTCGAGAATAAAAAAAATGCCAAATTGAAAATTCCAAAACATGTGTCCCTTTATTTCATGGGGAAAAAACCTGACTCAAAGTAGAAGGGGTCAGGGTTTGGAAACGAAAAAGCGATAATTTCCCAATATAACCTTTTTCTAATCTATATAAAGCGAGATGTTTGAAAAGAACAAGAAAAAACGAATCATATCATGCATAAAAATCCCCCTCGCGGAAAAAACCTGGACAAGTACATTTGTTGACCGCCGTTCCCATATTTTTCCACGAATATACATACACTGCAAAAACCTTTTCTCGCAAAAATCCCTGAGAAAATCAAATCCTATCAAAAAGTAAGAAAAGTGACCACTCTCAAAAAATGTATCAAATAAATTCAAATCACACAAAACAAAATGAGTTAATCCTCGCGAAAAGCTAAGGTTGGGTTTCGCAAAAAGTAATAAAATAAATTGAGCTATACTAAAATATATGTGGCCAAGTACGGGAGGCTTTGTCGTGTGACATAAAATCTTCAAATAATGTTGAATGTTGATAGAGAAAAGAATCAAGTTCGAAAATGCAGTTGTTTTACCAACCAGAATGAAAATAAAAACTCTGTATCAATAAGAGTCCGAAGCAAAAAAAGATTGCAAATGAAAACAAATTAGATGAAAAAGAATTTCGGCCGAAGTACTTGGTGAGGTTGTCACCATGACCGATACATTATATAAATTAAGTGAAAAAACATTCGTCACGTACTTCGGCCGAACTTTTTTTTATCTAATTTTTTTCTATGTTTTATAAAACAATTTGTAAGTCAAGGATTATGCATCATATTCTTCCGTCATTTCATCTTTGAAAGAATAATAATTCTGAGGCTCCTGACAGTAAAGTTAAATATAATTACCTATTTATAGCTTAGACCGAAATTGCTAATATCCTCGCTGCCATTTCGCCCCTGAATGCCTTATTCTAATACACAACTTGAAAGCTAATGATAAAGTATTTAATTTTCTGAATTTTTTCCTTGGGGAAAAACTGGTACTTGAGGTCTCTTCTATAACACCTTCCTGCCAAGCTATAATCGAATAATAACCTATCAACGAATTACTAACATCTCGAAAATACTTCGAGTGTGTAGTTAACTCTTTTGAAAACATTATAACTTTTTTTCTTATCAGAGAAACGAAACGCTCCTATATTTAAACAACCTCAATAATAATGAATTTATGGTAAATCTGTCTCATTCTCTTTTATGTCGAATTAGTAGTGTGAGCAGTACTGATTCCTGACATTGTAATAAATCGATGATGTAATGATGCAAACACGTTGTAAGTTTTTTTTTGGCTATGGCGCGACCAATGTTGCCAAATAGTATTTACTTATATGACCTAATGAAACAACATTGCCTGCGCCGTGGCTAAAATAACGAAAAACAAGCAAGAACAGGAAGTTTCGCATAAGATCCCGTGCTTTTGTAATGTTGAAAAAAAACATTAATTTATGTCTGTACATGATAGCACAGTTTTGTTTGATTGGTAATAATTTGATGAACGTTCACCACCGTACGTTGAGTGTATACGCACAGAGTACTTGTCGTATGCGTTGCTTTTCGCCGTCAGAAATTTATAATAATATAATAAAATATTTATAATATATAATAAAAATTTATGGGCCGGACAAGTACTCTGTGCGTATACACTCAACGTACGGTGGTGAACGTTCATCAAATTATTACCAATCAAACAAAACTGTGCTATCATGTACAGACATAAATTAATGTTTTTTTTTAACATTACAAAAGCACGGGATCTTATGCGAAACTTCCTGTTCCTACTTGTTTTTCGTTATTTTAGCCACGGCGCAGGCAATGTTGTTTTATTAGGTCATATAAGTAAATACTGTTTGGCAACATTGGTCGCGCCATAGCCAAAACAAAAGTAGCTACTCGACTTAGGAGATCCCAGAAGCAATGCACCAACTGCATGCCCTACGTTGCCGGTACGTCCATATTGATATATTCTCAGTCACCAAAGAAATACTTGTCCTAGTACTGATATCATAAATTTTACTGCTGCACGTAACTTAGATGTCGACCTTTTTTCATTTTTTTCTAGACTATTGATACTTCTTACACACCAATTATAAGAGGTATTTTGCTCATCTTGATAACGCTGATTTTTTAATGTTTTGATTCTTGTATTGTTCTGTGGAAATAAATTCAAAGTAACATTTATTGTGAAGTCTGGTTTTTTGGCCGGATATTTCGTGATCTATATAGTTGGTTTCCCTCCGGGATATGAATAAAATTAGTAAACATTAAAGAAAAAAAATTAAGTGGGGTTTTGGATTTTTTGTGATATCATAGGGAAACGAGGGACCACCAATATACTTGTCCAGGTTTTTTCCCCGGGAGGGGATTTTTGCTATTTTAAAAGTTTTTCCTTGAAAAACTACAAATTGACACTATTATGGTGTATAAAATATTTTTTTTTTATACATACGTAATAAAACGATAGTAATCCTGATCCATGAGATAATATTTTAACAAATTACATATTTTTAATCACTCAATCGAGCTACTCGTCTTCAGCTGTTAACAGTCGATGAATTTTTTAAGCGAAGTCTGGCAGCGCTGCATACTCGCACTGTAAACATAAACCTCCTTAGCCTCTTTTGATAGCGGAACAGGTCTCGTTTATCAATAAGCTTGTGTTCGAGATAACTTAAAATGTTGTGACCTTGGTAAAAAAAAAATCATTTGCACGCCCTGGACCGCACATTTGGTGCCTTCGATAATATTTCTATTTCAGCGTAGCCTAATATAGGTTATATTACCGCTGTCACGAATGTGTAACGTTGTCAGCTCACTGTAAGAATTTTTCAGCGCGGACCGATCGAACGACTAATCGAGTTGATTGAGGTTTGTTCAACTTTAACTCAAAATTTTGCAAGAACTAATTCGGTAACTCGTTTTTTTTTATGTTACGATATCAATCTTTGATGACTAATTCATGACTGAGAATGAAAACTTTATGGCTGTGTAATAATTAAATATATGTAATATACGATCGGAATAAAATTCGAAGAGTTACGTCATAAGACACCGGGTTAAAGTTACAAATTTTGGAATTTAATTTCTCACTTGAATTATCGGTAAAGTGTTCCCAATTTTTTTCTGAAAGAAATAGTGAGTTCAATCGACAACATATTTCAAATCTGATGTCTAATACTCGACCTTTCGCTACGACCTCCTTAAGGATGTATGCCCAAAATATACAATTTAAATTTGACCTTCAAATTAAAAATATGTTGTAGATTGAACGATGCTGCGTCGATTAGAAAAAAAATAATTAGACTTCACCGTATAGTTATTACGTAAATTAATTTTTTCGGCCCCATTAAAACGCATGTTAATCGTAGCGGAAGTAGCCTAATTTGAAAGAAAATAGGAAAATAAAGCCCGTGGTATATAAGCGTACAGATTAAAAAAAATATTATTAGAAACTTTATTTTTTTTACTATTTAACGCCTTACATACGTCCAGCAGCGCCTAAAACGCGCTAAAAGAAAAACTGTTTTTAGAAGAGATAGCAATAGAAATTAATAAAAATAATTTTTACACATTGTTTATTAGTATTTAAACTTTATAAAAAAATTTATTTCATTTTTTTTTCAAAAATTACAACATAAAAAATCACGTTTCCCGAAGCACTATGAAAAAAAAGTTGCTCCACGGTCTGCATCATTTCTTCTTGAAATGCTGATGGATCTGCAAAACGTAAAAAAATTCTTGTAAAATAAAGTTGTAGTTATAGTCTGTCGAGCCGGATTTTTGAAATTCGAAAAATTTTGGCAATTTACGGCAGTTTAAAAAAAAGTGTGCATTTTGTGTCATAAATGTCACACTTAAATTATGTTTATAAAATTTTTTAATCACAACATCAAGAATCCGACTCGACAGACTATAGAGAAAACAATTTCGAATATTTAAAAAAAAAGCATCAAAAAATATTAAAAACTGTATGAGTTATCATGCAGACCGTGCCAGACAAAGTAGTTTTGAGAAAAATGCATTTAAAGTTTCAAGTGCGTTTCGCTCGAGACATCTACCTGCGCGCATCAGACTCTCGTTGGGCAGTCACGTTTTCTATAATAACTTTCGATCTATGGGGAATTTGTACAATCGACTTACACAGAAATACGCCTAAAACTATAGAGAATAATAATCTGTAAAAAAAATCGATTTTTTGAAAATTCTGGACGTATGTAAGGCCTTAAAGAAAAAAAAAACCCCGATGTCACCGTCGTATTTCTTCAAAAATCTCAAAAAAAAGTAGAGTCGTTTGGGTCATGTGCGAAAACAACTGCTACTACAGCCACCATGTTAAATGTGCGAAACATGGAAATATGGCAACGTTGCACGCGCGAGCAGTACGAACCGAGTGTACAGTAGTAGTGAGAGAAAAAATAAATACAAGCGTGATCTAATCATGAAATGTCAATGCAAATATATAATGCAAGATAAACATGAGCTATATAAATAAATTAACCAAAATATTTTCTTTATGAATTTAGATCAATCCATACCAGGAAGGGAAAAGAAAGTATAAAAAAATGCATGATTCTGGAAACGAAACATATTTATTTATAAAAAATAAAAATTAATTAGTGCATATCAATGTTTAAATATTGAAATTAAATATCATAATTTGCATATTCGTAAACGTCGAAATCATCGGAATCACGTTCCTCGACTTCTTCACAATTATTTTCATTTTTTTCAGTGTCGCTGTTTAATTCGCAAAAAAGTTTTCTCGTTGTTGTTCAAATCTTCATTTTTCGTGAAACGTTTGAACTCTTGAATAATTTGTTCAATTACTCTACTATTTTTTGTGATTCTCGGCCTTCCATCTATGCTGTTGCAATTAAACAATGTATTAGGTTAGGAAACTAGCTGTCAAACGATACACTTTCCGGCACTGTTGCCAAATTTTCTCGATATATAAACGGAAATTTTTGATTGGTTGATAGAACGGGCATTAGCTCCAGTAAAAAATAGTCAAATGAAGAACTAATTTTTCTTAAAGTTAATAACTGTAACTTTCATCGGGTTGATTTGTTATGTATAATTAGTATTAATTAATAAAAAATATATTTATGATTGATATCTTATATAATGACCTGTTTGAAAAAACAAATAGATGTACTGCGGATTTGACTGGGCATACATCCTTAAACATACGAGACAGGACTGCAGCCGTTTCCTTATTTCGTCACCGCGAGCGTTTCAGTCGAAAAATGTTTAGCCCCGCCCACACGCACATAGCCCATATGGATGATATAGGACTCGGCCGCCGGACCTGGAAGAAGGCAGACGTATGGGCCGTGCTCCAAAAGTTTACCATCCACAACAAATATATATATATATATATATATATATATATATATTGTTACGTCCTGGAATTCCGTTCAATCTTTTCATTCCATATTTTTATTTCTTTTTGCAAATAATCATTTTATCAGGGTGAGAACGTCTCAACCGTCGAGATCTCACAAAGATCGGCTGCAAAACTTGCTGACGATGGAGATCTCACGGTAGCCGAGGAGACGCTCCACACCTACCGAGCGCGCGAAGTCCGGTTTATCACAAACTTCGTGCGCGCATCAATTCTCTTTAAGTGCACAGCACTATTTTTGTTTAAAATTGAAGACAGTCTGAGTGGAGACCTCGAACGGTTCGGTCGTCTAATAAAGAGAGTTCCATACGGGACCTCGACCATGACGATCGAGGTCCCCGTAATCAAAGTCGGTTTTCGAGACTCGATGTAAAATGATCGAAGTCTTAGAGTAAAATTATAAAAAGGTCTAAAACGGGGCCTCGACCAGTACGGTCGAGGTCACCGTGATAAAATCAAATTGTATCCGAACAATGAGGTTCATTATAAAATGTAACACTAACATTAATTGTGCGCGAGACAATTCTAATGTTAAACGGATTTGGTGTTGTGTAATCTTATTATTATTTTAATTAAGAATAAAACGTTGTTTAAGTTTAAACTCAGTTTCATGGGCCAATTGTTTGTTCATTACCAATATCGTCCTCGCGCCATAAATAATTCGATTTCCTTTGACAACTGGCTCCAATCCCAGATTTGTCATTACAAATCTAAAACCGGAGCAACAACAACTCTATTTCATCCTACGACCACGGTAAGTCCTAAGGAAGACTATAAAAGCGGAAATATTAATCCGGGACGTAACAATATATATATATATATATAACCTATTTTAAAACACACAGTGGCATTTAAAAAAAAATAATATGAAACAAAATAAAAGTTAAAATAAACAAGTACATAACATAAAACAACCGCTCTATTTAAAACTACCAGTGTTTTATTCTCGAGAGGACAGGGTCAGAACGAGATGGTGCGAATTAAATAAATTTTTAAAGAAAGTGACATCTAAAATAATAAATGAAAACGAAACAAATGAATACAAATTTAAATTTATATAATGACGAATTTGATCTACCAGTATTCCGCTTCTCCGAAAAGAAAGCTAAGAATACACGGAGATCAAACCGAAAATTAAAACAAAAAAAAGTAAATGTTGACAGACTCGACAATTGAAAGTAAGAGGGCACAAGGATGTGTCTTAGAGAGCTCGGTGTGCTTAGTAGCTTCTTCGAAACTTATCCTTGTTCAATTTAATCAGTATTCAATAACGCTGATAATAATAACAATAATGAAATAACAATCAAAGAAAAAAAGGAACTCACACCATCCTTTCAAACACGATCCTTGGCCGACACAGGAAACCCAGTGGCCAGGCTTAGTTTCACGCCAGACGTGAAACTAGCCGCCCTGACGGATCAGCGACTCCCTTAAAAAAGTCCCCAAAAAAGTTCCAATTGGGACTCGGGACTTAAGTGGACAAGTGAGACCCAAATTGAGTCCCAAATGTGGCTTTTTTCCCCTATCTCGGTTTGAACCGGATGTGACGTCATGAGTCCTAAACTGAGACTCGGAGTCCCAAATAGGGACTTTTTTTAGGGGTGGGATTTAAAAAAAAAAGTCCCTATTTGGGACTCCGAGCCCCAATGTGGGACTTTTTCGAGTGAGACAAGCGGAAAAAGCGAGTCCCTATTTGGGACTTCAAACCCAATTTCAGACTTTTTTAGGGGTGGAAGTTAATGAAAAAAGTCCCTGTTTGGGACTAAGAGCTCTAATTTGAGACTTTTTTTTTGACAAGGCAACCGGAAAATGCGAGTCCCTATTTGGGACTCCGAGCCCCAATTTGAGATTTTTTCGAGCGAGACAACCGGAAAATGCGAGGCCCTATTTGGGACTTCAAGCCCCAATTTGGGACTTTTTCGAGCGAGACAACCGGAAAATGCGAGTCCCTATTTGGGACTCCAAGCCCCAAATTGGGACTTTTTTGTTTAAGGCAACTGGAATGAGCGAGTCCCAGCTTGGGACTCTAAGTCCCAATTTGGGACTTTTGTTCAAGGCAACCGGAATGAGTGAGTCCCTGTTTGGGACTCTGAGCCCCAATTTGGGACTTTTCAATCGTAGCGAGATAGGATAAAACATTCTGTATTATTTGTCTCCACGATTCTACTTTAGCTTTCTTTTTATGATGATTTACCGGCCAGAAAAGGAAATCCAAGTTGAGTCGTTTCGACCAACACTACGGTTTTTCTCTGGAATCTCGCTAGTTTCCAGAGAATAACCATTTTGATAATGCGCGATAACAATATGGGTAGGATGACAATTTATTTTTTGTTTCATCATTCATAAAAAATGCCATCCAAGTTACAATAAAGTCTTAAAACTAAAAAGCTTATGGCGCAACGGTACGCTACAAAAACTCACGTTGAGTCGATAAAAATTACAGAAGCGGAATGAAATTTGAGAAATAACAAATGTCCAAAGAAGAGAGAAGAAAAAATTTTCTTGAGATTGCAAACAATGTCGGAATACTGCGAGTATTGCTATTCACTAAGCGAAGTTTGTGGAAAACGCTGAACAGGAAAAAGAAAGGAATTACAAAAAAATATCTATACTGCAAAGTGTACAAAGATGTATTGGGATGCAAGGAAAAACCTGCCCACGACTGCCAGTGTGGAAAATGTGGACCAGGAAACAGAAGAAAAACATGTCTCATTTTATAGTACTCAACCTAAGGGCACAATTAAAAAGACTACTTGCCAATCCTGCAATGAAAAACCATTTGAAATATCGTGTTCAGCGAAAAAAAAATAAATCCCGAAAGAATTGACGATATTTACGATGGTAAAGAATATATATCAATTCTTCAGAATGATCAATTTTTGGATCATGAGTGGAACTTTACGTTTACTATCAATACCGATGGCGGCTCAGTAGGAAAATTAACAAGATCAAGTGCTTGGCCGGTATTACTCACGATCAATGAACTACCGCCGCACTTGCGTAAAAAATATATGATTTTGTGTGGAGTTTGGGTTGATAAAGGGCATCCTAACTTAAACGCGTTCATGAAACCGATAGGTCAACAATTAGAATCGTTATACAAAGATGGTGTCGAATGGAATCTACATGATAACCGAAACCGTACCGTTGTGAGTCGTTTTAAGACCATCGTGTGTTCGGTAGATGCTGTCGCAAGGTATGAAATTATAAATATGAGCCGCTTTAATGCCGAGCATGGATGTACCTTTTGCTACGCGAAAGCTACGACGACCGCAACCACGAAAAGAATTTACAAGAACGCACCTATAAGGCTACGTACCGATGATGAAATACGAAGGCATATGACACAGGCAACCCAAAGCAAAAAAGAGTCAAAGGAATAGTAGGCAATTCGATTTTAAGAATGCTGCCAGGATTCCACTTAACGCCTTACATACGTCCAGCAGCGCCTAAAACGCGCTAAAAGAAAAACTGTTTTTAGAAGAGATAGCAATAGAAATTAATAAAAATAATTTTTACACATTGTTTATTAGTATTTAAACTTTATAAAAAAATTTATTTCATTTTTTTTCAAAAATTACAACATAAAAAATCACGTTTCCCGAAGCACTATGAAAAAAAAGTTGCTCCACGGTCTGCATCATTTCTTCTTGAAATGCTGATGGATCTGCAAAACGTAAAAAAATTCTTGTAAAATAAAGTTGTAGTTATAGTCTGTCGAGCCGGATTTTTGAAATTCGAAAAATTTTGGCAATTTACGGCAGTTTAAAAAAAAGTGTGCATTTTGTGTCATAAATGTCACACTTTAATTATGTTTATAAAAATTTTTAATCACAACATCAAAAATCCGACTCGACAGACTATAGAGAAAACAATTTCGAATATTTGAAAAAAAAAAGCATCAAAAAATATTAAAAACTGTATGAGTTATCATGCAGACCGTGCCAGAAAAAGTAGTTTTGAGAAAAATGCATTTAAAGTTTCAAGTGCGTTTCGCTCGAGACATCTACCTGCGCGCATCAGACTCTCGTTGGGCAGTCACGTTTTCTATAATAACTTTCGATCTATGGGGAATTTGTACAATCGACTTACATAGAAATACGCCTAAAACTATAGAGAATAATAATCTGTAAAAAAAAAATCGATTTTTTGAAAATTCTGGACGTATGTAAGGCCTTAAGAAATGGTATATCAGTGGATTACATGCACAACGTGTGCCTGGATGTGACTAAAAAGTTTACAGAATTAATACTAGATACGTCCGGCTCTTGGTACCGCGGAGACCCCACGTCATTACGAACAATAAACAGTCGTTTGATGAGAATACAACCGCCAGGAATTGTATCACGTTTGCCAAGGCAAATACAAGAAAGAGAAGTTTGGAAAGCTTCGGAATGGAGGAATTGGCTCCTGTATTACAGTGTACCTTGTTTGAAAGATGTAATACGTGATAGCGAGTTGCAGCTTCTGTCTTTGCTTTCGGAAGCCATACACATATTGTGCAGAAATGATGTAATGACGGACGAGCTTGTCATAGCGCGTTTGTTGCTACAACAATACCGGTTGAATTTCGAAAAAATATTCGGGATTGACCACATGAATTTTAATCTTCATCTCACCGCTCACTTGGTCGATTGTGTTGAAAATTTAGGACCTCTATGGGCAACCAGTACTTTCTTGTTTGAGACGTTTAAGAAACGGATAATCGAGTCAATAAAGAGTCCGCACGAAAGACAGACTCAAATAATGACGCATTATTTGTTGCTAGACTTCATGAGAAAATTTATTGAAGTAAACATAGAAGTCAAGGAGAAATTAATTAATGGAAAAAAAATCCAAAATGTTACCGCTGCAATGCGGGGAATTAATGGAATTGTACGGCGTAGAAAGAGCCTACGAAAAAGTACCGTTACGTTTGGAGCAGCAATTAAGGAGGTTGGATTGCGACGATACAATGTTGCCATGCTAAACCATGTTAAAAACATTAACATTTTTAAAATGATAAGAATTTAATAAAATTTGGTAAATGTATTCTTTAAAAATATATATGACAATACAATTTTTTTTTAGATTTTTCTACCACATAGTTCTTGAGTAATTGAACACTAAAGTTCACGTGTATAAGCATAGAGTTTACATATATACAGTTATACATCTCGTGCATAAAAACTTCGATTCAACGCTCCATTATTTGATGACCATGTGGTAAAAAATTTTGAAAAAAATTGTGTTTATATACTTGGAGTCAAAGAATGTTATCACCAAATTTTATCAAATTCTGATTATTTTGATTTCGTGATCCAACCTCCTTAATAGAAGATTTGGAATTATCATGTAGACATACAATGACAGTGTACCCCAGAGCTCTTATAAAAGGTGTTGAATATCGGAGCAAAAGTAGGGAAACTGTAACCAGGCAGCATTGTGACAAATTTGTGTATACGAAAAATGGACGTTTTGCCGAAATCTTAGAAATGGTTAGTTTCCAAGATGCACAGGGAAACAGAATAAACGGGAGTTTTGTTTACTATTTTATCGATGATAACAATTGTTATCTACCTTTTCACATTCGGCAAGTTCGACTTGCATGCAACAAAGCATTTGTTGAAGCAAAGGACATTATATGTCCGATTATACTTCTTACGACCAACAACGACATAACTTACGGCGTACGATTGACCAATACATGGGAAACGGATTAATGATGTCCGGCCGCCGACCACTTCCAATTATCGACAACATTAAGCAGTTATTTCTGTCATTATATTGAATACAGATATTATGTATCATCGTGCTTCTTCATGTCCCAATATTTTACTCCCTTTTTTTAAGTCACGGATTTAATCACTGCGATTTGTTCACGGCCATTTACTACCGCACAACTTTTCTTTGTCGTTATCCCGTTCGAACTGAATGACTTTTTCTTATCAGATATTTGACTTCCGTCCGACCACGTTTTCTCGCTATCATTCGTGCCATCTATCTTAGCACCATCTTGCAATGCGATCTCACGGGCGCAGATTCAAATTTATGTAATTTCTTTAACACGCTCGTTAGTTTGTACCTAAGTTCTTGTATGAATGTGGTCTAATAAAAGCTCTGATAGACAAAATATTTGCTTGTTACGGCGTCTCGCTGCACTTATCCAACATTGTAATTCATATTAAATGTTGTGAATGTCATTTGTTGAAATATTCGCCCAACTTACGCATATACCTAGCCGTCGTCTGTTAACCGCCGCAGCCATGACAGACGTTTGCAAAAATATTTAATAGATACTCCTGCGTACGACTTCAGCTTTCGAAGTTTATTACTACGTTTTATATGTATATATGGATGCAGTTAAATGATATTTTTTATAAATTGATCTATGTACCCGTAGATTGTTAAAAATTTTTATAAATTGGAGTATGTATCGCTCAACTGTTGAGGGTATACTGTTGCCGGCGGACCACCGCTATAATGAAACAATGTTTAGAATGTATTTCATAGCTACTGCCTACCACTGCACCGGAAGCTTTTTAATTTTAAGATTTTATTGTAACGTGAACAGAATTTTTTATGAACGGTAAAACAAAAAATAAATTATGATTCTACCCATATTGTTATAGCGCATTATCAAAGTGGTTATTCTCTGGAAACAAACGAGATTCCAGAAAAAAACCGTAGTATTTGTCGAAACGACTCAACTTGGATTTCCATTTTTGACCGGTAAACCGCCATAAAAAGAAAGCCGCAGTAGAGTCATGGAGACAAATAATACGCAATTTTTTATCCTATCCCGTTACGATTGAAAAATCCCAAATTGGGGCTCAGAGTCTCAAACAGGGACTCATGCATTCCGATTGCCTTGATGGAAAAAGTCCCAAATTGGGGTTCAGAGTCCCAAACAGGGACCCACTCATTCCGGTTGCCTTGATCAAAAAAGTCCCAAATTGGAACTCAGAGTCCCAAGCTGGGACTCGCTCATTCCAGTTGCTTTGAACAAAAAAGTCCCAAATTGGGGCTCGGAGTCCCAAATAGGAACTCGCATTTTCCGGTTGTCTCGCTCGAAAAAGTCTCAAATTGGGGCTCGGAGTCCCAAATAGGGACTCGCATTTTCCGGTTGCCTTGTCAAAAAAAAAGTCTCAAATTAGAGCTCTTAGTCCCAAACAGGGACTTTTTTCATTAACTTCCACCCCTAAAAAAGTCTGAAATTGGGGCTCGAAGTCCCAAATAGGGACTCACTTTTTCCGCTTGTCTCACTCGAAAAAATCCCACATTGGGGCTCGGAGTCCCAAATAGGGACTTTTTTTTTTAAATTTCACCCCTAAAAAAAGTCCCTATTTGGGACTCCGAGTTTCAGTTTAGGACTCATGACGTCACATCCGGTTCAAACTGAGATAGGGGGAAAAAGTCACATTTGGGACTCAATTTGGGTCTCACTTGTCCACTTAAGTCCCGAGTCCCAATTGGAACTTTTTTGGGGACTCGCTGATCCGTCAGGGCGAATTGAAGAAGAAGATATGTATGATATAATGAACTGATTAAAATTGTACGATAGAAAAGAAGATAGAAGCGTGAAGAAAAAGTAAGAAAATATTGAGTTAATTCTTGTGAAGAAGTGTCCAAAAAGTGCAAATAAATAATGTACAAACACGGTAAGAAAGCTCAATGAAGCAAACATTATATTCAATGAAAAATAAACTCATAAATGTCCATAAAATTTTCGCTAAAAAAAATCGGTAAAAGTCCAAATATTATTTTTTTTCATACTTTTCCTTTGATCAATTATAGCGTAGGGATTTTCACAAAAACATTCAATTAAATATTCGCGGTAACGAAAAAAAACAACGACATATAACAGCTACCACGAATTTATGTATACAGCAAGGACCGTGTCGTAAACCTACTTCTAAAACTTCAAATGAGTATTTAATATAAATTCTTCCATCTTGTCGAATAAAATGCTGGTAGTTATTTTTAATCTTTTTCTCTTAAAAAAAAAAAATCAATGCCGTAGCCGTATGCAGTACAGAAATCTCATTTTTTTGATGATGTGTTCGCATGCAGTGTCTAGCAACAAGTTGGTCGTAGCCACTGAATTTTTACCCACCGAGAAACGTTCAAATTTGTTTGCTAAATTTTTTTCTTATTGTTTCATATCTCAGCTGCATGGAACCACCGAATTCTTTTTTTTAATCAAGAAAAAAAATTCAATTTTAAGCCATGTATGCAGTTTCGCGAACATTAAATTACTTTTTTTTTAACTCCAACTACGGGGAAACTAATTGTTTGCCGGCATTAAGCCTTGTACCGTTCAATTCGTCAGGAATTGTAAGATGAATTGAGAAAAAAATTTCCTCGAAAATACTGATTCGTTCATGTGGCAGACGTTATTAATAGCTATAATTGTACCATAAGAAACATTAAGGACCGCGTCTGCCACCATGGTAGCGCTGCGTTGTCAATTGACAGTGCTTCGAATTGGTTAAAAAAATGGGGGTACTATATGATTTGTTCATGTCTGCCTCTGAGGCTGATGTTCAGAATCCTTCTGAAAACGAAGAAAATCGATGAGGCAGACATCCAGGGCTTTGACTTTTGTGGTAATCAATTTTTTAATTTTTTTTATGATTTAAAAAAATGCACACTTGGCAGACTTGAATTGTTCGATTAAAGACAATGTGAAAGACCACAGAAAAATGGTCTGCCAGCATGTTGCCTCTGCGTTGTCAATTGACAGCGCTTCAAAAATGTTAAAAAAAAGGTATGGTATATCATGTGCTCATGTTTGCCTCTTGGGCTATTGTTCAGAATTCTTCTAAAAACGAAGAAAATCAATGAGGCAGACATCCAGGCCACTGATTTTTTGAAGGCAGACCATTTGAATAATTTTTTGAAAAACTCGACGCTCGTGCCGAGCATCAAGTAAAAAATTCTACGTCTACAAAATATCAATGAAAATAATTAATGTTACATATAACCAATTGATAGAAGTGATTTTCGAAACTTATTTCAAATATTCGGGTTCTAAGTCTATTGACCGTTGTCCCGCAGGTATAAAATAACTGCTCATTTTGTCTTTCTTTTATTGGAGAGAAGTCAGATGAGTATAACTTTGTATCCAGCCTTTTCTATATTGACACATATTGAATACATATTATATATAGGGCATTCCACGCCAAATCGACCTACGACTCTTCCATTCTTTGATTTGGTTGAAAATTTTGTGTTGTATGACTCATTGAAAGAAGTTCTCTTGATTTTTTTCAGATTTTTTTGTCCATCCACTAGTAAGATATGATTTATTTTTTTCAAAATTCGATGTTTTTTTCTTCAGACAACTGCAACTCTCCAAACAATGGACTAATTCGAACTTTTTTTTTTAAAAAAGGTTCATTTTTCACCGTATTGTTGGGAAAAAATACGAAAAAATGATTGATATTTTTTTTCCATATTTTCTCTCAATTTAAAGCAAAAAAACATTAATTTTAAGATGTTAGCCCTTTTTAATTTTTGTCGGAAAATTCAGAAAAAAACTTTAACCAATTAAGTGATTTTTGAGACCAGTCCCATCGTGGACAGATTTTTCCTTATATTTTTTTTTCTTATTTTGAAAACGAAATCATTTCTTTTCCAGTCAATTTGGACCAAATCGAACTATTATTATTATTATTATTGTTCCTACGTATAACCTTGCAGATTTTTAGGACCCCATCCCATCACTTTGACCCTACTTTTCCCCTACTTCACTAATTTCCTTGTTCCGGTGGAACCCCCCAAGAGTGTTGCCCACAGCCACTCTTTCCTAACGCCCTATTGTATCGCATTTGCACGAGAGCCAAGGGAAACTTTAGAAAACCCAGCCGATACAGGCAGCTATATTTTTACTGAGTTCCAGTTGGTTAGCACCACGGAAACTCAGAAAAACTGCCTCCTCCGCTCAGCGATTGATGCGCAAGCCGGTGCATGGCTAAGCGGTTATCCAACCAATTATTGGCCTCGCCCGAGGCTGCTTAACTTGGGAGATCGCTGGATCCACACACTAACACCGCGCACCCATCGCTGTCGGTGACCAAATCGAACTATTTTTTCGATATTTTGTTTCACACAAAGATTTCCAATATAAAAAAAAGTCCGATTTGGTACGAATTGATTGAAAAAAAATGGAAATTTTTTTGAAGCTAAGAAAAGAAATATAAACAAATATCTCCTCACGATGGGACTGGCCTCAGAAATCATTTAAATGGGTCAATCTTTTTGTGAAATATTAAAAAAAAATTAAACAGTGTTAACATCTTAAAACAAATGTTTTTTTTGCTTTAAATTGTTTTGAATTGAGAAAAAATATGAAAGATAAATATCAATCACTTTTTCATATTTTTTTTTCGAACAGTACGGTAAAAAACCAACTTTTCTAATAAAAATGTTCGCCTTGGTCCATTTTTCGGATAGTTACAGTTATCTGACGAAAAAAACATCGAATTTTGAAAAAAAAATCATATCCCACAAATGGACATGTCCCACAGATCGACACAAAAATCTGAAAAAAAAACGTGAGAGTTTTTTTCAAGGGGTCATACAACACAAAATTTTCAGCAAAATTGAAGAATGCAAGGGTCCTATGGAGGTCGAGACTTGGCATGGAATGCCCCGTATATATAATGATATTATATATAATATTAATATATTATATTGAAATATTACATATATTATATATTGTTGCGATGACGATGCTTTTTAATATTATTTACTTTTTTATTTTTTTGATATTTGTTTCAAATTAAAAATTCGCTACGCGGGTTACTCTTATGTGTGTGTGAGTTAATAAAAATGACAACAGTCAAAATAATAATAGTAATACTATTAATAATAATCAACCGTATAATTGTATTTGTACCTGCTTTTTCTCCAATTTGATGAATTTCAAAAAATCGTACAACTCAAAATCAGCGAACAAAATGTCTGCCAATTTTTTTTCGTATTCAGAGAGTCATAATGAATCAAATGGACACAACTAGAACCATAAGCAAATGATTTAGTAGAGCTTTTTTTTAAACATTTTTACAACTACTTCCCGTGATAATGCAGAACCCTGGATGGCCTCATGGATTTTCTTCGTTTTCAGGAGGATTTTGAACATCAGCTCCAGAGGCAAACAAGAACAAATGATTTAGTACCCTTTTTTTACAAATTTAAATGTAACGCAAAAACGCAGCGACGTAGGATCTTAATTGACTGGACCAAATCGAGTCGTATTGATTTGAACTTTAATACCTACCGATATGGAACATGAACAAATCATATACCGAAATGCTCGCCAGCTCCCTAACTATCGGCCACCTATAGATCGCAGCGTGGTTTTTAGGGGCAGGGATTTACGAAAGGTGGGCTTCGAATCACCACGGGAAGAAAATATTTCATGACAAATTACTGCTCTAATACAGTTTCATTTGGTTATCTGAAATAATACGATAAAAGTTACCGTTTTGTTGCATTCTTTACAGGTTGTTCACAGCAATATTTCATTATGGAAATACGAAAAGCACAAGTAGGAAATATTCTATTTTTTATGTCCGAGGATTCCCAAAGAAACACGGTATACGTTAATCTAATATGATTTTTTTTTTCGAAACGTGATTAAAATTATTAAAGTTATTAAAAAATGGCAGGAAAGTAATGGAAAAAAATCTTTAACTTATTGGATCTGACTAAAAATTGTAAAATGAGTACTATAATTACTAATTGTAAATGTGTATTATAATTAATACTTGCCAGTATTACTGGTGATAAAAAAATTAACAAAAAAAATTTCGACTAAAATTGCCAACACCCATTTGATCACAATCAGATTAAGGCTTAAAAACTATGCAATTGGTTATACCTTTGATTAAAATATGATTCATACAAAAAACTACAAATTTCTATAAAAAAAATTTAGTTTATTCAACAAAAGATAGAAGCAAAAATGGGCCCACGATCAGACCAGCGTTAAAAATCGTATAATTGGTCATACTACGTTAAGGACGTTGCATCACGAAATTAAAATAATCAGAATTTGATAAAATTTGGTGACAACATTCTTTGGCTCCAAGTATACAAACACAATTTTTTTCAAAATTTTTTACCTCATGGTTATCGAACAATTGAGCGTTGAATTGAAGTTCTTATGCACGAGATGTATAACTGTATATATGTAAACTCTATGCTTATACACGTGAACTTTAGTGTTCAATTACTCGAGAACTATGTGGTAGAAAAATCTAAAAAAATTTGTATTGTCATATATATTTTTAAAGAATACATTTACCAAATTTTATTAAATTCTTATTATTTTGAAATTTTTAATGTTTTTAACATGGTTTAGCATGGCAACATTGTATCGTCGCGATCCAACCTCCTTAAAGATTTTTTTTTTTTAATTAAAAATGGTAATCGTTTTAAAAAAAATAGTTTTTACTTTAGATGCAGAGAAAACGTTGACAACGATGATTGATAATTTTTTTTCCTTTTTTTCATGAAAGTATGAACCGAAGCGAAAAAAATCGATATATTGACATATGTCGATATGTCGATTAGTTTAAGAGATATCGACGTTCGAACATTTCCGAACTTGCTAAAATTTGGAAAATTAAAAATGATCGAGGCTACGGCCGCTCGAAATGGCGTGGAATGCCTCATATATATATAACAAAACCGGAATTGAAGAAGACTTCCTATATATAATTGAAGTATATATATTGTGACGAGATTGTCGATGTCAGAAAATACTTTCGGGAGACGAGATACATTGGATGAAATATCGTAACGGCGAATCTATAACCAACGACGCGCCATGACAAGAATCCTCAATTTTTATAATATCGTTAGCCAGGACAGTTGTTGGGCGGGATCCAGATTCGCAGCGATAAATCGAAAACGGAAATGGCCAAGTGTATGAGACCTGCTCGAAATACACCGACGACGACAGTAATTGCCCGAAGTTGTTTGTCTCTCTCGCTCTCATTCAGACGCCAATACGGCTGATCGGATGGGTGTGTGTAAGCCCTTGGCCCCGGTTTCACAATATCACTCGGAAATAGAATACAAAAATCAAAAATAATTAATAACGGTGACGATAATTTGTTTTTCTCGGAATCGCTCCTAAGAGATTTTATTGTGGCTGGAACATCGAGCGGGACGGTCAAGGAGGTTCGACCAATTTTCTATCAAATGTGACTCGCTGAAAAAATTTACGTCACAAAATATATTTACTTTTCTATAGATGATTGTTAAAAATCGAGGACCAAATTAAAAGCGTAATAACAAATATCATAAAATTCTAATCATAACAAAGTTTAATCAATTTTACTGCTGCTGCATTGTACACTATGAAGGTTACGCAAAGAATAAGATAGATCGAGAGGGAGAGTTTGGTAATATTCTCGTGAAAGATATACAATAGTAGGAATATTAGTGTACTGTTTACCATTATTAATAACGTCAATAACATACAAAATCGATGTTCGAACATCGAACAAGTGGCTCTTACAACGAGTAAAAGTTCTATACGAGATCGCTATACTTGAATTTCGGAATGTCCTTAAGGTGAAATGACACACCGACTGAGCCGCAATGCGTACGAGAAGAATAGCTTCTTTAGCGATCCCAATTGATCTCTAAACCAGTGATCGTTCACAAAAAAACACCCTGCGTTCTGGCAAAAGACGAGCGGCGTGTTTTGTTCGTTTTTCATTGATCGAGACCAACTGTTTCGTATGTCATTTCGTCTTGAAGCTGTACAAGAGTGCCGATCTGTCAATTTAATTAGTTTAACAATTCCACGAAAAAAAAGTAAGAAAAAAGTTGATTTTTACGCAACGCGAATTGATTTCAATGATGACGCGAAAAACAACTAGACTGGAGGATTGTCATTCGCGGTCCAGGTCGAAGATGAATGTGCTCGCTGAGCCGGTGGCTGATAAATCGGTTGAGCACTTCTTTGTTGACCACGTTTTCGGTTGTAACCTTTCGACCCGAGGTTTCCACCTCCTCCTCCACCACTTCGACGAAATTCCATACCTGTGGTTTTAAACAAATGATATCCTGACAAATGTGGGATCGATAGTTTATTTATAATTTCGTAATCAACTATAATAAATGTAATTTTTGTTGGCCTCAATATTAATGTTAATTGATGTCATATTTAAAAAATATTATCTTTAGTCTTAAAAAGTCAATTTTATAAATATTACACTAACAGATAATTGATATTTGTTTATTCATTCATACTGATATCTTCACGTATATTTTTGTATAATCATTCCAATTCTTACGGGAATCTATTTTTAAAGATTTCTTTGAAAAAAAAACAGATTATCCAGACGTAATATTTTTAACTTTAATATTATTTTATATTTAATATAATTTTATAACACATGAAATTACAAAATTTTATTCAAAACAAGAACAAAAAATGTTGTTCAAAACAACAATCGTATTCCCAACATTGAAACGAGAATTCTTACCAGATATGTGATTCTCGCCGTGATCGTTGCGATTTTGTCGGTTGCCGTATCCACGTTGATCATTTCGCCTAGACGAAGGTTCTGGCTGTGAATATTCCTGAGGTTTCTAAAATCCCATATACATACAAATGATTAATTTTCTTGAATATTGTAAGCATATGTAGATAATGGTAAAATCGAAGTTGATAATGAAACATACGTCCGTTATGGGTATGCAGTCAACTTGCAGCACTTCTTCGTGATTGTTGAAGTCCTTGAAACGCACCACACAAGTTGTCGCGGATATGGCAGTTACCTGAGCATTGTAATACTGTACAAAACAAAAAATATGAGCAAGTTCAATATTTATATGGCATAAGGTATAATTCTCTATTTGAAAATTCAATTCAATATTATTCTTCATTTTACAATAAATAATAAAATAAGGAAATAATAGGACATAATCAAAATTGTAAACTTCTTTGGAAATAAATAATTTTGTTAAAATCGGAGATATTTCTAGGTTTACCGCAAAATATTCAGGAAATTTTTATAATATTGGAAACATTCGACAAATGCACATGCCACTCTAATATGATTTGGATTCACATTGTTAAAATCATTGGAGAAATGAACGTGGTGAGAATTGATTGAATTAATTTTTTGTTTATTGCAGAAATAGAAATTAGTTCGCTATTTTAGGTGTCACTTGCTTTAAATGCGATATTTTGAACATTTGACATACGAGAATTTTTTCTCGAAAAATTGAAAAAAATGGAAGAAATTTAAATTATTGAAGCTAAAATGACTCACTCTGTTGTCTTCCCAATATTTAGCCATGCAGTCGTCTCCCAATTTCCAGACCCAATTTGCGCCAGCGGAGTCGTGGTCAGAATTGCGATTACTTCCATGATTAGTTTTGTAGAGCTCGTTCGTAGCGACAGAATGCTGAGGTCGGTTGGATTGATTTTTGTAATTTTTATCAACCGCGTTCATAGCTCCAGGGTGTGTTTTATGTGGAGTTTCTTGTTGACCTCGATTGTGCCTGCCATGGGACGCATCGTAACCCGAAACGTGTTTGTTCTTTGGCTCGGTTTCTATTGGTTGTTTGTACCTACTATCGGTGTGTTGATAATTTTTGGTGATTTCATCGTGAGATCGTTGATTCTTGTTCGTATAGGTGGACGAATCGACCGAATTGAAAACACCGAATTCACCCCGAGACTGTCCGAACGTCGCAATATTATTCTTGCGCTCATTTCCTTGAGGCTTCGAATTATTACTTTTGAATGAATTTTCCGGGTGATGATTTCCATGAAAATCCTGATTACGCTGGAATCTCGGTGGTCTGCCTTGATGCACATTTCCAAAGGTATTACTCGCCGAAAACGAATTATGACTCTCGTGACTCGATCGCTTTGGGTATTTTGACTCATCGTTCGCGTGTCTCGGTGCCGCTGGATATCCTCGGCCACCTCTTTGTGCTCTGAAAAAATAAAATTCCTAATTATGTTATTTGAAATTGAAGGAGTTTCGTTTTTATGTATATAAAAAAACGTATTTCCTTAAAAAGTAGCAGTTTCACAATTGGTTGACAAGTTTTGAAAAAATGATTTAATCAAACTTTTCTAGGGTCGGTAATTTTTCTGTTTTAAAAAAACTAGCAATTTTAGAAGTAACGTTGAGTATTGCAATTTAACAGTTTCTCATTAGCTGAAACAAAATTCCTCTTTTATTCTTCGTCTAGCTATATAACTACATACATAAAGAGTAAATAATAATAAAAAAATCTTTTTTCAATTTACGTAACCTCGAAGAAAAATAAAATGCAATCAAAAAACGCTTTAAAAAACTACGAGCATTATGTTTTTAGAATCTTTTCTAAAAAATGATGAAATCTGTTTAAGATGATAAAAATATACAGAAAAATTTTTATTTTTCAACCGAGTTGTTTAATGATTGAAATATTCAAATAAATGAAATTAAGAATTGAAAATAAGAGATCCCTTCCTTAAACTCAATCTTCCCGTTACTTCTTCCAACAAAAATTATTTTCTCTCTACTTTGCCCACCTTCCTCCTTTTCCAGCTTGCGAATGTTCCGAACCTCGCAATTCTAGTCGCTCAAATTGATTTTCAAGCCTTTGAATATTACTATTTTCGTTCGATCTTTGAAACTGTTGCTGAGAATTTGATTGAGTTTCTGGCACGTCACTCTGCGTCGGTAGTTTGTCTTCTAGAAAATCAAAAAGGGACACTTTTCCGCTACTCGGTTTTGTCTCTTCGATTTTTTTCTCAAAACGCTTGCCCCGAGATTCGCGAGTTTCCAGAGGCTCGCGTATAGCAGTCGACCGAGAATCATTCGTACGTTGCAAAGACTTGAGAGCTCTCTCGACATGATTTCGGCTGATTTTCAACGCGTATTCCGCTTGCTCCACCGTAAATCCCTGATCCACAATACGCTGAACACTGTGATCCAGTAACTTTAGAAACAGAAAGAATTGGAAAATGTTTTACATGGAGAATATCAAGATTGTTGTTATTCACTGGTCAACATAATTTTTCTCATATAAATATTATTTTTTTATATTTATTGTATAGCATATCCTTTTTATAAAATCTTAAATTAGATTGTGATTGATACACAGCAATTTTAGGTAAATAAAGGTTAGGTCATTATTTATATGCCCAGATTTTTTTTTCAAACGAACTAAATCTATTATAACGTGTATTTGGTTCCAAATGATGCATTGTTTGTTAAAAATAATACTCATTTTCACAAAAAAATTGAAGTCATGTTCGCATATGAATAAAAAGTAGTTTCCATCCAAATTACATAAAAAATTACATAATAAAATAATTTTGTAGACCAGTGACATCGAAAGCTTATTCACCTGCTTATTCCCGCCACCGAATATCTTTTTACCCCCCAGTCGAGCAGCTTCCGCAATCGCATCCTGTCGCTGAGCCTCGAATTCCGTTGTTTCCTTGTCCGAATCTTTTCCCAAAGCCTTGAAATTTTTATCTTTCTCGACTCCTCCTTTTATAATTTTTTTACCAAATGGAATCCATGGGGGTGGACCACCTTCTTCTACCGATCGTAGCCGCGAATGCGTCGCAAGTTTCTGTACGAAAAAAAAAAACAATAATAAATATTATTTTTCCGTTTTTGTAATGGATAGTCTTCTTTTAACCCAATTTTTTGTCATAAAATTTTTTATACTTACTCTATTCAATTCCCACTTTTCTACGAGATTCGGGACTTTTCCACCTAACACTCTGGCAATATTTCTGGACGACAGTAATACAATACCGTGAGATAGTAGAACGTTTCCGGATTTCAATAACACTTTTGTACCTGGTGGTGTATTCAGCCTGCAAAATGTACAAATATTGTTTTATTTAAAGAAATGACATGCATCGGATTGAATACTCTCTCATTATTTTCCAATTCAGCAATTTTATGGAAATAAATATACAGCCCCTGTACCCCGTGTATAATTTCGGAAAAATTTGTTAAAAGAACAATTCCTGCTCATTAAAAAACCATAATTCATCAAAAATTTTAGGATTTGATTAACGTTTTTTTGAGTATTAAACTTTTTTTTTTCAACTGACGCAGATGTTGCTCCAAATGGAATTAATGTAACATCCAAAAATCACAAAGTCCTTCGTAAATGATGATGAATAACAGGAGATATACAATTTTTTTAGTTAATGACAAATTTGAAATATTTTGAAGTTAAAAGTAGCAAAAAAGAACTGCATTTTAATGTTTACCCTAATCCAGAGATGTGATCAATCTCCACAGCCTGATAATTGTTTTTTCCATCAGTTAGAGATAGTTTGAGCATTCGCGGAGCAGTTCGCGATTCCTCATTGTATTTTGGAGCAGCTATGTTTCGTAATTTTTGAATTTGTAAAACAAGATTGCCATTTGTAATGTCGCCTTGGCCGCTTCCAATTTCTCTAAGATCCATCTGCAAATGGTGAAGAAAAGTAATACGAAAATTCTAGTGCTCATAATTATCTTTATATAAAACTGAATTTATAATTTTCATACAATAAAAATGTTAATTATAAGTTTATGTCATTGGAATTGCCCCAAATTTCTTTGTTTTAATTTTCTAATTTTCAAAAACAAAAACTACAAATAAACCACATTAAGTTCAGATAGCAGTTTTTCAACCCAAAATTTTTCTTTTTTTGATTTTGTCATTTATAAAGAAAAACGTCTTAAAAATTCATAAAATAAATTTTTTAGGCAGATTGGTTTCCATTACTATCAAATATCAAAAACTTCAACATTATCAACAAAAATGATTGTGAATTGCCATCCAAAAACTACCTGTAATTGATGTAATTTAGAAATTTATTTAAGGTCCAGAAGACCCCAAGTAAAGATCAAGTCCAAATGTTAACATATGGTCTTTCGACCAGATGTTAACATTTGGAACTTTTAACTTTATATTTTTATCCTAATATGTTAATATCTTTTTTCGACGAACAGACTGTTTTGGCTTATCGAGAAATACTTGTAAATGATAAACAAATTTTTTCAAGTCACAATATTCGTTGCTTTCAACTTGGGAACAGTTTACAAACGTTGGGATAGTCTGAATACTATGCAGCTTCCATATTACTGCAGGGAACTTACGTCGATAGCTCTTTTTATTATTTTCTGTAAATCGTTTATGGATCTGGCATCACTTGCTAAGTCGTATCCTTGCTCCGAAAGGTACCTGAGATTGAAACAAAATGGAATAAACAGTTTAAAAATAAAATAGAGCGAAAAGACTAGATGATACTTACCAGCCTTGTTCCTGTAATTTTTGCATGGTGAATCAGGCGTTTCACCCGAACGTCCACAAATGCTTATGACACCTCAATTTCTATATTATACACGGGTTTTTATTTCAAGCGCCAATCGGACACGACACTAATAAACACACGTAAACATTTGTCAGCTGACGTACATTGTTCTAATTCCGGATTTTTGTCGGCGACTGTTTTTTTATTTGAACGACAAATTTGCCGAAACAAATCTACTCGATCGTCGAACAAAAGGTTTTCGTTTTCTTCAATTTGTCGTCGTTAATCAATTGTTTTTTCGTATGAATGTTGTACCGAGAATGGGTTTTGAAAATTCCATTTAACCGTTCCATTCAACTGATTTTACGATACTTCGACCACCATCTTTGATGTTCAGGGAGAGAGAGGGAGAGAGAGGAGACGAGAAAAAAAGAGACGTCAATAAGCTCCATTTTCATGAGCGTTGATTGTGCATCAAAAGGGCCAAACAAACCAAGTTTTCATTTATGCACGAAATAATTGGATTCCATCTACTTGCCAATGCAAAAATTTCTGATAGTTCAGTATATAACATCGAGCGTCATTTATTTAAGTCACTCTTAGATTCTTAAATTAAAAAAAAAATATATAATTTTTGTAACCATCTGTCGGTAATTTACACCTCGGCACGAGGTCACGTGAGGTCGGCATAGCGTCGCCAGTTTTGGCGTTGTTGGAAACCGGTCCTACTCTTCTCCCTCTCCGAGGGTTTGCCCTGTCTGCCTACCCCCTCGTCTCTCATCAATTCAGGCAGCTGCGGAAAAATTGCTGATGGCTCGTTCATTTTTGTTTCCGCCGTCGAATGAGCTCGTTGTTGTTCCATCGTGCTTCGGTGAGTGAGCAAATACAAAATTCATCGTGCCCACGCTACGTACACGCGATCAAAATCCGTTTCCATCCACGTGATAAATAAATTTCATATTAACCGCGTGAACTAATAAACATAGTTAGAAATAGACCTACACGATTTCGAAAGTATTTTTTGATTTCGTAATTATAAAAAAAAAATGTTGATAATGTATTGCTATCGTGATGATACTTGTATAGTCTCGTTCGTATGAACATTATTGATTAAAAAATATACAAACAAAAGTACTGAATTAAAATCAAAAATATCCCTCGAATTGCCATCGTGGTGCAAAAATTATCGCTCGGTTCCATTCTTCTCCAGATTATTTAATTGCTGTACGAAAAAAAGGGAAGCGTCTAGCGTCCACACTCAGAACACCATTCCGCATTTAAACGATCCAGGTAATTTTTTAATTTTAACCTTAATTGATGAGAAATTGTATTTTCTGGTTGAATTAATATCCAAATTATTTAAAATGAAAATCAGATCATTTTTACCTTTTTTTTCCACCAAAATCGTTTCCATTTTTTTTAATCAAAAATCAGAATATCCCATTTTTTAACACGTTTCACATGATGCGACCTAATTACCGCCCCAGTCTGAATACTGTGACTGATTGGTTATTTCTATACTGAACAAATCTGTTTTTTTTCGTAAAATCCCTAGAAATTATTCGAAATTTTGTTGATTTGAGAACTTTTTGCTTGTAGAAATGAAGCCAACGATGCAGAATATCGAGATTTCGTGCAATTCGTGCAAGCCTGCATTACAGTGTAAGTATAGCTGTTTAATGATTTTATTTTGAAAGATTCATATTTGTATTGGTAAATAACTGAAAAAAACTTTTGTTATTGAATATCTTTTTCTTATTTAGCAAAAAAAATTTTCCCAAAGGATAGTTAAAATTTATTTTTTTTGTTCAATTTTTTCATTTTCATCAACGCGAAACGAATTGATCTCGGAAAAGAACTCCTAACTTCAATATTTTCCAAAGTTTTTTCTTTATCCAATATTTTTTGTCAAAAATGAAATTTTCCTGCCTGACATGATTTATTCTAATAATATAAAACACATTTAGAGAAAAAATGTTATAAAAATATTTTCAAAATCAACTTTTTTAAAAATATTCACAATATTTTTTTGATTTTTGAGAATTTAAATTTGAAAATCATCATTTGATTTTGCTAGCACAGATCCTTAAGTCATTATATATAATATTTTGGTCTGAAAGCTGTTGAGGTGATGAATCCAATAACGCTCCAGTCAATCAGAATGTGTGGTGGCGAAATTGTTATAACTGAAAATAAATTGACTAATCACAGACTACCAAAAATCTGTGCAACAAAACTTTATAAGAAATTTTTTCTTTTTTTTACAGATGTACAAAAAATCAGTTGATCACGAGCTTTATGGAACTCTAGTCAGAGTCTCTTGAAATGAAAATGAAAAAAAAAATCAGTGAAGTATATGCAAGAGAGGAAAAAGAATTTTCCACAATATTTCACCTTTGGTAAGTTGAATTTATTTTTAATTGTGCATGGTGTAAATTAGATATCTCTAGTCTTTACATCAGTTCCTTAAAATGATGAATTTATAGTTATCCCTGTCTTACATGTATAGATGGTGAGAAAAAAACGTTCTGATTTTTTTTTGTTAACAGAAAATTTCGAAAAAATATTAACACGTGGCTAAGAATATTTTTCTCGTTTCAGGCTGAGGTCTCAAAATACTTTGTCTTAGTGAATCAAGGACAAAAACTTGGCCCAACAAATGGTACGATTTTTTGAATATTCTAATATTGGATATTCTTTTTTTGAGATTAACATGATGTTAAAAAAAAAGACAAGCATATGACTGATAACTTTTGATGTCAACTTTATTTACTGATCATGCCATAGCGTTTCCATCTTCGAAAATTCGACGTTGCTTCCACCATTTCGTAATGTTTTCTTTATTTTGTATTCCAGAAAACATCTTCCACAATTCTGATTATAATTTGAGATGGCCAGAATTCAAATTTCCAAAATCAAAGTCGGATAAGGATTTGATAATCCAGGTAAAAGTCTCGATTATTTTTATGATTATTCTTGCGAATGAGTATCTTTTTAAATGATGATTCAATATATACGCTATTATGATCTATCGATATGATTCGTACTTGCCCTCACTGATATTTAAATAAATTTTCAATTATTATAGAATTCGCTAAATCGTGAAGTTAAAATTAAACTTTTTTTTGCAGTTTGGACTGAAAAGGTCCATCGATGCCGATTAAGGGGGATGTGTCTTAAAAAAATAATGTCCTTGGTAAGTTCACGTACTCATGATCTATTATTTTTAATGGTATTGAAGTTTACATTGCTAATGCAGCTGATTTTTTTTGCACCAACAAACCGACAAAAAACAGCGACTAATTTTCGTAGTTATGTCGAATAAAAAGAAAATCGTCTCAGCCCAAAGTCACAAACTTCAATATGATTATTTTCAAATAAATAACGAAACAAACACTCGGTGTTACTCTGATGTTATTCTACTAATATACGCTATGATTCGCAGTGATATATCATTTTTTCTGAGCATGTTCAACCATTTTAGATTTTAAAAAAATCGAAGATCCATTCTTACGATGGTTTCTTTTTCTGTTCAAGGTACACCGTGCGAGAGAATCTTCCATCGAAATGTATTTTTTCTCTGAACCGAACAGGATATATGCAGGAACATGAAAAAACATTTAAAAAAAATATATTTTCCATCAAAAAGGTCGGCGATGACAAGCAAATCTTGTTAATAAAAAATTCTCAGTTCATTGAAAAATTTGTCTTATTTACGAGTCCTTTTTATAAACAATATGAATTTTTATCAAATATCCGTAAAGGAAGTACGTCGTTACATTTGTTCGTAAAACTTCGCAATCCAAATAATTTATTAGCTGGGTTTTCGAAAATGTCCAATTGCCCAGGAAATAACGAAATTGTTTACTGTACATTAGATACTAATTTATGACGATCGAATTACTAGTTATTAATTAATTAACTTTGATATAAAATTTGAGATTCATTTATTTACATAAAGAATCATTGCAAAAAATATTCAGGATGACATTTCGTCTTTAACAAATACACTGAAAATTAAACTACGATTGTGGCGTCCTTTTTTATCGTAGGGCTAAACTCCAAATATTTTGACAGAAGGTCTTAAAAAGCTAAATTTGTTGTCAACCAGTTTTCGGGTTTAAACTCAGAAACTCACGAATTTTGCTCCGTCCAAGTCAGAGTACCTCGCAAGACTTAAATTTTAACTTTGGATTCGTCAAAACTCTTGTTTCTATTTTCGCAACTTTTGCGACTACCATGTTCACTAAAGTTCTTTCATCGTAAAGTGGTAGATAAAAACAATCGTATTCTGGTCCAAAAATGAAACCAAGTATACTAGAGGTAAAAGAGATCGAGCAGCTAAAGAAAATCAGTTCCCTAAATCCTTATTTTAAAAACAACGTTGAGTAAATAAATTTTTTTTTTTATAAAAAAAAAATGCGGACATTGGACATTTCATGAATTTCCCATTATTCTCGATATTGCCAAATTACTTTTTAAAATAGTATTATAGTATTACAGTACCGCGAGCAGCGAATATGATTGATACGTTTGTTTGTTCATCAAGGTCCAGAACATACTGGTCTACAAAATTAAAGTTTTATTTATAATCAATTTTTTTTATTCGTTTTTTGATGGTACTTTCTTAATGCGAATGTAACTTCAAATAATGTGATGTGAGATTTTTTTTTGTGACGCTCAGCACTATTTTTAAGTAACAGTGAATCATTTTCAACACAAATTGCACTTGCCAATGTATAAACTTTTCACAATTATTTTGAGTATCGTTTCTCAGGACTGTTGATCGTAGAGGCGTAATGTTGCCATGTGACAATCGTGGAACTGACAATAATAAAAAAACCTTACTTCCGGTTTTACATAGAGAATATTCGAATTTAGCTGTTAAAATCACAAAGTTCACCATGACGAGAAATATTGTATTGACCAGTGATAATTACTTTCTAATTTGATCCGAAGAAATAATGATACTGATTTGATAACGTGATTTTTGTACATGAAATAAAAATGTTTCTTACAAGGTTGCAAATAATGCATTATTTTTTTAAATGCATTATCATTTTCATTTACCATTAAAATTAAATGGTTAGTGGAAAATATTTTTATTAACCATTAAAATTAAATGGTTAATGAAAAATATTTCCATTAACTATTTATTTAAATGGTTATAATGGAAATTATTTCCAATAATGATTAAAATTAAATGGTTAATAGAAAATATTTCCATTGACCATTAAAATTAAATGGTTAATGGAAACTATTTCCATTAACCATTTAAATTAAATGATTAATGGAAATATTTTCCAGTAATCATTTAATTTTAATGGTCAATAAAAATATTTTCCATTAACTATTTAATTAAAATTAAATAATAGTAATGGAGGTTTCCTCGGTTACTGGTACCGGCAGTAGTTTCGGCTTGGGTCAAAATGACCCGATGGTAGTAATCAAGGCTCACTCGTTTACCAGAAGCAGTACCAGTTTTGATCTGGGTCAAAATGACCCTATGGTAGTAACCGAGATTTTCTTGGTTACAAATAGCGCGAGCGGTTTTGGTCTGGGTAAAACTGACCCAATGGTAATAACCGAGGTTTTCTCGTTTACTAGTAGCGGGAATGGTTTTATTCTGGGTCAAAATGACCCGATGGTAGTAACCGTGGTTTTCTCGGTTACTAGTAGCGGGAACGGTTTTATTCTGGGTCAAATTGACCCAATGGCAGTAACCGTGGTTTTCTTGGTTACTAGTAGCGGGAACAGTTTTATTCTGGGTCAAAATGACCCAATAGCAGTAACCGTGGTTTTCTCGGTTACTAGTAGCGGGAACGGTTTTATTCTGGGTAAAAACGACCCAATGGCAGTAACCGTGGTTTTCTCGGTTACTAGTCGCGGGAGTGGTTTTAGTCTGGGTCGAAATAACACAATGATAGTAACCGAAATTTTCTCGGTTACTAGTAGCGGGAACGGTTTTATTCTTGGTCAAAAAGACTCAATGGTAGTAACGGAGCTTTTTTCGGTTACTAGTAGCGGGAACCGTGTTACGCTGGGTCAAAATGACCCTGTGGTAGTAACTGAAGTTTTCTCGGTTGTATGTAGCGAGAGCAGTTTTGGTCTGGGTCAAAATGACCCAAAGGTAGTAACCGAGGTTTTCTCGGTTACTAGTAGCGGGAACGGTTTTATTCTGCGTCAAAATGACCCAATGGCGGTAACCATGGTTTTCTCGGTTACTAGTGGCGGGAGTGGTTTTAGTTTGAGTCAAAATCACTCAGTGGTAGTAATCGAGGTTTTCTCGATTACTAGTGGCGGGGATGGTTTTGGTCTGGTTCAAGTAGACCCAGTGCGTAAATTTTTATTGTCCTTTTACGTATTTGAAAAATGCTCTCATCACGGTAATTGTGACGAATAATAAGGGGGGAAAAACTATTGGAGTATTATATACACGTTATTATCTCACTTTTCTAATGACTAGGTGTTCTCTTCGACTACATATCTATGAGAATTCATCCCGCACTTATATGAACTTCTATATATGTACGCAAAACGATTTTGATGCGTAGTGCTATGCTCGTACAATTTACGTCTAAATCATAGAGTCGGTCTAGGAGCTTAACACAGAACATAATCAATTTCTTCCGTTGCTTTGTCTACCCTGTATCCATCTCAATTTTTTTCGTCGACTACACCGCGGGCCGAGGGCAGTTGAATGATTAGAACCCGAGGGAAAGGAGGAATTGAAAATCAAAAAAAGATAACGATTAAATTTAAAAAAAGGTAAGAAGGCGGGCCATTGAGTTAGGGCCAAGGTACGCAAAAGAGCAACGAGAGAGAGAGAGAGAGAGTTTTTCTTGAGTTTGACGTAAAAAATATTCTTTATTCTGTGAAATAGTAGTAAAATATTTTAAATACACTGGTCCAGACGCGGGTTTCTTTCCACCGAACTATTTTTGAGGCCATTTTACGTAACTAAGAAAACCTTGGTTACTACCATTGGGTTATTTCAACCCAAAATAAAACCGCTTCTGCTACTAGTAACCGAGAAAACCTCGGTTGTTACCATTTAGACCCAGAATAAATCCGCTTGTGCTACTAGTAACCGCAAAAACCTCGATTACTATCATTGGTTCATTTTGACCAGATTAAAACCACTCCCGCCACTAGTAACCGAGAAAACCACGGTTTCTACCATTGGATAATTTCGACGCAGAATAGAACCGTTCCCACTACTAGTAACCGAAAAAACTTCGGTTACTACAATTGGGTTATTTTGACCCAGAATAAAACCGTTCGCGCTACTAGTAACCGAGAAAACCACGGTTACCGCCATTGGGTCATTTTGACCCAGAATAAAACCGTTCCCGCTACTAGTAACCGAGAAAACCACGGTTACTGCCATTGGGTCATTTTGACCCAGAATAAAACCACTCCCGCCATTAGTAACCGGGAAAACCGCGGTTACTACTATTGGGTCATTTTGATCCAACCTAAAACCACTCCCGCTACTAGTAACCGAAACAACCACGGTTACTACCATCGGGTCATTTTGACCGAGAATAAAACCATTCCCGCTACTAGTAAACGAGAAAACCTCGGTTATTACCATTGGGTTATTTTGACCCAGAATAAAACGGTTTCCACTACTAGTAACCGAGAAAACCACGGTTACTACCATTGGGTCATTTTGACCCAGAATAAAACCGTTCCCGCTACTAGTAACCGAGAAAACCTCGGTTACTACCATTGGGTCATTTTAACCCAGAACAAAATCGGTCCCATTACTAGTAATCAAGATGACTGTGTTTACTACCATGGGGTCATTTTGACCCAGAATAAAACCTCTCATGGTACTTGTAACAGAGAAAACCTCGGTTACTACCAGAGGGTCATTTTGACCCAGAACAAAACCTCTCACGCTACTTGTAACCGAGAAAACCTCGGTTACTACCATAGGGTTATTTTGACCCAGCCAAAACTGGTACTGCTACTGGTAACCAAGGAAACCTCGATTACTATTATTTCATTTTAATGGTTAATGGAAAATATTTCCATTGGCCATTAAAATTAAATTATTAATGGAGAATATTTCCATTGACTATTAAAATTAAATGGTTAATGGAAAATATTTCCATTGACGATTAAAATTAAATGATTAATGGAAAATATTTCCATTGACCATTAAAATTAAATGGTTAATGGAAAATATTTCCATTGACCATTAAAATTAAATGATTAATAGAAAATATTTCCCTTGACCATTAAAATTAAATGGTTAATGGAAAATATTTCCATTAATCTTTTAATTTAAATAGTTAATGGAAATAATTTCCATTAACCATTTAATTTAAATGGATAATGGAAATTATTTTCATTAATCATTTAAATTAAATGGTTAATGGAAAATATTTTCCATTAAAAATTTTGCAACCCTGGTTTCTTATCACTATCGATGAGTATAAATACGAATATTCGGTGAAGATCTTAATAGTAAGGATCGCGAACGATCGGAGGGTTTTTGGTGTGGTGCAGACCCTTGGTGACGAGATTCGTGTGAATTAATAATTGAGTAGCTACGTGGGCGCTGCTGTTGGATAATCAACAGCAGAAATAAGTACCATCACAACCATGTTGGTCACAAATCGAGGGAATAGTCTGTTATTGGATCAAAGTCTCTTTGATGAGTGGCATTTGTGGCCAGCACATAACCCCACAATTTCATAGCATGAGCGCAAACACTTTGAATTTCCTCGACCTCCTCAAAATCGAGGTCGGTGCGCCAGTGAAATGGCGCGGCTTTTGAATTTCTGTATGTACTCCAGACACCACCGACGTCGTTTTTCGTATGTGTCTCTAAATACTTTTGAACGTTCGGATGAAGGTCCAAACCATAAAACTTATACAAACTTCTTGCGTATGTAAACGGATCGACCGACAGATCTTCGTACCTGACGACTCTGAAAAAAACGAGACATGAGGATTGATAGAGAAAAAAAATTTTGGCATCTTAGGGATAAATTAATTTGTTTATATTAAAAAATAAATTATAAAAATCCTTGAAAATTTCTGCAGTTTTTCGGAAAGATTTAGAGAAAACTATGAAACCAAAAAAATTGTATGTCCTTGTATATAGTCTGAAGACATAGAAATATCAAAAGTTGGAATTTTTGTAATTAATAACAAGTTGGGGAAAACTCCATTTTTTTGGCATTAATCGACGAAAAGGAATTTCTTTTTTAATTATAAGACAACGAGATGGAGGTAAAGGGGTACGAGTGTTGCGATATTCTTAAGATCTATAGCAATAAAAAAATTGTACAAAAATGATCTATTAATTATAAAAATATTCTGGTACATTCTTACCTGAAGGTTTGCGGATATTTTTTCGCGAGTTGGACGGATACCATGAAATCAGACACCATGTCATTACAGACGAGGGATGGATCAGAGCAGTCTGGATTACTGGGACACCAATCACGGTGCTTTCGAGATTGCAACAAACCTCGTGGATCTCGAATCAACAAGACCATCCGGACTCCCAAGCTGTTGTCAAAAAAATAAAGTTGCAAAATATTAAAAATGTCTATCACTAACATAGTGAGTGTTAAGTTAGAGCCAAAGAAATTCGAAATAATTCCGGTGACATAACGACAACATGATTTTAAAGATTTTTGAGGACCCAAACGTTACATTATTATTTAATAATCTACAAAATACTCAAATATTTCATCAAATATTCAAATTACCATTTTCATCAGATTTATCCGAATTTTTCGCAATGCCAAGGTTTACAAACTAAAAACAATAGTTCGTAATTGCTTACCTCTCCTCTTCGAGGAATACTCGAGCCACTTTGAGTCTCAATCTAACGAGTTTCATTGACTGAAACGGAAACAATCGACAAAATTTAGACACGAAACGGGAATTCCAGCAAATTTCTTTGTGGTTTTGGCATTGCTGCCACAGACGAGTATTATGATTGAATACCCATGGACGACCATTTCTCCCGTAATCTAAATAATTTTCTGAAAATAAAACGCAGTTGTGAAGATTTAATGGCTGCAATTATAATTGCAATAAAATTTACAGTCAAAATCAAATTATAATAAAATATTGTATTATTATTGTTATCCATGGAAAAGAATAATGATATACGTGATCGTATTCTAATGGATAATTACGGAGTTGGTCGTAATCGCACTTGAACAAGGCATATATATTTTCGAGCGCTTCGTTCGCCAATTCGGGCTCTCTCACTTGTACGATCCCGAAGTGTAATAATGGCTCATAATGATAAAAACTCGCTGGATGAGCGTTTATTACATCACCGAGGAAAGTACTGCCGCTTCGCCAACTTGTGAGTATTACACTTCTCATTGGTCTGCCACCTCTTTCCATAACAAGATCGTCCAAAGAACTGTATTGAACGGTAAAAAATATGTACATAATTACAGTTAACTGAGGAATTATTTTCGATAATTGCGAAAAAATAACAGATTTTTACGGGTTTTGAGCCATGTAATGTCCATATACAAACCTAACATTAACGCCATATTTTCCATTCGGATAATCGTAAGTATACATTTCTCTTTCTATAGATCTTCTCTGCAGATCGAGAACCCTGTTGATCTCAAGATTCGTGACGTCGTTGAGCGACAATGAGTCTTCATTTCCAGCCAATGCCTATGAAATAATTTTCATTAGTAGTAAATTATTAACCATACGAGCATAAAATACATTTAATAAACTTCAATTAGAACCATATGTAAAACATAAGATGACAAATATAATATTAGATGATTATAAGCAATATATCGAAAATTAAACATTACGGAATTGGAGTAACCGGTGAAAAAAATCGTAGCCAACCCAAAATCGCATACATTTCTGAATATTTACGTAGTCAATCATCGTCATCGCAAAAAACAAGCTGAAAATTTTGCGGATAAAAAAAGCACCAATCGAGTGTAACACAAAAATGTTGGTGGAAAATGGTTCTAGCATCTTCACAACTCAAGCAGCCTTGTCATGCAACTAAATACTAAAACTCGTGGAGAATTAATGATTATTAAATTTATGGCGAGATTAGTGTGTGGCTTACCATGACTGGTTCTTGAATTTTGACGATCTGCGGCCTTGCTTGGACTTCCTGAATTGACAGATGCGAACGAAAAACATAAATGTGAAAATGTGCACTTTTACAATGTTTTTTTTCCCCATTTTTCTGATTTCTCTTTTAGAAGAACTATTCTAATTGATGGTGCAAAAAGCATAGTGCGAGATGAAAAATGTTGCGATAATGATCGAATTTGACAAAAACAAAAGCACCCTAAATAAAATTTTAGCTACAATGAATTGTTAAGCTTTTTTTAATTAAATTCTGAATTTTTAGACTTCAACATAAACGTTAATTGTACAAAATATTTCAGGAAGTAATTTTGTTAACTATATTGCAGTTTCTGTCGTTAGCTCGTTCAACGTTCAAGTAATTAAGTTATTAATTTATTCAAATTAATATTTATTATTATTATTCAGATTTATTATGTAATTTGATTACATTATGTTTTTACTTAGTCTCTGGGTTCTGAACAAAAATGCAAATAATTGGTACAGAGCACTGAGATTAACAATCTTGATATAAAATGATTTTCGTGTGAATTGAATTGAACTTCGTTCATCTTCTGTTTTGCTTTTACCGACCGATAAGACCGGCTGGAGACGATGCTCAAGATATCCGCTGTAGCGTTGACTAAACGCCAGGAAGAAGATGCAGAGAGACGTCAGGCCAACCAGCCCATACAAGCTCAGACGTTTTGACATCTTGGTACCTGATTTGAAGCATACATTTGAACATTAAAATATTGAGACAGGTAAGCAGTGACATAAATAAAGAAATTTGCACTGAGAATTTTTTAGACATGGAAACTGCATAGTAAACATTCGACTTTAAAAAGGCTCGATCGGTTAGCACGTTAAAAAAAAACTGGTTCTGTTAAGAGGAAAAATTCACAAACATGTTTCAAACGTACGGTGACAAAAAATTTGCATGTGCTTTCTGCTTGTGTCAAATGATCAATATTTGAAATGAATTTTTTCTTTTCATGACCTCAGCTTCTTCCACTCGCAAATCTAAACTCACGGCTGACATGTATTCTCATTGTTGCATTCCTCCTCAAAGATGCCTTATCTCTCATTATGGTTGAAAAGCATTATCATTTGCATTATCCCAAATGTCTCATTGATTTCCTTCCATGATTTTTCCACATTTCGCTATCTTGCTATCTAGGTTATCCATCCTGGAAAATTACAAAAAAAATTACTTCATAGTCCGAACAGATATTGGCAAATTCCAAACAATCTATTTTGAAACTCTAACAAATGTTAAAAATTTCAAACGTAATCTATTTTTATAAATAGATTTTTCACTGTACGAGAAATTTTGCTCTCAAATCTGAAATACATAAATTTTTATGAAGTATTGTGACTGACAATTCTTGAAACTGTTTTATTGTCTTACTGAACGAAAACAATTTTACACAAAAATTAGCAAATACTGAATTTTTATTTTTTTCATATTTTTTTTATTGGACAAACAACAATGTTTATGCACAATGAAATTTTTCTCCCAGCTGACATGAATATGTATTCCAATTTGATAACACTTTATTTTCTTAGTATACTAATTGAACAAATAAAACAAATATTTGTTCACTACATCGTTTGAAATAGAAATCGAGTAAAAACTTAAAAACGACACGTCATTAATTATAAACAATAAGTAAACAATATAAAATCAACCTATAATAATTGATTAATCAATTAAACTAGACGAGATTTAGAAAAAAACGAGCTGTTGAAAAACCAAACGAAAACAATCTCGAAAAACAGAACAAAACCCAAGATGCAATTCAATGTTTATATTTATGTATTAAAATAACCTATACAATGTCTATATATTTATACATATCGATGATATACAAGTATATTTGGACTTATATAAATACTGCGGTTTGGTAAAAAAAAGTGTGACACTGCTTTCCACATTGAACTGAGGCTAGAAACATACTTAGCCACGCGCTTTTCGACTATTTTCCATTTTCCGTTTTCCGTACTCAAAAATATATTTTCATTATGGCAATCATTTATATTTTTACCATTACTCTAACAAAAACGAACGTGTTCGAACAGTAAACAATCAGAAGATGAGTTAAAACATATTTTTTACCGGAAGTATTTTTTTTTTAATAGAATGTAGAAATCAGCGGATGTAAACGCGAGTTGTTGGCGCTGGTGATCGTGCCACTTGACTGACCGCTGCTCGCTGCTACACAAATGCACTATATTTCCAATGCACCAAGGCTGTAGGAAATCATCGATCTAACAAACTTGTTTTTATTCTCACTAAATAACTATACCGAGTGTTTAAATGATAGAGAGGGCGGCGGGAAAAAACTAGGTCTATTTTTCTGTGCTGTACACATTTTTTATGCATATACTGAATGTCGTATGGTTTTTTTCTCATTTCATTACTCGTCAGCTGGACAACACTGCAGCAGTGTGCGGAACGACCAAGGGAGAAAGTGCGGAGATATTGCGGAAAAAACCACGATTAATCGGACCGACTCAAAACACGTTGCTACTCTAATGATTTTTTTTATGAACGCATCTTAATCGATTATGAATAAATAAATAAAACACGATATCAAAATTACATTCATTTTATTATTTTTCAAAATCTGTACCTGTTTCTCTTTTGATTTTGGTTCAATCGTTTCGAACGCGAGTGTAGGTGGCAGCAGGGATGGCCGGCTTTCGAAAAAAATAAATAAAACCTAACAAATAAACAGCAGAATCAAAATAAATTTAATCGACAAAGAGTCAATAGATCTCTGTCTCGGCTTTGCCTCGAAATCTGGAATCTTGACGTTCGAATGTATCAGTCAAATGAAAGAATTTCAATAGCCTTTTTAGTTTTAATAATAGCCAGTAAACTATAATTATGTTAGAAGAAACCAAAAAAGCAAAACGAAAGAAAAAACAGAATTTTATTTCACATGAATAAAAAAAGATCGCAAATTTTGATAATCGCATAATTAATATGCATACTTTTTTTTGACAATTTCGTGCAGTAGCACTCGCATCGCAAATTCGGTAAAAAAGAAGTAATAAAAAATCGAAAAGACCATCATCGGATGTCGAACACCTAAAAAAAATGAAAATATTTCAAAATCCATATTGTTGCGAAGTGACCTCAGGCGAAGTGTTTCAAATGAATTTTAACTGTTTTTTGGGGACGGTCGATAAATTCGGTGCCTCTTTTATCGTTAGTCCAAACCCAGAGATTTGCCTTAAGGGAATGGGTCAATCACTTAACCTCACCTTGAATTTTTGAAGTTGTAATTCTTCGATACAGTTTGACCGATTACAAAAAAGCTCTGTCAGTCCACGCGGGACGATAGCAAAAATGGGCTGACAGGGCCTTTTTGTAATCGGTCAAACCGTGTCGAAGAATTTCACTTTCGAAATTTGCAGCTATCTCTCTCGCAATCATAACGGCTCAGTCGGTATGACTCCTAGCCTTAAAAAGAGGGAGAGTCGGGGCTCCCGAGTGTTCTCGCTTGCAAGTATTAGTTACGATCTGTCTCAATTCGGGGAGGCAAATAGGAGGATTGGGTCAAAAAGCAGACGACGAGACGCACGATCAATCGTGTGTTTCTCGGTTGTTTTTATTTATTATTTACTCCTCCGTTGTTCTTTCGCAAGAACAGGCGTCGCTGGAAGAGACGCATCCTTTTCGAACATCCTTTCCTTCGTTGTTTCATATAGTGCGTTAAATTTACATCAGAGTGGTGTTCGGAATAAGCGGATGAACGAGATCGCTCTCGGATGCTGTGTCAAAGGAGGGGGGGCGCGTTTCTCACATTTTCGACGAAAATCACTCGGTTCAGCCATTATCGTTAGTTATTTATATAGACGCTGAACACATCAAAAAGGAAGGAGAGAATGATGAAAAGAGAAACAAATGAGTGATATATATATAGTCTTCACGTGTAAATAATTTAAAAACAATAGTTATTCGTCAGTGTTCAATATAAAAATGTAAATCCATAAAATCATCGTTAGTAGATACGATTGACCTTATTTGTGAAGTCTACGCATCGCCACTGGTGGCAATTATACTCAGTTCGTTCCGCCCTCTTTTTCCTCCCTTTTCAATCGAAAAAGTTCGATATAAAAAACTAGGGTGAATTGTCGAACTGCGAAAAAGCGAAGAGATCAACAATCACCACCGTGTGGTCACGTAAATCAAGAGAGCGGAAGACAAATTTTAAAAAAACATTACATAAAACAGGTTTATGGCAAATTGGTGTTAACAGGAAGTCCGCTTCTCCCGATAGAGCATATGCGGATTCTCGTGAATTGATGCAAGAACCACGAGTTTCGCAGGGCGACGGTGGTGGGGGGGATGGTGGCGGTGGTGGTGGCGCAGACGACGAAGGGAACGACGAGGACGACGGCGACGACAACGGAGAACGTCCTCGCTAGATATATTGACAGTAGTAGAGGCCGGTAGTCGCGCCGGTGGCGGCGTTCGAAACGGAGTATGACGTTCGATGTGGTCATTTGAACGTCGAACGAATCTTTAAAGTACAATCGTTTACTTTTCGCATTTTCGTGTGTAAAAACACATAAAAACACAAAAAAAAATAAAAATCTTTCTTTAACTCCTTATCACACTTTTTCACCTTGACGTGATATTTTTATATGGACCACTTGTGTGTATTTTGCAAAAAATATAAAAATCCCCTGCCTCGAACTCTTTCTTAAATCTTCGTGTTCGTTCGTTCGGAATCACCGGCGTAAAAATTGGCCAACTATACTTGGATATCCACGAAAGTGTACACGCGTACTACGCGAGATTTCGAGGATCAAATATTATGTTAGAATACAGTGTGTGTCGTGATTAAATGAATTGTACACTTCATTTTTCCTTTTGAGAATTGAGAAAATCCGACGATTTTACCATGTCGTCGAAAATATATTCTTCGAAATTGTGAACGGTAAGTTCATTTCTTTTATAACAATTACTATTTAATTATATTTAAATACGTCAATAATAAATGCTATTTAAACCGTATTATTATTGGACATGCGAACGTGTTTTAATCAAGATATTTCGTCACGCAATCTAATATGTGCCAATTTGAAATGTACGGAAAATCTCGTGCACATCCGGACTCAATATTCTTGTGAAAAAAGCTGCTTTTTTTTTGGTAGTTGTGCGCCATTACGTATTTCGTTATATGCTATATAAAAAACAACACAATATGTACAATTTGATTATCATGATTTGTTTACACTTTTACATATTTAACAGCTTTAATACTGAACTGAGAGTCCAATTTTTAGAGTACTTTTTTGACCCAACGAATCGATTTCATTGTCCCTTTTACTCTCATTTTCTTTGCCTCGAACGCTACACAAGGGAGTTATATCGAGGGAGAAAATGGTTAGTTTCGTCGTTGC
Source organism: Rhimphoctona megacephalus (assembly GCA_963989365.1). Taxonomy (NCBI): domain Eukaryota; kingdom Metazoa; phylum Arthropoda; class Insecta; order Hymenoptera; family Ichneumonidae; genus Rhimphoctona; species Rhimphoctona megacephalus. The sequence goes on along the minus strand of OZ022414.1, from coordinate 36,278,577 downwards.
TACGCATATAATGTATAGGGTGATTCATATTAATTCGATTAAAATCATTTTCTACCAAAAATTCAAGTATCTTGGAAATTCGATAATTCTAATTATTGATTGAACCCCTACTACGACTGTTTGCATAATAAATAAGTGTAACGCTTCGTAAATGGACGATGACACGTGTACTTTATCGGTATCATAGCAGCACGTTATTCGAGTTTCTAACGTTAGAAAAGTTTTTCGTTGCACTTTAAAATGTCTGTAGATCAAGTTTACCGAAATGAGTCAAAATTTTTTTTTTTTTGGTGTTTCGTTACAAATTAACAAATCTGTTAATTTGTAACAAATTTGTAACAAATTTGTTAATTTGTTAATTGTCAAAATATTTTTAACACATCTAATCAGATGTGTTAAAAATATTTTGACAATTTATAAAAGTAAGAAATTGTAAGATAAAACATCGAATTTTGATTGTGTTTCAACGATGTGAATTGCGGGACTATTTGATAGCTGTGATGACACTAGAAAATTTTATTGGAATTTGGATAACTCTTTGACTTAGTACTGGAATTTTTATGACATGTTGAATAGATGGAATAATTTAGCAATTCCAGCCATATTGTAATCATTTTAATTAATTGGAGAAATTGATGTTTTTTCTCTTTCACTAATCATTCACTTTGTTTAAAGAGAAAGATAATTGATAATTTCACCATAAAAAATTTGTGAAGTGTATAAATTCAGGAATTCATGATAAAGATTTAATTTTTCGAATACATTGCTTACATTTAACATTTTTTCAGTGCGATTAAAAATGTTATTGGTGAATTTCATTTAGCCTTGCTCTTTAGTCAATAAAAATTATTTATCGGGAAACTGCAGCTGTCTCTTTCACACGCACGAGTCACGTAGTACACCTTTCACTTTTTCTGTGAGTGAAATTTCTTCTTTAAATATTCGGTGACCATTTTATCGAGTAGGATTAGTAATGCCCAATGACCACGTTATACTTTTCTCGATTTTTTTAAATCTTACGATTCTTGCGAACGACAAATACGATAATTTTTTTTTTTTAATTACAACAAAATATGTTGAAAATAGGGGAAAAATTCAAGTGCACAATTTCGATCATTGTTTTTGTCGTTCAGAATTATTTCACCTCAATGATGCATGCCTTTTTTTAAATAATGAATTCAAGGATGCGTCCTTAACATTTTTTTTGTTGGGATCTGTTTTTTAGAAATCACAGAACGAGTAGGGAAAATGAAATCAAAAATTATTATGACATTTGAGAAGTTATGAATGGAAATAAGTGTTACGTGTTTTTCTCGATATCGTATCACGGTGAAAATTCCATAAATTTGCGCAATCGAAAATCAAAATTGAGGCATGAGTTTTAGCTAGAAATCGCTTGAATGGAGAGCTCGGACCATGAAATTGGTATGCGACTCGTCCGCGACACGTGCACGACGTTTCTACCGTCAATCGGTTACGATTTGTGCAATTCAGTAAACCGACGTCTTGATAACCAATTAATGAATCGAGGTGTTGATATTGAGAAGGTACTTTTGCACATATAAGAGCAACGTGACCGTGTCGATTACGATTGACTGGTTTACGTTTTTGTTTCTCCTTTCCGGATACGCTTTAACTAATGGAATGACTCAACACGAATCAACTCTTAAACTCATGTGATTTTTAATTATGTATAATGTTTTTTTTCCCCAATTATATAATTATGTAGTTTCCAGTTTGATTTATATTTCGTACTTGTCTAATATCAATAATACTTTTAACTGTTCAAAAAATTATTCGAATTCTTAATAATTTTATTTTTACATTATTGTTATATAAATATTTTTTGGTTAATTACTTTCGCATGGTGTCTTATTTTTTTTTTTTGGTTTCGTTTTGATTTTTCAATTATCAATTCAAACAATTTTGTTAGGTTCCTTTCTTTATTTTTATTATTTCGATGTTCAAAATTGTTATTTTTTGGAGAGTGAATTCAGTAATTTTTTGATGTATGAATAAAAATATAACGATATAATTCTGTTAATTGTGGTTATTGGTATTGAGGTTTGCAGCGTTCGAACGCAAAGAAAAATATTTTTTTCGGTCTTAATTTATGATTATTGGCATTGTCCTAATTTTTTTGCAGATGTAGTTTTTATGTAAAAAAAAAAGATTTTTGGACATATATATTTGCAGGTTTACTGAAGTATTAAGAGAAATTTCGTTACATTCTAACAATGCAGGCTTCAACATCACCGCTGATGTATATGCTAGGGACAATAATACACCATTTGAAATCGCGACATTCTGATGTCAACAAATGCATGTAAGTCCTACATTTATATGCTTATACGTAGAGCTTGAAAGACAAATGGGGACAAAGAGAAAGATAAACAGAGGGAAAAAAGGAAAAGAGAAAAATGGAGAGAGAGAGGGAGAGGAATGCGTGCACGCATGGAAGATAGAATCGTCAAGATTGCAAGGATGCAGTAAATGACGCGCCGTTACGCCAGTATTGGCAACTAGGAGATGACCTTGAAATCCACAACGAATGGCGTGGCCGATATTTGAGTTCCAGATGAAAATAGAAAGAGACGATATAAGGAGAAAAGAGAAAAACAATAAATACATATAGAAAGGGTTTAAATTGAATCAAATCGATTTATACTAGTCCTTCTTTAACCCTTTAAGCCATGGTGAGTCTTACCTTGTCCCAACTTTTTTTGGAAGTTTTTTGATTAGTTAAATACTTTTGCCACAACGAATACCGGTTTTCTTTTTCATTTGTACATGGTCCGCAGGACATTCATGAATGTACAAAAAATATGTACATTCATTATTTGTTAATTGCATAAATACCATGGATAAACAAATAGTCAAAATTCAGACTTTTTCATAAAAAAATGTATTTTCTACTAATCCGATATAAAAATCATGATGATAATTTTGTCATTACCTGAATACACCTCAAAGAATTGTTCAGAATTTTTTGAAAATTTTCCGGTCTGTGATTTTTGTTAAAAAAAAAACAAAGATACAACCATTTCTGTACCAGATCCAAATTAACAATAGTATTGACCGAAAACTTTGCTTATTTTCGGATTTTTTGTTCACATTCGAAACCAGTCACGACAAAAACGTATGCATACAAAATTTCAAATAGATCGTACGTAGGGAAAAATGTATGATTTAAAGGGTTAAGTCTTAATGAGACGATTGCAGGAGTTTGAGACGAAACAATAATTTTAACCAGAAATATAATTCACAATGAAATGTCAACATATTGACCATAATAGTCGTAACTACATAACAATAATACAATATTATTACGCGAGCGATTGGTAAAACTATGTGTTAGCAAGAAAATAGTAATGCCAACAAAAAATGTCGATAGTTTGTAAACGTAATAATAATAAGAATCACTAATTGCTTACTAATAGCTCGAATCGAATAAAAAACTACAAAAAACGGTAGAAGAAAAAAAGGCAAAAAAATACAGAGATTAATTTAGATCGAATCTGATTAGCTATGCCTTTCTTAAGCTTTGAGATAATTGCAGAAATTGCAAAATGAAATAATCATTTAAATGAAACATTCTTCACAACAGCTGTACTTAAATATAAAAATAATAATAACGATGACAATGGCGAATAGTTCGTGGAATACTCAAATCAAATCTATCTAACGTACGCAGTAATGGCTCCAAATTAAACGGCCTAATAAATATAGAATAATAAAAAATAATGCGAAAGAGAGAAACGTTTATCGGATAATGTTACACACTTATAGAACAAAGAAGGAACAGGATAAAAGATACAAATAAGATAAAATTAAGCTGGAACGGAGCTCGAGGTGGAACTCTCTGATCTCCTGAATGATTTTTTCGCCTCTACAACAGTACGAATCGCGTGCGGTGAAAGTTGCACAAATATCAGCGTTATTATTATTCGAGATGCACCGACTAAACCACGTCTAATAGATTTGTCTGTAAAAATAATAGTCTATCGTACCTGCGAAACCCGAGAAAGATTACGCGATCGTTTTAAGAACCAGTCTCATCCGAATCACGACTCTTCTTTTATTCGTTTCGACGGAAAAGATCGTGACCTCGCAGCATCACGAAGAATACCTTTGCCGAGCTCCAGCAGCCTGGCGAATAATTGCCCCTTCTCTATCCGGTACTTTTGGTACCGATCATTCGGTAACGCGACGAAAATACACACATTTCAAAGTTTACATCGTTGGCATACAAAAAATCTTATATTTTTTAAATTTCCTTATTTTATAAATGAAAACAAAGTGCAAAATTAAAACGGAAATTAAAGGGATACGAAAATAAATAAATGCAAAAATGATGTTTTCCGAAAGCTTTCTCGCCTTCCGGAAGCAAAAAAATCGAGAAAAATGTGCAATTTTTTTATCTGCAATCTTTCTTTCTGAAATTCATTTCAGTAATTTAAAAGCCCCGTGATATTCAAATTTTTTTTCACAAGTTTACTTAGAGATAGTCCACAGGAATGATTTTGAAAAATGGTAACGTCCAACATTTTTTAATTCGTCCATAAATCCAACATTTTTATCGATTGGTTTGAAACTGAAGTCTACAATCACCGTAAAAAATTAGTTGTCAAAGAAAAATATTAATTTTATCAACTTCGCACCGCTCCGATCGCTTCGCACCGATTTTTACCAAATTCTACCAAATTTTCCTTTTTGATAGTTCGACGGCCAAGCAGAACAACATCCTATCTCAGAATTCGGTTCAACATCATCCTATTTCAAAATTTGGTTGAATAACATCGTATCTCAGAATTTTGTTCAAAAACATCGTATCTCAGAATTTCTTTAAAAAACATCGTAACTCAGAATTTCTTTAAAAAACATCGTATTTCGCATTTTGCTTCAAAATCATCGTATCTCAACTTGAGATTTTACGTGCACAATGTTCAAACGCTACGCCCCTGGTGTTTGAGTGATTTTTGAAAAAAATTAACTACCGGTTAACCAATGATCTGCAGGATTATTACTGATAGACTTTATATTTGTCATCTGTATATATATATATGGGGAATTCCACAGCAATTCGGCCATGATTTAAATATCGTTATTTTTATTTTGTTGATATTTTTTCTCTATTAAAGATCACTAAAAGGAACTCACCTGACTTTTCTTTATTTTTGTCTCAACACGTCTGTCGGTTTTCAATTTTTAAAAAATATCGCAATTTTTTTTCAATTACAACCCTCTGAAAAATCAAGCCAACCCTTTGGATGAGAGGGTTAAAATTTTTGTTTTAACTTTTACTTTAAAAAACAAACAGGTATATATGAGTTAATAAAAGATATTGTAAATGTTGTTTAAAATTGGTACAAGGAATATTTATTATAATTACAAAACGGGAAAAAAGAAACAGCCAACTATTTCTCCATAATGGTCCGGGATTAAAAATTCATGAAATAAATAATCCTTTCTTATAAAAATTTATAACGAAAATCGAAAGCGACCAACACCGAGAAAAAAAAATTCTTGCTTAAAACAGAAAAATTTGATTAAACTAATCTGTGAATCATTTTTACATATGGGGCATTCCATGCCAAACCGACCAGTCTGGGACCCCAACCATTTTTAATTTTGTCGATTTTTTTTGTTTTCAAACAACTACTAAAACGAGTTTTTAGGAATTTTTTTAGATTTTTATCTCAACCCGTTTAAAAATAATGAATTTTTCAAAATTTTGTACGAAATTTTTTTAAATGTTCATAGCTTTTTCAATAACAGAGATATCAAAATAAAATAGTAGGTCATTTTTTTCATCTTGAATTGTAGTTTCATAAAAAAAAAAAATACAAAAAAATTATCAAAAGTCAATTTAATGTTTTTTTTAGGTTTAATCCAAATTTTTTTTTTTCAAAACTAGGACAGTTTTGATTTTTTTGAAAAATTTCACCATTTTTCTAGACATATTTTTACATGTCTCAAAAAATTCACAGTTTGTGATATCCATACCTTCTATTTTTTTCTTATTTTTTACTACGTGTAAACCAATAATTATTAGTTGTCAATCCTGAATTATATTTTTTTATTATTTTTTTCCACTCATAAATCCATTTCTTAAGAAATTATGAATAGAAAAAAAATTGTGGAATTGATTTCCATGTTTTTGTCAGTTTTCAACCAAACATTTTTTTTCACAACTTGGGCCATTTTGATTTTTCTGAAAAAATTCACCATTTTTCACGACACATTTTCACTCGTCCCAAAAAATTCGCAGCTTGTGATATCCATAAATTCTATTTTTTTTTTTTTCAATTCTCTGCCACATGTAAACCAATAATTATCTATTATTAATCCTTATTCATAAATATTACAGGCTGTAGATTTTTCGGGACGTGTAAAAATGTGTCGTGAAAGATGGTGAATTTTTTCATTAAAAAATCAAAATGGCCCACGTTATGAAAAAAATAAAATTTGGTTGAAAACTGAAAAAAACATAGAAATCAGATCCACAATTTTTTTATTTTTTTTCTATTTGTAATTTCTTACAGAATGGAATTATGAGTGGAAAAAAAAATAAAATTCAAGATTGATAACTAATAATTATTGGTTTACACGTGGTAAAAAATAAGAAAAAAATAGAAAGTATGGATATCACAAGCTGTGAGTTTTTTGAGACACGTCAAAATATGTCTGGAAAAATGGTGAATTTTTTCAAAAAAATCAAAACGGTCCAAGTTTTGAAGAAAAAAAAAATATTTTTGGATTAAATTTTTTTTATAAAACTATAATTCAAGACGAAAAAAATGACCTAATATTCTATTTTGGTACATGTGTTGTTGAAAAAGCTAAGAGCATTTAAAAAAATTCCGTGCGAAATTTTGAAAAATTCGTTATTTTTAAACGGGTTGAGATAAAAATCTAAAAAAAATTCTAAAAACTCCTTTCCGTAATTACTTAAAAATGAAAAAATTTCGACAAAATCGGCCGGTTTGGCATGGAATGCCCCATATATTTAAACGACAGTACTGTAAACAAAAATGGTGAGCCCCTCATCCATTCAGATTGCTCGATTTTTTTAAAATTACAGATGATTAAAATTGCGTAAAATAATACTGTGCCAAACAGTGATGGTGTTGAATAAAAATATACGACATATAAAAGAGAAAAGGAACTGATTCTCGAAAGTGGGACAAAGTTTCATCGTACGTATCTCTTGTAATCGAAGAGACCAAATATGTTCAATGCATAATTACCTGTAGGTTTTGTATTAATTATTAAGTAGCAAATGATGATGATCATGTAACGCGATTAATTTTATAAAAAAATGTCAGCATAGCGTTAATTATTTTTTCAATGAACCATATCGGTGTATAATAAAGCTCCTGTTCATTAATGAGTGTCGTAATGAGTAATAACTACAGTCAATCAGTAATTTAGATAAATAAATGTATACATGAGGCATTAAAAGTAATAATCCACAAGAATTGCACATTAAGATAAATGCCAATTTAAAGTCCATAAGTTTTTTCGAAAATCACTCATACACGTAGCGTTTGAATATTGTGCACATAAAATCTCAAGTTGAAATACAGTACAACCTCTATTTTTTACCACCTCGATTTTTTACCACCTCGATTTTTTACCATTCCCCTGATTCTTTGCCCCCACCCAATATCGTTTGGCTAGGGGAATAGTGGTTATGGGCGTCGTTTATCCCTACTACCGTCGTCTGACACGCCACCGTCAGTACGCGCGGTTTTATTCATCATAACCTCAAAACGTTGCAGTGCAAAAATGGGTGAAAACATCGACCCAAATAATAACGTTTCCGGAAAGGGAAAAACGAAACGGTTATCTTTGCACCAGAAAATTTCAATTCTGGAAAAACTGGACAATGAAATTTCAGTGTGCTCAATAGCAAAAGAGTTTGGTGTTACGAAAGAGGTGGTGGAAAAATCCACGCAGCGTTTCCGCTACGCGCATGCTCCTGTTCGCACCTCCCCTAACGTCTCAAGCCACACCTCCGAGCTGAACCCCGATTTTTTACCAGTCCTCTCCCCAAGGGGTAAAAAATCGAGGTTGTACTGTACGATGTTTTTGAAAAAAAATCTGAAATGCGATAATCTTGAAGCAAAATGCAAAATACGATGTTTTAAAGAAATTCTGAGATACGATGTTATTCAACCAAATTTTGAAATAGGATGATGTTGAACCGAATTCTGAGATAGGATGTTGTTCTGCTCAGTCGTCGCGTTATAAATTTACAAAAAATCTACGCGACTCAAAGAATTTTTCATACATTTATATTTTTAAATCCTTGTAAACAAAATCGTCGCCCTCTTCTTCGTCCTCATTATTTTAGTCGTTTGAAAGGTTTCCGTTCGCTATCTCGAATCATTCTCGAGTTATGTCAATATTTTTTTTAAATCTTATCTATATATATATATATAAGCGAAATACCACTCACTCACTGACTCATCACGAGATCACCGAAACTATAAGTCCGATTGACTTGAAATTTGGCATAGTTACTCCTTTCTCGACGAAGACGCTCACTAAGATCGGATTTTATGCAAATCCTATCCAAAAATTTTTTTTTCACATTTATCTTTTTCTCTCTCTATCACGATAGTCGATTTCTCTCTCTATCAGCCGAAACTATAAGTCCGATTGACTTAAAATTTGGCATAGTTACTCATTTCTCGACGTAGACGCTCACTATGATCGGATTTTATGCAAATCCTATCCAAAATTTTTTTTTCACATTTATCTATTTCTCTATCACGATAGATATATATATGTTATATATGCTATACGACACACACACACACACGCGCGCGCGCGCGCGCACACACACACACACACACACACACGCACACACACACACACACACACACACACATATATATTGAAACGGCACTCCCTTTATTTTGCGTAAAATGTCGCATTTGAACTGCGCGCCAGCACAGTCGAGCCTGCGCTCAGCCGCTCGAGGCGACACTCCTCGACAAAACTCTCGGGCTACACATAGAATCAGTTCTAGTTCGTTCTTTCATTAAAAATCACTTATTTTATGTCTTGAAACATTAGTTAGACTCATTTTTATATGAAAAACAACGAAAAGGGTTAAATTTGAATAATAAAACAAAATTCACAGGAGTCCAGGTGGTAAGATCATGCAAAGTCCAATTGCACGTTGGTTCCAACGGTAATGGCAAATAACGAGCCAGAGTTTGGATCCAGGGGAAATAAAGATCTGAATTGCTCATAAATTATCAATTTAACATTCATAAGAGGAAAATTTGGTTTATTTGAGTTAAAAAAAAGTAGAAAAGAAATTCCATTCATTAAAAATATTTATTTTTATTACAAAATCATTATTTTTCGCATGAGCGATGAAAATCAGCCTTAAGCTCAACCAATCACGCCTCGGCGACAAGTCGGCTGACCAATCCGTGAATTCAGAAAGAGAACTCTGGTTCGAGATTATTCCTGGGAGCAAAGTCCAAGTTATTTTTAGATCGAATCATTATCATTATTCCTTTGTCTAAATGCGTATAAAAGGCCGTGCGGATCAGCAACGGCAGCTCATTCTTGAATCAGCTCTCGCTTCAAGTACAGAGGTAGTGACTCTGGAAAACAAGCTCCAACGAACTACCTAACCTATAATATTCTAAATTTCACGCCGAGAGGGAGGGGATTGTGCGATTCCGTGCAATCCAAAGATTCAAGGGTGAAATTCCTCTCCGATCACGCTAAGAAGGGAGGGACCTGTGCGATTCCGTACAGGTCAAGGATTCCTAGCGTGATAACCTTTTCATTCATTATTGAGAGGGAGGGGACTCAGCGATTCCGTAGGGTCTGCAGATTCTCAATTTTGATCCTTCCTTTCCTATGCTAAAGAGGGAGGGGACCGTGCGATTCCGTGCAGTCTGAAAATTCTTGGCATAGGACCCTTATCATTAACCCCTTTTTTGATTTTTGTTGGAGTAAAAATAACTCATTTCATTTAAACAAATTAAAAACAATTTATATTTTTTTTGAAACGAGAACTTTTTCAGTCATTTCAATTTTCCGAACAATAAAATTAATAAATCAATCTTAGTTTAATTGTATCGAGCCACAAAAATTAATTTAGAATTATATAGAATCACAAATTGGATAAGATTGATTAAAATTCGGAAAAAAAAATCGTAAGCATCAAGAGATTCATAATTAAGACGCATTCATTGAAACAAAAGAGATTATCGAACTGGACAAGTTTCTTTACATAACAGAGCGAAATTATTAAACTGGACAAGTTTCTTTACATAAGAGAGCGAAATTTATAAACTGGACAAGTTTCTTGATATAACAGAACGAAACCACAAAATTGGACAAATTTATTGAAAATAGGGAGAGAATCTCAAAAACACCAACGGTTGGCGTCATATTTTTTTTTGTGTACATTGACAATACCCTGAATAAACACAATTATTTATATTTTCGACACAAATTCTCATACTCTCGTTTCTTTTCATGCCTGCTCCTAAACTCTTAGTTGCTCGAATTCACGCGTAGCGGGGGACGTAAAAAGCGTACCGTTACAATATATATACACTATGGATATATGCTACTACTATAGCAACGGTTACCATGGCAACGGCTACCACGGCCACGGCTATTATGGCAACGGTTACAATAGCAACGGCTACCATGGCAACGGTTACCATGGCAACGGATACCATAGCAACGGTCACCATAGCAACAGTCACCATGGCAATGGTCACCATGATAATGATCACCATGACAACGGTTACCATGGCAACGGTTACCATAGCAACGGAAAACTTCATATTATCAACTTTCGTTCTCATCAAATGATTTTTACATGTACGGTTCGCCATATTGAATCCGCCATCTTGAATTTTTTCTGACGAGTTTAATAGGGATTATGAATAATTAGGCTAGATGCTTGCTAAATGCGCCTGCTAGATGTGCCGCAGGCAAAGCCCGCGGGCACAGCTACACTGAGAAAAAAATTTTGTTGAAAATACCAAATACGTTTTGTTGCCTTCAAATTTTGTTGGTTTAAACATTGCTCAGATGCACTAAATAAGCTACAGTTGTTTCAACTAAACGTGTCGGTTAAATCTTATTTATCTGTTCAACATTATGATTTTGTCAGAAAAACTACTATCATTTATTTGAGTTTTTCTGATTTTTATTTGGTCTAACAAAATGTGCATTTGATTATGAAATATCAACTCAATTAAACGATTTTGTCATACTGAAGGGATATTGCATACGTTCAACTGAATGATTTAGGATGATCGAATAGAACGTATTGTTCAATCACGTAAATGTAATTATGAAATTCATTCGCTCAAGATAACAAAACATTTTGCTTAAGGACTGTTTTTCTTTGTTCCATCGACTAAAAGTTACTTCAATTTAATAAAGTCACTTGTTCATATTAAAAACGATTACTTTGTTTCTCTAAAAATAATTTATTTAAAGATACGCATTATTTTGCTTTGATGATAACTATATTTCACGAAAATACAACAAAATATTTTGTTCACGTACTGGAAAAAGCAGTATTTAAATTATCAAAGTGAAAAGTTCAATCGAACGGTGTATACTTACAACAACAAAATGCTGCGTTGATAAGCGACCACATTTTTTCAAAATCAAGAATAGATTCAGTTAATTCGGTATGTTGTAATCACAATGGAACGAGATAATTTTCTTTTAACCAGTTAACTGGTAGAGGACGCACACGTGCGTCATTTTCCATGCATTTCTACGAACATACCAGTTAACTGGTTAATTACGAAACTGCTTTAAACAATTGGACATAAAATTTGAAGAAATAAGAATTCGATTAAGTTGCGTAAAACTCAGTTATTTCAAAAGCTAAAAGATAGTCAATCTAATTAAATATCTTTTTTTTCCAACTAAAGCCGATATTGAGTGAATCAAAAACCTTTTTTTAGTGAAAGGTCTTCTTTGGTTGTATAATCTACATATATTGTTAATGTGAATGAATATGAGGTTGCTGCAACGACACATTCCTTCGTTGTAAAGAAATACGTAGCTTTTATTACATTATCCCTCGTTCATAATAAACGAATATCCATGATATCGATCAATCAAATATCGTTCGATTTGAATATAAAAACGCTTAATTTAAACAAAAGACATTTGTAATTTACATGAGGACAATACATACATTTAAATGTATTTTTTTTCATCATGAATAAGTTTTTATTTTTGATTCTGATATATGTATACAAACTTCTTAAGGCGCTCTATCCATTGTCTGAGTGCGAGAGAGATAGCTAGAAAGCAAATTCCCATTTTTCTCGAAGAAAAAGGAACAATATAAAACCGCCTTATAAGCCAAAAATATGTATTCACCTGTTTTTTTAATGTAATGACTCACATAGTCATACACGTAAAAAAATCTAGTGTTTCTCACGGGACTGTAACCCACGGTGTTAGGTACAAATGTTCGCTACCTAATTCTTCATCAGAATCGGTCGGAACGTCGTACCCTACTCGGCTCCCGCAATTTATGTCCATCCACAGACCGGCGTGTATGTGAGAAACTTGGTGCTCTGCGTCACGCGGTGGCCAGAACGAGAAGCTACTTTAACGTTGCCATCGTTGCTCCAAGCATTATTTTGTTCGTTTAGCAAAATTCTTATACGTTATAGGCATGCAAGGGTTTGACTTTGCCTTTGTACCATAAGCCACTGCGCCACTGAGTCGAGTAGCACGTTTATTTCTTTTTCCTCCTAGAAAACTCCGAGTCTTATTAATTTCATAATGACACGTGTTAAAGAAAATTTTAGCCCCGACTCCAACATTATATTGTTAAATCAAAGGAACCGTTAGATAAAAGGAACAACAACATTTTCACAATCTACGTTTTACGAATGATTTTTTTCACTCTCATACGAAATCCTATGTTTTATCAATTATTTTATTTTGAACGAAACTTTTCTTTGCAATAAAAAATATATTTTGTTCGATCAAGAAAATTAATAGAAAAAACAACAAAGTATGCTCTTGACGTATACCTTACATCTGAATTATCATCGATTCAAACGAAATATCAATTTTCACTAATTATACACGAAACTCCATCAAAATAAATTTACTTTCGATAACGCAGCGTTTTGTGCAATTGGAAACATGAATAGATGGAGATGGAGAAGAAACAAAACTATCTTGTCAGGTTAACAAACTAATTGGTGTTCGAAACGATAATTCAGTTGTTGCAAATCTACTCATTGAATTCTACCTTATTGGCTTATGGTACAAAGGCACAGTCAAACCCTTGCCTATAACGTATAACAATTTTGCTAAACGAACAAAATAATGTTTAGAGCAACGATGGCAACGTTAAAGTAGCTTCGCATTCTGGCCACCGCGTGGCGCAGAGCACCATTCATTTCTCGCATACGCGCCCGTCTGTGGATGGGCATAAATTGCGGGAGCCGAGTACGCTACACCGTTCCAACCGATTCTGTTGTAGAACTAGGTAGCGAACATTTGTACCTTATACCACGGGTTACAGTCCCGTGAGTAACACTAGATTTTCTTACGTCTATGACCCCATGGTCATTGTGGTAAGAAATCAGGTGAATACATATTTTTGAATGATAAGTGATTCGATAGAACATATTTGAGAATCGAAAAAAAAAAACATTTATTGATGGTATGAATATTGTGAATTAAAAATGTCTTCCGTTTGATTTAAGCTTTCGTATTTTCAAACCAACAATATGCAATTGTTGAATATATTAAAAAAATACTTCAATGAAACAAAAGAATATTGTATAAACTTTGTATTGGTTCGTTACAATCGAATATGTCAATGGGAGAACTACATATTTATTTATAATGAACGAAGGATAGAGTTGTAAGAGCTACGTATTTGTTTTAAATAAACGAATGTGTCGTGTCATAGTAATTACATATTCCTTCACAACACGACTACATGTAGACTAAACAACAAAACAAGATCTTCCATTGAAATAGATTTCCGATTCACACAATATCGGATTTAGTCGGAGAAAAAGCTATTTGGTTCGATCGACTATGTTTTAGCTTTTGAAGTAACTGAATTTTACTCAACTTAACCAAATTTTTATTTCCTCAAATGTTATATCCACTTGTTTAAAGCAGTTTCGTAATCAACAGAAAATTGACTCGTTTGATTTTAATCACAATTGACAGAATCAACTGAATCTAGTCTAGATTTAACAAAACGTATGCGCTTATTAACACACCATTGTGTTGCAATATGTATACATCGTTGAATTGAACTTTTCATTTTGTTGATTCAAGTATTGGTTTATTTAGTACGTCAACAAAATATTCTGTTGTATTTTCATAATATATAGTTGAACGTATTCAAACGAAAAATTTTGTTGAAGTAAACAAATTTTAGCTATACCAACAAAATTTTTTTCTCAGTGTAGTTTAAACATATACACGCATAATCTGCGAGCACCATTGCAATCTGTTTCGCACACTCAAATATCATGTTCTAGCTATTTTGGTTCTTATAAGAGAATCCTGGGATAGAGATGTCGAAATGTTTCTTTTTAAGGAGCCTCAGTCGCGTAGGGCCGGATTCCGTGGGCGCATGAGCAGGGCACCCCCTTTTTTCTCAAAATACACATATTTGTGATAATACAATTGATAATAAATGTATTATCGGTAATTTAATACAGAAATTATCAGTCGCATATCGAAAAATCAATACCATAAAATTGATACAGCTTTACGGTACGGTACTGCACACAGAAATGTGGCAACGTCGCAATTCTCCATCTTACTCTGTCCTCGTTTGTCACAACAAATTTAAGGGGACCGTATGGTCTAGAGCACGAAAATTTCACCTATTTTCACGATTTTTTTTTTGCCATAAAAAATTTAAAAATCGATGTTTTAACTTTTCGGGTTTATTACTACCTTTATTAAGTATACAAAAAAATTTTTTTTTAATTTTAAAAACAGTGTTTATTATCATATAATTGGCATTGAAGACGACCCTCTCGAAAAATCCGACCCGGACGGTGAAGATCGATCCGAGACTTCTACTCATCTGAAACACAAAATTCAAGAAGATTCTTAATCAGAAAGAGTGCAGTTATGGTCGGGACTAGAACAAATCGAAAAAATTAAAAATTGACAAAATGGCGCGCTTTTGAAAAAAAATTCGTAAAATCGGGTTTTTTTTCACTAGTTTTTTAGTATAAACAATAAGAAATTATTTAAATAAAATTATGATTGTAGTTCCGACGATAGCCATACATGTTGTGAACAACATATCCAAATTTCAAGTGATTCGGTTGAATAGTTTTTTTGTTTTCACCTGCGCAGTGCCGAAAAAAGTCGTTTCGAGATAAATGAGTTTAAAGTTTGAGGTACAGATATTTTCAAAAATTGAGCAAATTTTGAATACTTACAGTTAATCCGCGATTCCGGCACCATATAGGATTCCTTCGGAACGTTCATAATTCAAGATTTCCTCACTCCTTTCATTTCTTCGAGCTGTCCGAGCCTCTTTGGAGTTGTCCGTGCTCCTACGGTTGGCGCTCGATACTCGCAGCTCGTCTCGGTTTTGCGCTAGTTGCTCCGCTTGTGGCCCGATTGTTATGCCCATGGTCTCCATTATTTTCAATAGGGATGCAAATCCTTCATTGAATATGCAAGCGGAAATGTGAGTGGCAATATCAATGATTTTTTTTCCGGCAAACAGATGTTTCGGCGCAAGGTGCCACACGCAAGCATTGAAACTTTCGTTATTGTTCTGCGTATTACTGCCAATACACCTTTCCAATAAAGTCTCTGCTGTCAATTCTTCATAAATTGGTTTTAATATCTCTTGTGCTTCATCGCACAGAGCAGGTGGGTGCTCGTAGGTGTCTAAAGTACCTGCAGCCTCACTTTGACGCCACTTGCACCACGATTCGGAACCTGGAGGACAGTACGAGTGTTGCGGATTTTCATCTGTTGAAATTTTGTGATAATATGCTGCCCATATTTCACTTCTCATCCCTTCAGTCGAATCTGAATTACGTCTAATTGCTAGACCGTAATAAGTTGACAGCTCTTGCAATAATTTATTCGTCAATTGTTGACGCTTCGGTGTTTTATTTATCGATTTCCGCTGTGTCTTTTTTCCCTCTTCTTTTTCTGTCAATTTCTTTGTTGCTTTCTGTATTTGTGCATGTTTTTTTTTCGCATCAACAGCACGTTTGTACAAACGTTTTTCAACATGCAAAACACATTCTTTTTTGCAAACTAAAAAATCATCCCCGTAAGGCTTTGTGTCCAATAAGGCTTTGAACGTTTTCGTGTCGCCGTCTCCGATATAGTTCGCGTATTTTACGTTGTACAACTCTTCCGATCTCTTGAACATTTCCACGATGCCGTCTACCTCCATTTTGCCAGCACTTCCGGTATGATTTGCGTCACAGTGATCTTCATGCTCTCGATACCACGCTTCATATTCAATCGTATCCTCTTGGCCTTTCCATTGAGAGCAGGCTTGACATATACTGCATTTGACGACAACATCTAAAATTTTATTACTGTATTTCCCTATTAACGAGGCAATACCGAGAAGCGATGAGAATCCACGTTTCGCCCACGATCCATCACCAGACACAGAAAGTTCATCCGCGGGACGCCCAGCTTTTACATTCAACTCGACTTCTTCTTTCAATGCTCTTTGGAAAACGATTTTCGCGACGGCTTCAGCTGCAATTTTTATATTGTCCACGATGCCGTAATATGTACTCTTACAAATTCCTTGTCCAAGATCCATGAGACCGCAGAAATTTTTCAAGCCTTCAAATCCTACTCCAAGCATTCTCAGGGCGAGAACAAGTCGACGGTTGATTTCAAATGCCTTATCAATTAACGGCGAAGACAAAATAAAAGTTTCTTTACACTCACACTTCACAGAGAGTTTGAATCCTAGACCACGTTGTCCGTTTTTGCTAAAAGTGACCGCACCGTTACAATCTTTACACTTCAACAACTGTTGCAACGTTAAAAATATCATGCTGAATTCGATGATGCAATAATTGAAAGTAGGATTAACGTTTACTTCCAATTCCTCATTGCCTTTTAATTTTTTCGCAGACGTGCTCGTAAAATCAGTAGTATTTTCGATAGTGAATCGATTGCCCTTGAAATATCTTTTGCGACCTACAGAAGATGGTCGTCTAGAAGAGTCACGGCCTTGCTTTCTATCCATATTTTCTGATATTTTATTTCAAAATTTTCGATGTTGGTTCGTCAAAACGTAACGTTGTACTGATCAAGTCAGGGGAAAGCGAAATGACCGTTTCCCTCACAAATGTTCGACAATAGGTATATTTCGGGGAAGGGAAAAGTATATATAGGTATATAGTATGTACTATATACAGGTATATATTTTCGGAGAAGGATTGGGACAGCTGCTGCGCTCCGATTAGGTTACCGGTTAGCGCTAGACCCGTTAGGAGCGCGCGGACCGCTCTCTACCTGCGTTATGGGCTGTAGAAGCTGTAATATTGAGAATTTCCGCATGAAAATTTCACAGTATATTCTTGAGATACTATACTTTCGACATATCGAAAAAAAAAAAAATTGATTTTTTCATATTTCTAGACCATACGGTCCCCTTAAGATTAGGCACCTAACGCTTCAAATGTCGCGCATGCGCTTCGGCGCTGTACTAAACATCTGATTTCGGTGACGCTGCCGAATCGTCACACCGTCGCGAAACCTCCCGGTACTTCGAGTATTTCGACACTTTAACACTTAATATCTTTTTAGATAAGTCGATAACCCTAAACTTTTTAAATATATTCTGAATCCTCATGATCGAAAGAGCGTTACTCTAGTTTTTGTTTAACATCTGTTGCGTGAGTGTAAAAATATTACTTGAGACATGCGTTTTGTGGGTAACTCTTCCATAAAGCCCGTATTAAAAATCCTAACTTTAACCATTTTTATCTTTCTTATGTAGTCGATGACCTTGTCTGAAATTTTGCACACGTAATTATAGGTACTTTATCTGTAATATACTAAAAAAATATTTTTTTTTGTTGCGAAGGCGTTCATGACCGAGGCTCCTTAAGGGGATGGGTCAGTCGCCTAACCTCACCTCAAATTTTCGAAGTTGAAATTCTTCGATACAGTTTGACCGATTACAAAAAAGCTCTGTCAGCCCACGCAGAACGATGGCAAAAATGAGCTGACAGGGCCTTTTTGTAATCGGTCAAATCGTGTCGAAGAATTTCACTTTCGAAATTTGCAGCTATCTCTCTCGCACTCATGGCCGCTCAGTCGATATGACTCCTAGCCTTAACGTAAACAATGCTTCTTTTATGAGCCACCGTATTAAGGTCATAAAAAACAACCGACGTTAATTGGGATAAGTACCAGTTTACTCGATTAGAAAAATATTTATACGCGGTACAATAATGCGGAAGCACACGGTGCTCTTTTTTTTTGTCAAGTCTGCTCGAACGAGACGTGCTGACAGATAAAACGATGTAGATGTACTATCTATCACCATCGCTGTTTACAGATTTTACGATGAAAGGCAGATGACACGAGAAGAATAGAATTGAGGGTAAACAGTGCAGTGTAGAATACATAAAACGAGTTATAGACGGATTTGTGATTGTCTCGTTGTGCTTTGTACGTGAGCACACGAGGTTGCTGCAGAAGATATCGAAAAACAAGACGATCATATACGTGATAGTGGATGTTTCCATTCGTGATTTTCTGTATCATTTTCAGGGTATTTTAATCTTTATTAGTTTTGTAAAAAATTCGGATTTTTTTCCCTTTAGATTATTTCGATGATAAATTTATTTTTATTTTGCCAAACATTGATTATTACAATTATGTAAGCTTCATTTTTGAGCCAGTGTGAAAAACATTTAGTCGGTAAAGATTCTGTGTCCAAGTTCTTTCTTACAACGATTATATCTCAGCAAATAAAGAGAACCACTTTGTGCGACTTTTAGCAGATTGAGATTTTACACGTTTTCTAAATATCTGCTTTTAAGGGGAAAATTTAGAAACGGCATTCCCTTCTTAATGGTTATGTACGATCTTTTGTTGTGAATTATTTATGAGATTACGGCCTTTTTTTTGTATGAATTCTTTTGTATGAGCAGCAAAAAAACATCGAGATGATTGATCACATTTTTTCAATCGAATTCTAAATATAAATATTTACGCAAATAAGCACAAAAGTTAATAAAACGAAAAGGAAATCAAATAAGCACAAAAGTAAATAAAGGAAAAGGAAATCGAATATAGCTAGTTTCGAGGTACAGATCGTTTTTCAAAAAATTACTACAAAATGAAACATTTTGTATGGTAAAAATAAAAAATTGATTTTTATTTGCAAAAAATAGAGATTGCGGATCGAAGACACTATCGATGTTTATATAACATATAATGTATAAAAAAGGTTATACATGTAACTAAATATAGTATGTGTTATATTATTTTATCTTATTATCTTGGACCATGCCGAGTCGAGACCGTGAACTACGTGACACTAAACAAGGTTCCACGCTCGTATAAGGTTTCTTTTACTTGCCCTTTCCTAGAAAATTTCTCAGAATGATACAGTCCACTTTATACAAACACATGGGCTATTCAAGATAAAATACTGTCCCACGCGACCCAAAAAGTAGTTCAAATTTTTTTTTTTCTATATTTACCTCAATGATTCTTAACCCTAGACCCTTACTATCAATTTTTCCAATCGTAAACGTTACAAGCAGGTAGAAAACGATCCCAATTTTCTCTTCAGCATAAAATGTTCCTCGTATGCGATAATACGGTGTAATTATACACCATTCTCTTCGTTTTTTTATAACAAAGAAAATGATATATTATACAGTTGCAATTAGTGAATATTCAATGATAAAAACTCTATAAAACGAAAAAACGATTCGAAAGAAATGCAAAAAAGAAGCTTTTTACAAAAAGAATTGGAGTCGTTTTTAATCTCGTTGTAAATAAAAAAACTTCATTTTTTTTTACTCTTCTCGAAAGCTCTGAAGAACATTTTTTTTTTAAATGGTTCGTCTTTATGGAAAATTCTCAGAAATGTTCTAACAAATGGTTAATTAATCCTACTGAACATAGTTAGTTGAATATTTTTACTTTAGGATATCTCGAACAATTTAACCATTCTTTTTTATTCTTTGAGAAGAACATGGACCAATCGTCCTTTTATAACGAAAACTTTTATCTCCTGGCGGAATCGAGTATGCGAACCTACTCTCTCTTCGCCATTCTTTTCGAATATTAACCCCCGTATGAAGCATGATACGAAGCTCCGTTATCAAAATCGGTCAACCGTATATGGGCTTCCGGTTCCCCTCACTGAGAAATCAACCGGAAACCCGGATGTACGCACTCGCATACTGCTTGACAATGCTTGAGATTCTTGATGTTCATAATTTAATAATCGAGCCTGGCGACGATAAATCGTGAATTTAATTCTGGGCAGTAATAGACTCCAAATTTGGTAGAAAATTCTTTTTTTAACTTCGTAAGAATATTGCCGCTGAACAGAGGGATTTTAAAAGGAAAATATTGAAGAATTTTTATTCTTCATCGCTTCTTCGATATTCAATGATTTCTTCAAATAATTTTTTTGATAATTTACATGTTTTTTTCGACTCGATAAAAAAATATTTACATCCTTTACTTTGCATGAAATCATGTCACTATATCCTTGTTTTTCTCCGTTGATAAAAAATAAAAGTGAAAATGCATTGTCCATAGTGTTGTACGGACTGTACAGTCATGTTAAAGAATTTTTTTATTAAGGGGACCGTATGGTCTAGAAATTTGAAAAAATCGATTTTTTTTTTTTTCGATATGTCGAAAGTATAGTATCTCAAGAATATACTGTGAAATTTTCATGCGGAAATTCTCAATATTACAGCTTCTACAGCCCATAACGCAGGTAGAGAGCGGTCCGCGCGCTCCTAACGGGTCTAGCGCTAACCGGTAACCTAATCGGAGCGCAGCAGCTGTCCCAATCCTTCTCCGAAAATATATACCTGTATATAGTACATACTATATACCTGTATATACTTTTCCCTTCCCCGAAATATACCTATTGTCGAACATTTGTGAGGGAAACGGTCATTTCGCTTTCCCCTGACTTGATCAGTACAACGTTACGTTTTGACGAACCAACATCGAAAATTTTGAAATAAAATATCAGAAAATATGGATAGAAAGCAAGGCCGTGACTCTTCTAGACGACCATCTTCTGTAGGTCGCAAAAGATATTTCAAGGGCAATCGATTCACTATCGAAAATACTACTGATTTTACGAGCACGTCTGCGAAAAAATTAAAAGGCAATGAGGAATTGGAAGTAAACGTTAATCCTACTTTCAATTATTGCATCATCGAATTCTGCATGATATTTTTAACGTTGCAACAGTTGTTGAAGTGTAAAGATTGTAACGGTGCGGTCACTTTTAGCAAAAACGGACAACGTGGTCTAGGATTCAAACTCTCTGTGAAGTGTGAGTGTAAAGAAACTTTTATTTTGTCTTCGCCGTTAATTGATAAGGCATTTGAAATCAACCGTCGACTTGTTCTCGCCCTGAGAATGCTTGGAGTAGGATTTGAAGGCTTGAAAAATTTCTGCGGTCTCATGGATCTTGGACAAGGAATTTGTAAGAGTACATATTACGGCATCGTGGACAATATAAAAATTGCAGCTGAAGCCGTCGCGAAAATCGTTTTCCAAAGAGCATTGAAAGAAGAAGTCGAGTTGAATGTAAAAGCTGGGCGTCCCGCGGATGAACTTTCTGTGTCTGGTGATGGATCGTGGGCGAAACGTGGATTCTCATCGCTTCTCGGTATTGCCTCGTTAATAGGGAAATACAGTAATAAAATTTTAGATGTTGTCGTCAAATGCAGTATATGTCAAGCCTGCTCTCAATGGAAAGGCCAAGAGGATACGATTGAATATGAAGCGTGGTATCGAGAGCATGAAGATCACTGTGACGCAAATCATACCGGAAGTGCTGGCAAAATGGAGGTAGACGGCATCGTGGAAATGTTCAAGAGATCGGAAGAGTTGTACAACGTAAAATACGCGAACTATATCGGAGACGGCGACACGAAAACGTTCAAAGCCTTATTGGACACAAAGCCTTACGGGGATGATTTTTTAGTTTGCAAAAAAGAATGTGTTTTGCATGTTAAAAAACGTTTGTACAAACGTGCTGTTGATGCGAAAAAAAAACATGCACAAATAAAGAAAGCAACAAAGAAATTGACAGAAAAAGAAGAGGGAAAAAAGACACAGCGGAAATCGATAAATAAAACACCGAAGCGTCAACAATTGACGAATAAATTATTGCAAGAGCTGTCAACTTATTACGGTCTAGCAATTAGACGTAATTCAGATTCGACTGAAGGGATGAGAAGTGAAATATGGGCAGCATATTATCACAAAATTTCAACAGATGAAAATCCGCAACACTCGTACTGTCCTCCAGGTTCCGAATCGTGGTGCAAGTGGCGTCAAAGTGAGGCTGCAGGTACTTTAGACACCTACGAGCACCCACCTGCTCTGTGCGATGAAGCACAAGAGATATTAAAACCAATTTATGAAGAATTGACAGCAGAGACTTTATTGGAAAGGTGTATTGGCAGTAATACGCAGAACAATAACGAAAGTTTCAATGCTTGCGTGTGGCACCTTGCGCCGAAACATCTGTTTGCCGGAAAAAAAATCATTGATATTGCCACTCACATTTCCGCTTGCATATTCAATGAAGGATTTGCATCCCTATTGAAAATAATGGAGACCATGGGCATAACAATCGGGCCACAAGCGGAGCAACTAGCGCAAAACCGAGACGAGCTGCGAGTATCGAGCGCCAACCGTAGGAGCACGGACAACTCCAAAGAGGCTCGGACAGCTCGAAGAAATGAAAGGAGTGAGGAAATCTTGAATTATGAACGTTCCGAAGGAATCCTATATGGTGCCGGAATCGCGGATTAACTGTAAGTATTCAAAATTTGCTCAATTTTTGAAAATATCTGTACCTCAAACTTTAAACTCATTTATCTCGAAACGACTTTTTTCGGCACTGCGCAGGTGAAAACAAAAAAACTATTCAACCGAATCACTTGAAATTTGGATATGTTGTTCACAACATGTATGGCTATCGTCGGAACTACAATCATAATTTTATTTAAATAATTTCTTATTGTTTATACTAAAAAACTAGTGAAAAAAAACCCGATTTTACGAATTTTTTTTCAAAAGCGCGCCATTTTGTCAATTTTTAATTTTTTCGATTTGTTCTAGTCCCGACCATAACTGCACTCTTTCTGATTAAGAATCTTCTTGAATTTTGTGTTTCAGATGAGTAGAAGTCTCGGATCGATCTTCACCGTCCGGGTCGGATTTTTCGAGAGGGTCGTCTTCAATGCCAATTATATGATAATAAACACTGTTTTTAAAATTTAAAAAAAAATTTTTTGTATACTTAATAAAGGTAGTAATAAACACGAAAAGTTAAAACATCGATTTTTAAATTTTTTATGGCAAAAAAAAAATCGTGAAAATAGGTGAAATTTTCGTGCTCTAGACCATACGGTCCCCTTAACTCACAATCTTGCCTACTTACCATCAATAGAAACACCTCTACAACTATTGATCGCTACTTCTTTTTTCGGCCGCTATATTTCTTATTTCATAGCTTACAATGCAAATAAAATAAAAAACAGTTACATATGTAAAACCAAGAATAAAATTCTGTAACAAATTTTGCTTATGGAATTGCTATATAATTTTTCAACTGCATGAAAATTAAGTACAACCGTTGTTACATGGAATCTCAATTTTGTGGCAACTGCAATTAATTAATATACTTCTAAGTGAAGTGATTAATATACATTTTTAAATTTTATCATCTACATTCGGTTATCAGTTGTTTTTAATCAAAAAATTGCCAAATTTACATAATTGAAAGAAAACATAAACATTTTTTGAATCATTTTTTTCACCTTGTAATAATTTCTTTGTATTTTGTAATTTTTTATACGTGCCTGTGCAATCTATATTATCTGCATTTGAAGTATAGACAGTCTGAATATATATTTTCGAATAAATGCGCGATCACAGAAAAAATATTACATCAAATACGCATTCAACTTAATATACTGTCGAAAATATAAACTTCGGATTTCTTATTTTTCGTTAATCGAATGTTATGAATACTAAAATTTCGAAATATTAACCGTTCTACAATTCGGTTATTCTACATATTAACCCCCACCCGCCTGTGCTATCAGTACATCCAGCATCCTTCGACTGACGTTCTCAATGACGTATCGACGTTGGAATGTCACCGTTAGACTCTGCTTATCTCATCTTTCTCTTTTTTTCTCGTATGAGAATCTAATAAACTGAAACTTTGATGTTGCCTGTCCTAAGTTAGGATGTATCCTAAGTTAATTTTTGTGATCCACGGTTTCTTAAAATTACCCAATACGATGCAGCGCGTTTTCTCCTCACTGTATCATCACTCGAAGCCCCGCCTGCACAAACTCTCTACACAAACTCTCTCTCGCTCTCGTTCTCAATCAGCTCACCAACTCGTCTTGCTTTTGTACGGAGTCAGAAGACCAGTCTTTCCTGGTTCAACCCTCTCGCTGAGAATCGTGTCTAGTATATGAGCCATTCCAGTTTTATTGAAACTTACATACCTATGTAAGTTTCAATTTAAATGAAATGAAATTTAAATTTAAATTTAAAATTTAAATGAAATGAAGCGAAAATTATTTTGGTTTTATTCTTCCTAATTCCTTTTATGTAATTCCTGTGCTGTTTTCAACATTATTATACTTATTTATTCTATTAATTCGTAACAAGACCTCAAAAAAAAATTAATTAATTTTCCTAACTTAAACCTGTGCTAATCGTTTAGCGATGTTGAAAAAAAAAGAAATAAAATTTATGTTCGCCAATAATTCAATATTTGCCATTTGTATAAAAATTGAAGGACAATTTATTCTACAGAATTTGTAGTTATGGTATTTTGTATTACGATTTATTATAACTATTAACTTGAAACGGATTTTCCTGTGCGGAGTTTTTTTTTACATTTATTTTGGAGAACTCGGTATAACCTGTTACGGAATATAAAAATAAACAATTTGAAAATCGAGAAGGAAATAAAAATGAAGTGCAAAAAAAAAATAATAATAAGAAATGAAAATAATAATAACGGAAATCAAGTGAAAATGTAAGAAATAAAAACAATAATGTGTTATGCCAAAAAAATATAAGTATTATCAGTATTATATAAACGTGGGATATCGCATATTGCACATATTGCAATACCGTGAAATCATAATAAGTAAATTATGCAATACTGCAAAATCACAATAAGTAAAGCATTTCAATTAAACACTCAACACTGTGAATTCATAATAAGAAGAACAATTAATATAAACAACGCGATGAACAGGGCCAATACAAACCACGACACGGCCCCCAAACCATCAGTCTTCGAGAAGATATTATAACGGTTGGTCTCGAGGCATTCAGACCTCAAGTTTGTAAATCATTTATTTTAATGAAACTATTATAAAGTCTTAACGCGGTCGTCTAGTGTGAAGGCTGTTTTTTTAAAGCTTTTTTGGAGAATTTTTTTTTGACAAACCATTAAAATAAAATAATTTATAAATTGTATATCATTTTTATTAACATTTAAAGAAACTTTGTGAATATTTTGAAGTCAATATATTGAATATAATCGGAGATACACCGCCCAACAGGAACACATATAAAAAAAAGAGGTGCTCCACTGCTGCCATGATTCCGGCCGTTCTGCTTATCTGAAATCAAAAAACCAAACGCCATTCCAATTGTGAGACTTGTGGCTCTACATGGAACTAAAATAAAGTCAGAATTCCAAAAAATAATTTTTTTTTTACGCTTTAGAAAAAAAATTCAATTTTTCGCACTTTTTTTGGGGTCTATTTAGCTGGTAAAAAGAAAACTAACGAAGCAATCTTAATTATTTTAGTTCAACTTGTAGTTATATATGTACTAAAGATGCTATATAAATTTGAGCAGAATCAATTAACTAGTTTTTGAGATATAATGGGAGCAGTTTGAAAAAATCGTCTTTTGAAAAAAACGCGTTCGAAAGTTATTGTATATAATCGCGCGCTCCGTATTCCTGCTCCGGTTTACGGCTGTAACTTTTCAACGGCTTCGAATTTCGAAAAATCCTTTTACCCACGTCTTCTATACATGTTTTAGATGTGATTTATGAAAAAAAAATCGATTTTTTTGACCTGACATACTAGACGACCGCCTTAAAGTATTGTAAAACCTCGATGAAATTTTCAAGTCGTTGAGGTCTTTTCCGATCATGCTAAATCTTTAGATGAGTGTTTCTGCTATCTTAAAACTAAGAAATAACCGCAAGAACCGCTCCGCCAAACTGTATTTCCGGTCCAGAATGGGAAAACACGAAAAGTGCCTAGGTTTTCGTTGTTAACAATCGCAGATTTTTTCACACATTTCTGTAAGTATTATGAACAAAAATAAGTATCCGTTTTATCATCCAACCATATTTCGCAGAATTACAATTTTTTTCGTCAATTTTTTCAAATTAATTTTATTTTTAAATATAATACTCTACAGGAAACCGATTGTTTTTGGGTGTAACTCGATTGAAAATTATCTGCTTCTCATGTTAAGGAGGAGTCAACCACTTCGTCCGGGGGCGGAGGGGAATTAGAAAGGGAACGAGCATGCATATCGAAAAAAATCATTAGCAGTTTCCGAAAAATGAAATTCTATAACTGTAAATCGAAAAAATCCAATTAAATATTAAGGGGACCGTATGGTCTAGAGCACGAAAATTTCACCTATTTTCACGATTTTTTTTTTGCCATAAAAAATTTAAAAATCGATGTTTTAACTTTTCGGGTTTATTACTACCTTTATTAAGTATACAAAAAAATTTTTTTTTAATTTTAAAAACAGTGTTTATTATCATATAATTGGCATTGAAGACGACCCTCTCGAAAAATCCGACCCGGACGGTGAAGATCGATCCGAGACTTCTACTCATCTGAAACACAAAATTCAAGAAGATTCTTAATCAGAAAGAGTGCAGTTATGGTCGGGACTAGAACAAATCGAAAAAATTAAAAATTGACAAAATGGCGCGCTTTTGAAAAAAAATTCGTAAAATCGGGTTTTTTTTCACTAGTTTTTTAGTATAAACAATAAGAAATTATTTAAATAAAATTATGATTGTAGTTCCGACGATAGCCATACATGTTGTGAACAACATATCCAAATTTCAAGTGATTCGGTTGAATAGTTTTTTTGTTTTCACCTGCGCAGTGCCGAAAAAAGTCGTTTCGAGATAAATGAGTTTAAAGTTTGAGGTACAGATATTTTCAAAAATTGAGCAAATTTTGAATACTTACAGTTAATCCGCGATTCCGGCACCATATAGGATTCCTTCGGAACGTTCATAATTCAAGATTTCCTCACTCCTTTCATTTCTTCGAGCTGTCCGAGCCTCTTTGGAGTTGTCCGTGCTCCTACGGTTGGCGCTCGATACTCGCAGCTCGTCTCGGTTTTGCGCTAGTTGCTCCGCTTGTGGCCCGATTGTTATGCCCATGGTCTCCATTATTTTCAATAGGGATGCAAATCCTTCATTGAATATGCAAGCGGAAATGTGAGTGGCAATATCAATGATTTTTTTTCCGGCAAACAGATGTTTCGGCGCAAGGTGCCACACGCAAGCATTGAAACTTTCGTTATTGTTCTGCGTATTACTGCCAATACACCTTTCCAATAAAGTCTCTGCTGTCAATTCTTCATAAATTGGTTTTAATATCTCTTGTGCTTCATCGCACAGAGCAGGTGGGTGCTCGTAGGTGTCTAAAGTACCTGCAGCCTCACTTTGACGCCACTTGCACCACGATTCGGAACCTGGAGGACAGTACGAGTGTTGCGGATTTTCATCTGTTGAAATTTTGTGATAATATGCTGCCCATATTTCACTTCTCATCCCTTCAGTCGAATCTGAATTACGTCTAATTGCTAGACCGTAATAAGTTGACAGCTCTTGCAATAATTTATTCGTCAATTGTTGACGCTTCGGTGTTTTATTTATCGATTTCCGCTGTGTCTTTTTTCCCTCTTCTTTTTCTGTCAATTTCTTTGTTGCTTTCTTTATTTGTGCATGTTTTTTTTTCGCATCAACAGCACGTTTGTACAAACGTTTTTTAACATGCAAAACACATTCTTTTTTGCAAACTAAAAAATCATCCCCGTAAGGCTTTGTATCCAATAAGGCTTTGAACGTTTTCGTGTCGCCGTCTCCGATATAGTTCGCGTATTTTACGTTGTACAACTCTTCCGATCTCTTGAACATTTCCACGATGCCGTCTACCTCCATTTTGCCAGCACTTCCGGTATGATTTGCGTCACAGTGATCTTCATGCTCTCGATACCACGCTTCATATTCAATCGTATCCTCTTGGCCTTTCCATTGAGAGCAGGCTTGACATATACTGCATTTGACGACAACATCTAAAATTTTATTACTGTATTTCCCTATTAACGAGGCAATACCGAGAAGCGATGAGAATCCACGTTTCGCCCACGATCCATCACCAGACACAGAAAGTTCATCCGCGGGACGCCCAGCTTTTACATTCAACTCGACTTCTTCTTTCAATGCTCTTTGGAAAACGATTTTCGCGACGGCTTCAGCTGCAATTTTTATATTGTCCACGATGCCGTAATATGTACTCTTACAAATTCCTTGTCCAAGATCCATGAGACCGCAGAAATTTTTCAAGCCTTCAAATCCTACTCCAAGCATTCTCAGGGCGAGAACAAGTCGACGGTTGATTTCAAATGCCTTATCAATTAACGGCGAAGACAAAATAAAAGTTTCTTTACACTCACACTTCACAGAGAGTTTGAATCCTAGACCACGTTGTCCGTTTTTGCTAAAAGTGACCGCACCGTTACAATCTTTACACTTCAACAACTGTTGCAACGTTAAAAATATCATGCTGAATTCGATGATGCAATAATTGAAAGTAGGATTAACGTTTACTTCCAATTCCTCATTGCCTTTTAATTTTTTCGCAGACGTGCTCGTAAAATCAGTAGTATTTTCGATAGTGAATCGATTGCCCTTGAAATATCTTTTGCGACCTACAGAAGATGGTCGTCTAGAAGAGTCACGGCCTTGCTTTCTATCCATATTTTCTGATATTTTATTTCAAAATTTTCGATGTTGGTTCGTCAAAACGTAACGTTGTACTGATCAAGTCAGGGGAAAGCGAAATGACCGTTTCCCTCACAAATGTTCGACAATAGGTATATTTCGGGGAAGGGAAAAGTATATACAGGTATATAGTATGTACTATATACAGGTATATATTTTCGGAGAAGGATTGGGACAGCTGCTGCGCTCCGATTAGGTTACCGGTTAGCGCTAGACCCGTTAGGAGCGCGCGGACCGCTCTCTACCTGCGTTATGGGCTGTAGAAGCTGTAATATTGAGAATTTCCGCATGAAAATTTCACAGTATATTCTTGAGATACTATACTTTCGACATATCGAAAAAAAAAAAAATCGATTTTTTCAAATTTCTAGACCATACGGTCCCCTTAACATTACGGGATTGTGACGTGATGAATAACTTATACGAATGAATTAGCAATATATAACTACATTAATTAAATATTATTGATTTTAACAACGAGATCTGTATGTGTGAGAATAGTGACAAACGATATTAGTTTTAACTATAAAAGCAATTAATTAACTGTAGAATATTAGATTTGTAGCAAAAAAATTTTCAAATAAACGAAAAAAAAAATTGTAATTCTACGAAAAATGATTGGATGATAAAATGGATACTTTTTTTTATTCATAATACTTACCAAAATTCTCCAAGACGGTTCTTCCAGTTATTTATTGGTGTTTTTAGATAAGAGAAACACTCACTCAAACATTTAGCATAATCGGAAAAGACTTCGACGATTTGGAAATTTCAACGAGGCTCCCCCTTAAAGAGTATTGAGCTGGAGATTTACTCAACCT
This sequence comes from Rhimphoctona megacephalus, assembly GCA_963989365.1. Classification (NCBI taxonomy): domain Eukaryota; kingdom Metazoa; phylum Arthropoda; class Insecta; order Hymenoptera; family Ichneumonidae; genus Rhimphoctona; species Rhimphoctona megacephalus. The sequence continues at coordinate 36,248,412 of OZ022414.1, read as the reverse complement.
TGGAAAAATCCCCACATACCCGTCCACGATAACTCGTTCCCATATGTCCACATGTGTGGATCCGTGCGGAGATAAAGTATGTACTTGGAGTGTGAAAATAACTAATCTATTTAATATAATTTGGATAATACAGGAAACAGGTAAGTTTCCACCGGTGTATTATTAGTATGTAAGTGTAATTTCTGATATTTAAAAAAAATCAAGAATCGCTATTAGCTCGAAATCCATAAGACTTTGTAATACGAAGGTACGTTTGCCTTAATAATAATATAATTATTCTATGTTTGGCCTGACCTTTCCTATCATCTACTTGAGGCTTAACCTCTTAGATACTCAGGATACGTTAAAGTTTTTGGTTATTGATTATTCTAGATTGGAAAGTAGACAAAAAGTTTGACAATATTTTGAAAACAGAACTGACGTAGAGCAGGTCAAATTACTAGTTTCAGAAAAATCGCTGTATTTTTCATGGAATAGCCTATAGCACTGCCTCGTGTCATTATTTTTTTTTTTTTGCCTCGATTGTCCATACTTGGCTAAGCCATTCCAGATATGCAATAGCATTCGAGGTGGAAAAAAGCTGCTCGTTTAATGAATAATTAATACCGAGAAATTAATGGGTTTGCACGATGCACAGGTAATTGATATCAATACGTTCGATAGTCATTGAGGCACGATCGTGAGGCACTATGAACACTGATTGTATTTATCAGGGAAATTACGTATCTTTCTATTCAATTCATTTAGCTTTTTAAACTCGTTGCATATCCACTGTTTTCCGAAGCTAAAATCAAAACAAATTAATGGGCTAAGTTATTCTAGTTAGCCAATTAAAACACTGGCGATGAAAATAATAGTAGAATAACCACGATGTTTATAAGTCAATCGAATGATTGATAATACTTTCAATAATCACAATGTTCGAGATTGAATTCAAAAATGCAACGTAATATTTTATTCAATGGCTCAATATTTTTTCGAATTTTGGATACGAAAAACTGCTCAATGTTTTTTTTTTCGATGTTTCTGTTCAAATCTAACAAAGTTCTATTTTTTTTTAATCCACGAAATTCGACAATATTCAAAATCAAGAAAATGAAAGTATAAAATTATAATTAAGCGAAAGCAACAAAAAAAATGGAGAAATTTTTCGTTTCTCTATCATTCTTTTTTGAATTTTACAGATAATTCACAAGCAGTGAAAAAGAAATTGGCAAAAGACTGAAAGTAATCTAGCTGGAAGACGCTGAAAAAGGGAGAATAGGAATAAAGATAGGATGAACTTCCTAGCACGAAGAAATTGGGCCTTGCGCCTTTCGATAGTGTTGAACGTTTGTGTTTTATTGTACGTCTGTGCACATTTGACGTCGTCGGGTCCGTGGATCGAGGAAGCTCCGAGCAATTGGGGTGGCTCCAACGTGGCGGTTCCATTGGCCGAAACATACGAAACTCCTGAGAATGTCCAGCCGAATTCGAGTCAACGACCGAAAGAAACATTGCCCTCGCATTTAAAGCCAAAGGCAACAAAGGACACGAGCGAGGCTACGGAAAAACACAAACAAAATAATGATAAACTATCTAAACTGGAAATCACAATTACGAATGAAAATAAGAGCGAAAAGTCCAGAGTCGAAGAAAAGAATACGGACAACAGACGAAATGAACCAACGACAAAGAAATCTGGATCACAGGATAATAAAAAAGATAGCAAAACGGTGAGATGCGATGAAATTTAAAAACATCGAAGAATTTGGTCCTCGTTTTTGGTCCTTCAAGAAAAAACATTTCCTTCAAGATCCACTCAATCGTGTTCCTTCCTACTTCGGTCCGTATTCCTAACTTTATTCCTACAATTACAAAATATACTTTCTTTAGAATTTTATTCATTTTTGACATCATTTAAAAACAATATTTTTCATTCAATATACAACAATACTCTGATTTTTGTGATGAAATTTTGGAATTTCATAGACAACAGTATGTATTTTCAAATTAATAAAAAGTTGTTTCAATAGAAATTTTTTTTCGATATAAGAAAAATGATGGAAAATGCCCCTGGCATATCTTGGCGTATGTAAGCCCCTAATTTACATAAAACTCGCGTTTTATTTGTTTACAATGTACACTCCAGTTTACCTTAAATGTAAACCAGGTTTTTTAATTCAGATTCAATCGAAATCGAATCGTGAACGGGTCTATCGGTTCTCCGAATTTATAGAACCGACACGAGCATGAAAATATTTTTGAAAAAATCTAAAGTATAGAAACGTACTGGTAGAATGTGATAAAAGCAAAGATGTTTGCAGTGACTAAGTTGAGTAAAGAAAATTTTCAAAGAAATTGATAAAGAGACGGACGAAACGATAAGGAAACTTGGAGGATAATAACGCAAAAGTATTATCATCCTCCAGGTGCAGAAAACTGCACCAAATTAATTGTTTATCAATAATGAGAAAGAAAATTAAATATTTTCGTTCCAAGCTAATAGATTTTACCTGTTGTTTTTGCATATTTTTAGTGCATTCTACGAATGATGATATCCAACGTGCGATTATTGTGGTTTATTTTAAGGCGGTAGATATATCTAGAGGCCCGAAAAAAATGGCCAAATTCCGAATTTTTTTCCTGGGAAACGGTTGGTGAAAAAGAAACGCATTTTTTTTAACACAAAGGTACATATATTGAGAGCCTTTAAAAAGGAATCACCAAAAAATAGAGAAAAACAACAAAAACATGGTCGCCAGCAGATGATGAAATTTTTTTCGCGCCGTTTGGCGGTGAACACTCTCCAGCTGAAACGGTTCATCTGAAATCTAAAAACCAAACGGGTTATTTAGTCAACAATAAATATGAGTGTTGACGATCTTCGATTTTTAAAATAATTTTTTTTAACAAAGTGGCGACGAATTGAAACGAGCATACAAAATATGTATATGAAAAAAGTCGTAAATTTTTACGTAACTATTAAAAAATGAAGATCGATTTAAAAAAAGTGGGATCGTCAACGACCTTTAAATATTTCTCATTCTATCTCCTGTAAATTTGGAAACAATCCATCAAGTGGTTCTCGAGATATCATGTTCACCGCCTTTGAAAACAGTGTTTCGAGAAAAACGCGTTTAAACTGTTGTTTTTCTGAATTTTTTGGTGATTTTTTTTAAAAGGCCCTTAATATATATACCTTTGCTTAAAAAAAAATACGTTTCTTTTTCATCAACCGTTTCCTAAAAAAAAAATTCGGAATTTGGCCATTTTTTTCGGGCCTCTAGATAAATATAGCCCCTTAAGTATTTTTCGTTGAATGTAAGTTTTAATAAATTTGCTCAGCAGTTTCATACAAAAGAGTACGTGAAAACATTAAGTTTTGTTCAAGGTTGTGAGAATAATAATTTACAAAAAGAAATAATAATAATAATCTTTTCATCATAATAATATATAAAAGATAACGATTGGAGAACTACGTTCAATTAGTGGATCGATTGAATTTAGAATTTTTCATACATAACATCAAACAACTCTATGATCATTAGAAAAATCTGAAAAAATTATCATGTTGGATTTTGATTTTCACCAGATAGCGACATCGAAAGGTTTGACGACTAAAGAGGCGATACAGTGCAATGAAAAATCGTCTGAGCCGAGAACAGCTCAACGGGGAGATTATTGGGTTCTTTACAATTATGTGCCAATGAGCATGAATGTCAGATGTTGGGAAAGCGTGACCTACGCAACACATGGAGACTACACTTTCCTCGACAATCTCGAGCCGTTGCTCGAAAGATGGCGCGCCCCAATTTCGGTAGCCCTTTATGCACCAGGAACGGATTTTCAGCCAACATTAAATTCGATTAAATATGTGAGAAGTTGCTCCAGTTCTCTCGTCTCTCAGCTGGTCACTTTTCACATTTATTTCAGCAGCAAACACGTACCCAAAGTGGCAAGTATTTTTTTTTCTTCCATTATTTTACACTTTATACTGTTTCCTTTAATGTATTATTATAATATTATTATTAATATACATGACACCTTTCACATCAGCTTTACATTTTGAAATTCTGACCCCTTTTGATTCGTGCCATTTTTTCATGTTTAACTTCTTTAGCCGCGTTGAGAGTAGAAATTCGAACTGGTCACGACACGACTCTTTTTTCATCATTTCTTCCCGCAAAAAAGACGAATGATTTAACCTGGAGAGAGAGTTATTTGATTTAACCTGAAGATACGCGTATCTCATTTACACCGTTCTATATTCTTCGTCTCCGCTTTGTGCAGTTCTTCGTTTTATAACTCCTCGCGCGGTATTTTGAATATGTTTTTAATCGCTAAGAAAGAAGAGAGAACAACAGAGACGAAAAAGACAGGGTTACGCGTATGCACGGAAGGGAATTGTAATTCATTCAAATTTTAAATCGATAATAAAAATTTGGTACATAATTTAAAAAGAAACCAATTTTATTGATATAACTTATTTTAAAAAATTGAATTACTCTAATTATCTACTCATTTCTTGGATAAAAAAATGAACAATTTACCTGTATTAAAAGAGACCCAAGTTTTGAAATGAAAAAGTCATCTGAACTGCTCTATAATTTTTTGAAAATAATCAAATAAAAAATAGAAAATGATAGTAATAAAGATTGATCAAAAGTATCATAGTTTTAATAGAGCTCGGAAATATCATAACTAAAGTATAAAAAAATATCGTCAACAATCTTGTAAAAAAAGATTAATATCTATTTGTTTGTTTTTATATTTTAGGTACCACGGAGCGAAAAAATTCTTTCGGAGACCTATAACTGCAGCTTAGCTCCACCATGGGCAAAAGTTTCCCCCGCTGCGATGTACAGAAACGAAAAAAAACTTCTTTATCCCGTAAACGTGGGTCGTAATATTGCGAGAGAATGCGCACCGACTCACTATCTCATCGTGAGTGATATCGAGCTTTATCCGAGTCCGAATCTACCCTCGACGTTCCTTCAAATGATAACAAAACACGATCAACCGGTCCTCTTAAAACCAAATCCAAAAGTATTTGTACTATCGATTTTTGAGGTCGACGAAAAAAGTACACCACCGTCCAACAAAACTGCACTCGTGAGTTGAGTCTTAATTTATTTCTCGTTGGATAAGTCAATAAGAAATCAAGTTGTTTAAAAAATAATATAATTTGACGAAAAATTCGATTTTTTCAGAACTAAAGTTCTAAATATTTCAAACTTTTTTGCTATTTGTGTCAATTTTGCAATATTGGTGTAGGTGAGAAAAAATTGAAAAAATTCAACGGCGCAGGAAACAGAACTTTCATACTGCTGTACTATTGTTTTTGGCAACTTCAAAAACCTTTGCAATTCTATATTTATTGTTTCCGAGAGAAAATGTTTAGTTACAATTGAGTATTGGTTCATTGCAGATGGCGATGTTGAAAAACGGAACAGCCATACCATTTCACAAAAAGCTATGCGCGGCCTGCCACAATGTGCCAAAAAGCAAAGAATGGCAAGAGACGCCACAGTCAAGTTCTCTTCGGGTGTTTCACGTGGGAAAAAGAACTGGCAAGTTTATCCACTGGGAGCCAATATTTATAGGGACGAATAATGATCCGATGTATGACGAGAGACTCAGCTGGGAAGGGAAAAGTGACAAAATGACGCAAGTGAGTTTTGTCTTGAGACAACTATTGTTTTTTGTCTTTCATTTCTTTTGTTTTATAATTTAATTTGTCTTTCAATATAATATTTCAACTTTGAGCTTCTGGAGGAAAAAATGTTAAATCACAAAAAATATCGTTTCTATTAATCCGCACATTTACGTAAGAAACGAACTCAAATTATGTAAATGAATTATTGCACATAGCTTGTATTGTTTTTTTTTCTCTTTCATAAAATAAATTAATTTGATATTAATGATTTTGTAATTTTCCAGGGTTACGCGCTCTGCGTTCTCGACTACGATTTTTTAATTCTGGACAACGCGTTTCTCGTGCATCGTCCAGGTATAAAAATCTACAAGACGGATCCACGACGCGACTCTTTGACTGCCAAGACGAATATGCTCATAAAGAAGATAATTATTCCAGAGCTCAAGGTCATATATGGAACAAGAAAAGATTGTGCGGTGTAACCCAACGCTAATCGGCGGCCGCAGCGTGCACGCCACCGTTTTGTCATTGCTAAAAAAGTGCCGCAACGCTTCGAATCTCGAGTCTCTTGAACGGCGACGATGAGAAAATAAAATCGCGATTTTTCCGGAGTCTCGAATCTTACGAATTTCCTGCTCTTACTGATTCCTATTATTTTAAGTGCTTTCGAACGATAACCGCAGGAAAAATCGCGCAAACAGGGGGGAGAGCGAAATATCGGCAGCGTTGAATGAAATGTGGAGAGGAATTTGGCTTTTGAATCGTTTCAAACAGATTTAATCGATATCTTCGACATTAATTTGTCGATCGGTTTGTCGAATTAAATTATTATGTTAGACGGAGCAAAAAAATTTCAAATCTCCTCTCAATAACCCCAACGTCATCGTCTACTGGTGTTTCGAACGAGACTGCGAAAATGAACTGGCTGCCTCGACCAAAGAAGCTTTGAAAAAATGTTGTAAAAGTAAAGAACATTGTGCGGTGATGTTAAATCGAGTCGCACTGGGGAAAAAAATCCTCTGCGCTGTAAATAAGACGAACAAGTACCTAAATAACTCGTATTTATCATGATCGATAAATACCTGATCTATAATTCAATCCTCATGTAAGTGTAGTGTCTCCCAGACTCTACACTCATCGATCCTCATAAATTATACACACATACACGCATACGATGTTATGAACGACATCCAATTTTGTATTATTGAAAAAAATGAAGGGAAATCACTTTTTTCCGAATTCCATAGAATTACGCTAACTAAAGTGGTTTTAATTTTTTTTTTGCGAACTTTCTATATGATAGATACACAAAATTAACAGTAAAAAAATTGGAACGACTTACGAAACTGTAAAATTAACAAAGTGATTTTTTTTTCTTTTTTCGCAACATTGTACATTTTAAAAACGTTATCATAGATAGAAAAATATATTACATATAGACGACACATATTTTTCGTAAAAAAATCAAAAGTCGACAGCGGTTAAACGAAATAGAAGTTCTGAACCGAGGAGACAATATTGTTGTTGAAGTTATTATCGTCGAAACGCAACGAATGTTTTGAAAATTCGAGCACTAAATAGTCAACTTTATTGTGGGCTTAATTTAGAACCGAAAAATGAAAGGAAATAATTTTTGTTGCGTTTCAACGATGTAATCTCCAATAGCATCATTCAATAATCATCGTAATGAATTAATTCGGAATGGACGAGTTTAGGGGATTATACAATTCTGAGGGACTAAAAAAATCTTACTTCAAATAATGCAAAAGTCTGGAAAAAAAATTTCATCTAATATCGGAATCATTTTGTTTCTAGAGATGAAGCGTGATTGACTTACGAAAGTATTTTAACCTGAATAATACAATTGAGACAATAGTTTATTAGATTCGGTTATAGATTTGAAAAATCCACGAATTCTCTTCGTTAATGTTCTGAATTAAGAAATGTTTAATCGGACGACACAAATGAGAATAATTCGAGCAGAAAATGAACGGAATTAATAACGACGTTCAAATTTGGATCGTTGGAATGCAACCAAAATTGTTTTTTTTTTTAGTATATACCGAATATTTGTTTATGACAATATTAGGCTGCTAAAATTGATGAATATCTTCAGGGATCTCTGTTGGAAATTTATAGTCGAAATCGAAATTTATTAAATTAAGACTTTGATCAATAGTTACGAAAATTTTGATTGCAATTCAATGAAGGAAACTTCTATGCCATTAAAGTTTGTGACCCCGGAATTACGCTATTCGCAAGTGATCTCCTGGCGTTAACCCTGATTTAATCGAATCTCGGTGCTATGGAAAGATACATCACGATTGATACGTGCTACATTCCCTCACGAAAATAGTAATTATAATAATGACATGTATTACGTGCCTTATCGTCTCCTGTTTATCTGCGCGGGAGCAAACAGGAGTCGTTTATTTGTTTTTTTTTCTCTGTGTTAATTTAAAGCGTATGATATTATTAATGTTTGAGCCAAAAAGTGTATGAAAAATTGTTTTAGTGATTTTTCCGATGAGCTGTTCGAAATAATATTTATTAGACTATTAATCAAAAAGAAATGAGGAAGAATGAGGAAAGAAAAAAGTAGCTCACGCAGAAAAAATTTTGAAAAATTCTTCAATCGGCAAACTTTTTTGCTCACGAGACGACCTTTTTTTTTGTCTTTCTACATTCGTAATTTTACGAGCAGAGCCAATGGTAGAATGTAATATAAAAAATAAATAAAACGTAGAGAAATGAGAGAATAAGTGTAAGCTAAAAAATTTTACATTGTTCCTGCGGCTTCGATTGATAGCGAGGGTTGACGAAACAAAAATTATTTAAACTTACCGTCACTTGTGCAGTCGCAGGCAACTGTAACCGAATAAGCACAGATATATCTCGAGTACTTTGTAAATAGTATTTATAATGTGTCAACTCGAATACTCAGTGATTTTTTGTTCAATTCAGACGTATCGTAACGAACGAATAAATATACCTTTTCCATACGTATGCAAACCAATTATTAGACAAACCAACTTTCCAGTCCTCACTTTCCATTTTTCATCGAGCAGAAAATTGCAACATTAAAATACAACGAAATTTCCTCTTTTTTCTGTAGTCTATCCGGGATTCTTTCACCTTTTCGTATTACAAAAGTCGATCAAACTTTTTTTTCGTATTTTTTTTTACAAACCCACCGTTCAAACCTGTGAAATAATTGATGAAGAAAGAAAATACCAAATTGAAAAATAAAAAATACGAACTTTCGTCAAGATCCAGCGATGCAAATTTCGATGCTTTCGTATCGAATAATTAGCTTACAAGCATATGGGATAAATTTTAAAGAAACACTCAATGAGAGACGAATTTCGGCTTCTTTGTCTCGTTACATTTTATTTTAATTAAAATATACAGGTGTAAAACGCGATCACACATTCGTTCGAGTTCATATCCGTCTCGCTGTGGCCCCCACTTATTTATCAATGTCACAATGTTGTACCTCGATGCTGAGGTATAGTTTCGTAAAATCCTCTCACTGTATTCTTTTTTTTTTTAATTTTCAATTTTTGTATATTATACTTATATATCTTTATTTAATGAATCGCCGGACTATCTGGTGCATCTTAAAAAATACTTGGGGTCTCGCACGCTCAAGAAAGCGTCTACATTATTTGAAGAACTATATAATATGCATATATAATCAATCTATAAACGCACAGTCGTATTTTCTCGCCCTTTCATAATGAATCCATAATTTCTTGGTTCATCTCACTTTTTTGTTTTGCTTTTCTTTCTTTTTCTTTCTCGTAAATCTTATTTATACAGAAAAAAACGCTATCGAGGTACCCTCCCGTCGTGAGACAATACGATGAATCACATTTCTCTCACAATTCTTCTCCTTCAACCATCATAGATATTTTTATTATTTAATCGATTGAAGCTTCACACGCAACCAGTTGGTAACTCAACTCGTAGGCACGTAATCCTTATACACATATCTTTATCATCAAATTTCTCTTTTTTTCCACTCATCTATAATTTCATATTTTTACTTTATTAATTAAGTAAATAATCCAGCTCGGTTATTCTCACAATTCACTCGTAGCAAATGAAATTAGTTTTTACAATAATAACTTCTATCTTTTGTTTTTTAAATAAAAATTTTAAATAATATTGAAGTGTCCATCATTCAAATGCAACGAAATTTTTTTAACAATTTTTTTTCCTTTTTTGAGCTTACGAAATGTGGGAAAATTTTTTTAGCTCATAATGAGAAACCAAAGTTTTTGATAAATTATAATGTTCAGAAATTAAAGAGTATTTTTGGTGAAGTTCCGTTGCATTTAATTGATTTAAACTTTAATTGTATTCTTTTAATTGACCTAAGGTCGAGACTGATAATCAGTAACACTAAAATTTACAATTTATCACCTGCGACTCGAGGTTCTGTGGCAATTTATAATTTTCAAAATAAAGGGAAATAACTAAAATGTAACACTGTGTGCAGAGTTTCTCGAGAAAAATGGAAAAATAATGTTGCTGAAGTTTGTAAAACGACGGAGGACACTTGAGAGAAAAAATCGTACAATTTTTTAACACATAAATCAGAATGCATTCTATTACGAGGATTCGACTATCATTAACCACCTTCGTGGAATTTGCGGTTCATTTTTTTTCCCCAAATTGAAAAAAGCCTTCCTGCATCATGAAATATCAAAATAGTTCGAAAATTTAGCAGAAGTCTCAATTAAAAGCGCGCATTTTTCGCATAGTGACTCGAATATGGGAAATTAATTTGAAAAACGTATGAAGAGCGATTCGTAATTGATATGATTTTGAAATTAAGAATTTTTCAAACCCAAATTTTGGGCGCAAAAATTGCACGATTTCTCGAGGGTTGGTTAATAAAATTTCGAAGTATTGATCAAGCGCGTGTTACTGAAATACAAAATTGCCGTATTTGAATTACACTTCAACAACATTATTTTAAAACATAAACATTTTTTTTTCTCCTGCGGGTTCGACAAGATTGAGACGAGAAATGGTGGTGGATGAAAAGTTCGATGCGACGATATTGGAAGACGCGCGAACCACCGCAAGACTCGTCCGAATTTATATGGAAATTATTATATGCAAAAAAAAACATTTACGACCAGATATTATGATTCAAAGAAAAAAAAAAGTCGAAGTAGGAAACGTATAAATTTCCTTCGGACTCCATTAATACAAAGTCGGCAAATAAAATTTTGTAGTAGGATTAATTCCCAATCTGAAATATCTTGCGGAGATACAAATGAAAAAAGCCGTAAATAGTCTTCGGAGTTTTGCAAGGAAAATTGAAAGGAAAAGGAAGAGAGAAGGAAGAGTGAAAAAAAAGTAGAAATTCACTTGCCGAGGCGTTTTAGACGCGATCGTGTACCAAGTGCGGATCGAGCGGCTGGATTGTAAGGAGATTTGACACGTTTGGTGATAACGGAGCTGGTGGACGTTCCAGAATTTCCGTTGGTCGTACTGACATTACCGTTGTTAACGGTGACATTTTGTCTGGTTAATTTGCCATTTGACAAGTTGTTGGATGAGGTTGACGAGGAGGGAGTCGAGACGGAAGTCGTGGACGAGGACGAGGATGACGAAGCCGAAGAGGAGGGTTTACTGACTTTATTAGCGAGTTTTATTTTCGCCGGTAGAGATAATCTATTAGGTTTCACAATACCGTATTGATGAGCTATTTGAGCCGGTATTGTATGGCCATCGATATCAATATTACGAGATCTAAGAGTTTTGACGGGTGTGGCAGCGAGGGTATCGGATCTTAACCAACGTTGCAGGCTTGGAACGGGTGAGGAATCGTTTGGTGAGCCAATGACACCAGTCACGGTACGATTTAATCTGGAACGACCCGTGCAAGCGGGACGATGTCCCGATTTACTCTGATCCCATTCCCTGAGAGCGAAACTTCCTCGGAGTTGTGGACGATTCGAGCCATTGATTGATGGCCTTCGAATAGTTTTAACAGGGGTAGCTTTTTTCTCTAGACTACGACGTTGAAACGAAGTCGGTGAAGGTAATTTTTCCTGTCCACTGAGAGAAGTACTTGTCGCACCAGAAGTTGAACCTGTGGAACTTCCACGTCGAGATCTCAAGGAAGAGATCGATTCTTCGGGCCATCGTAGCCTACTGTGTTGTTGTTGTGGTTGTGTTTGTTGTTGAGGAAGTTTTCCTTGATTCGAGGGATCGTTTTCGTCCGTCGGTCCAGGTCGGTCCTCCGAGCGAGTTCTGCGTTTTGTCGAGGGTTCCGGCAGCGTGGAACACTTTGGTGGTTCCGCACGTTCGGACGTTGAGCTGTGTCTGCGTTTCGAGCCAACAACAGTTGTCCCTTCGTTCGAATCCTTTGGACTTCCGGTCCTTTGTGAATTTTCATTAACAGACTCGAATTTACACGATAAACCACCCATCGCGTCTCGTTTCAATCTTGGTCCAACCGGGGTAAAATAGGACTTTTGTCTTTCACCGCGAAACCCTGATGGTGCGTTAACGATATGACGTCTTCCGGTTTTCGGCTCTAAATGCGTTACTAAAAGGCCGGATTGTCTTCGTGTTGGTACATTCGAGATACCGACGATTCCCGCAGGATCTTTCTGTTCGTGGCTGCGATCCAAATTTACAGAGCCGTAAGGACGGCGAACATCGCGTCTCAATCTTGGTCTGTTTTGGAGCTCTTCGCACGAGCCACAAAATGCATTTTGTCTTAACAGAACCGATAATCCAGCGCCCGGTTTTTCTTTCTTCGAAGAAGCCTTTTCCGATGTTTTCGGGTTACTACTTGGGATCGTGTTTACATCGCGTGTTGGGTCACGCGTCAATTCGGACGTGGAATCGGTATTGAAATTTTCTAAATTTTCGTTCGTGCTCACTGTTTCATCAATCACATCGGTCGTCGGTTCAATTTCATTCGAATCTTCGATCGTTAGCTTGTGAGTCTCTTCGAAAATGTCACTCGATGATATTTCCGCTACTTGGATACTCTCCCGACTGGTCGACGCTGTGATCGTTACGTCCTCGGACTTGTTATCCTTGACATTTTCGCTCGTCGATTTTGGCGATTCCGCGATCTCGTTCAACATTATTTCTTTCGATTTTTCCACTGAAGTATCGTTGTATAACGCGTCCGAGGTGTCCGGAACTTTTGGACTCGGAACTTCATCGTCCATTGACGTTTCCGATGTTACCGGAATTTCCGAGGGCTCAACTATTCTTTCCGATGGTACGATCGGCGTTACAGCTCGCGGAATCGGAGCCACGTCGTGTTTCGGTGATAACATGCTCTCGTTCTTCCGATTCATTAGCACCTTTGGAATAATAACAGGACATTTAGTTTCATTAACCAGTTATTTTTATACACAGATGAATATAAATTCAGTAAAATTTTGGCTGAAATTTAGTTGGTATAAAAATTAAGGCGACGCCCCGAAATGTCATCGACAAATGTAGAAATTGTATTTATCAATAATGATGGAGTCGTTTTATTGTAAAAATGCAGGTGGAATATATCATTTTTATGGTTAACACAGAAACAGCTGTACGAAAATGTTTACCTTGAAACGAAACAAGATAAACTGACCTTCGGTAAAATTGTCTCAAGATATTCTGAACTTTCAATAAAAAATGCAGATTTTTTATAATTTGAGTATATGGAAAATAATAAACTACACGGTAAACTTTAACCCGAACTATGGGGGTTTGTAAAATTATTTTCAAAATGTTTTAATGGACTTTAAAATTGACCACGCAGTGTAAAAAATATCTTGGAAGAACCAGAAAAATGTATTTTGATTTCACAAAAATTTAAATTCAATTCAATACTAATCAATGATTTTACGGTTATTTTTCAAATATTATTGCTTCAGAATACTCGAGAATGATGAAGTTTGCGATATTGAAATCGAACGAAATTTTTTTGTAGATGTGGACCATGGAAATTTGCCAATTTTTTTGGATCTGCATTAAAAAGCCATAGACGTAATTTTCAATCAAAATACATTTTGACTAATCCAAAATTAACGAATTGAAGAATAATAACAAAAATATTCGGAGCATTCCAAAGATACAAACTTGGATATACAATTGTATGCATTTTATGGCCAATTAATTGAACTCACCTCGCTACGCGAAGGTCCCGGTGGATCGAGCATAAGTGTAACGACGCTCGTATTGTCCGCGCGTAATCTCGTCGAGAACCATCTTTCTAAAGCCGTATCCACCAAACTCTTCGACGGATTTATCCACATTTGAACATCCGCTTGCTACAATAACGATGAATTATTTAGTCACATTTCTCAAAAAAAAACATCATTCCAGAAACAAGAATGAATTAATAATTTATTAAATTCACATAATTTTGTTATAATATTATAATATTATAAATTTATTACGTGAATTCGACAAAGGAAATAATAATTTCTTACGAAAAGACGAATTTAATCGTGCCAAAATTTTTAAAAATGAAGTACAAACTGTAGTTATTAACCCTAAATCCCTACAATGGGGTCGAAAACGACCCCATTTTTTAAATAAAAAGCCTTTTTTTCCATTTCTCTACAACTTTGTTTCGTTTTAGAGTTTTAACATCAAATATTCACCAAATGTGACTTTATCATATACTATTCTCTTCGTTATTGAAAAACAAAGACAATGGTGTATAATTAAACCTTATTATTGCATGCAAGGAACATTTTATGCTAAAGAGAAGATTGGGGTCGTTTTCGACCCCGTTGTAGGGTTTACATTCGGAAAAATAGATTGTGGGGGTCGAGGGTTAATAATGACTATTATTAACCCTCGACCCCCACAATATAATATTGACTATTATTATTATTCATAACAATTGAGACCTATATTAAAATATGATTCATCGATCGAAATGCTATGAAACATAATTTCAATTTTTTTTTTCATAACTAAATTTGTTTCAAAACAAAAAATTGTATAAAAATATGAGAAACATAATAGTCAAGATTTCTAACAAAAAAATCTTACGTACAAATAGAAATTAAATAATGACCACATTTTTTTCAACTTTATAAGCATTTCAAGATTCTCAGTAGAAAATTTTGCCTCAACTGCTAAATGTTCGCTTTTTTTCATTGTTCGAACACCTTTTCAGACCTACTCCAAAATGTATAGAAGCATTGTTACAAATTGAAAATATTTTCGATCCATTTAAATCACTTTCACTTAATTAATGTACATTCCTAATTTTTAATATAATGGCATATATTGAATTTGAAAAAAGTATTTGCATTCCTTAAACTAAAATTTAAAAGGTCTTGCATAAAAAAAAAAAAAAGGAAAAGGTATGACATTTTTTCTTTTCCATGAACCCTGAGTCTTTTTCTTGAATAAAAATTCTTCAAGTTAACAAATTTGATTCTCAAATAACAGAGTAAAGCAAAGAAATAAACATAAATTTATAATTTTCGTGTATAATAAAAATTCTTTGATAACAACGTCCAAAATTAAATAAATAAACGTAGTTAATGATTTGAACAATGAATTATTAATCCAATTAATAATTAAATCAGTTGACGAATAAATGAATGAAGTAAATTAATAAAACATACTCCATGACCAGTCTGTTGGGATGCTATAAGATGTTTCTCGTTATGTCTTTCCGCGGATTGAACAATGGCAACAGCAGCCTGAGGTGTTAACATATTCCACAAGCCATCAGTGCCGAAAATGAGGCACCGCTGAGATTTCACATCTACTGTGACAACTTTGACGTCTGGCTCAGGAGAAACTACAAAAGTGTCTAGCTCGGAGTTATAACTCCACAAATCACCTGGAAGAAACATAGAAAATTAAAGAAAACCATTTTGAACAAGAGTATAAACTGGAGTTTTTGGGTAAAAGACAAAGAGAGAAAGACTTTCTTACCCAAAGATCGAGCGACGGCAAGGAACGGAATTTCATCAATGTGAGTAGATCTACGAACTGGACCTTTGTGTCCGATTCTAGGTCTGTTCCAAACGACTCTTGGAACACCAGATTTGCTAACGACTTTTCCACCCGATTCTTGAATCCTAATCTTTTCGGGTCCGCTTTCGGGTTTGTGATCTTTTGTCAAAGCTTTTGCTTTCCATTGGGAATCACCTTCTTCCTGATACCCCAAAATAATGCCAGAATCTCCTACATGGCCAATATAAATTTTGCCTTTTCTAATAAAAGCGATACTCGCAGTTGTTCCCGCGGTTGATGGTAAGCCCGAAGCAGTTGTCGGCCATTTGTCTGGGGAAAACAATTAATTACGTTCGTAATCGTCGATGATAAGCTCCCTGTTTTTTTTTAACTTTCTCTCGAAAACAAAGATTCCAAGGTTGCGAAGGACTGCGTAGAGCGTGTAAAACGCTAATTCATCGATTATTATTAAATAAATAAACAGGTTATCATTAAAAACGAAACATACATAGATAACAGATCAATTTGCAGTAATTTTGGGGTTAGGTACGCTAGATTGTTACATAACCTAAATTGTCGAGGTGGCGAGCGGGGCATGGAAGGGGAAATACGCGGGAGAGGGTGGTGGAAGAAAATCTCGAGCATCTTTTTTCAATGGAAATTCGTTATTGCCCGCGCTTTTTTATGACGAATCATCATTAATTGTTTTTTTTAAGTCGCGCGCACATTCGAGAAGACGAAAAATTGCAAGCTGTGGATGAGTTTGAAATGGAGTAGTTCGATATTTGATGAGTTGTTCGAACACATTTCGTTCTGACTACATTCATATATATAGTACATATATGTATATATATATGTTAAGAATTGGGAATTTATACACAAAACAAAAAATGTGTTATTACGATCGACAAAAACTCACCGAGTTCTCTCCACATAGCGTAATGGGTATTAATGTATCCGTCTTTAATAGCTCTTAGAACGTCTTCATCTTTATCGCTCCAAAAGTTGCGTTGCTTAACAATAATATCCATAAGATGTTCTTTGGCGAAGGTGGCAGCTTCGCCACCGCCGTGCCCGTCGAAAATACCGAAAAAAGCGTACTCCAGATCCTTGTCGTCGGAAGTTTGCTGATAGGCTACGCTGAACATATCCTCCATGTATTTTCGACCGCCCTGATTACAGTGACCGGTCACCCGAAGGTTAACCTTGATACTTAGCGGCATTTTGAACTTCTTTAATTTCGCGATAACGTTAGTTCCAAACAACACGGAGAGGTGGGGAAAAAAATAAATTAAATTCTAAGCCGTACGAACATTGAGCTCGTAGCACCAACACCCGTATATTTTTTTCATCCACTTTTAATATTTATACTCCGAATCGAATTTCATCGAATATTCGTGTATTCGCGATTTTAAAAAAAGTACTGTACTGTTTTCACTGATGTTCGAAACGGTAAAGCGGAAGCCTCGCATTTATACCAATGTGTTTTATTAAGCTTTACCGTCCCACTTCCAGAACTCGACGCACTTATCACACACTAGCGCGCGCACTCACTAACGCATCACTGTGCTTCGACGATCGTCCGGTCGACGTCGATGCTCCACTCGCTGGATACACGGCAGAGCTTGCGAGGAAGTTTGTAGTGGTAAAATCCCAGTAGTGGGGGTACAACCGTCCCGTCCCTCTCCCTTTTCTCTCGTTCGCTCTCTTTCTCTCACATGTTCTCCTCTTTCCCGCTCTTTCTACTATTATCGTAGCTAGACAAGGTCTCTACCTAACCGCTAGCAAAGCATATCTTTATTTTTTTTAACGTATGTACATCGGACGACACGTCGGTAATAAGAGAGTGCGGAAGGTGAGTAAAAGCGATTGCGCGTGTGCAAACGAAGCAAGTCGACTCACAACGTGAGAAAGCACTCTCGCTCTCTGTCTTTCCTCAACTCACACAAAGACTCCGTCTTCGTGCTTCGCTCATGTTCGCCACTAGATGCCTCGCGCTACGGGTAAAACACATTCTCCGTCTCACTTGCTCTACCCTCGACGTCGACCCGCTCTCTCTCTCTCGAAGAAATTTAAGGGAGCCACAGAGGATGGGAACGAACGGAAATTTTTGAAATTTTTAAATTGTCTTCCACGTTCATTCCGAGACTCCGTAAATTGTTTCAGAATTTTTGCTTCCCCCACTTTGGAAGAATTAATTCTTTGATGGATTTTTTGACGAAAATTCCAATGATTTTTAACCAGTTTTCTTTTAATATGTAGAGAAATATAAAAATATGTTCACTAAATAAAACAATGTGTAAATACAGTATGGAAAAATGTTTGAATAAAAATTGTTTTGTTTTACTAGCGCGTAAAGCGTGTGCGATCGGCCTTAGAATTGAAGATTCAGCTGTAATGCACACGCGCAGTTTTGGTGCGCAGCCTGCCCCACACGTCGCGCACCACCTTGTCCATCTTTCCCCTTGCCCCACTACAACCATTCCTGTAAATCCCCTAACGTTACTCTCCTGCGCCCTCTTCTACTCACAAACGTGCCGTGGAAAACTTTTATGTATCCCCTCTTTACTCTCTTCGACCCAAAAGTCTCGATTCCCCTCGCGTCCCCCTCGCCAGATCGTTCAACGACGATACAGCTTGGCAGCAGTGGCCCGTTCTCGGACCTTGGCTCGCTCACGGCCCGTTCGCGCTGCGCAACTTGACACACGCATACAACGTTGCCACGTTTTATTCATTTATAATACCACCCGAAGCCATTCCGCTTGCTCCAAGTTCACACGACTACAAAACCATTCTCGAATCTCGAACTATCCACACCACCACGACGCGGGTTGTTGGATTCGAATCATGGCCCGATCGATATTTTCTTTATTTCATGCTTACTCCCCTGTAAAACCTCATGACACATTTTCAGTCATGACTCCTGATTGAACACGCCGATGATAAATCACGTTCTCAGTGTAATTTTCTTTTTTCAACTTGTAGATAGAGTTTTGTATTTGTATTTTTTTGCACGTAAAGTTCTAATAGCGAAACTTCAACTAATGCGAAACTAGACGTTTGTTGGTATTAACAATTACCAATGGCGGCGCTACCGTCGTGAAGTATCATGGCTTCTCAAAAATGACATACGACCTAATAATCATTGGATATAATTTGTGGAAAAAAAATGCTGAAGTCTCTTGAATATTTGAAGATTATTATTTTTCAGATTTTTATTTGAAACTATTTATAGAAATCCTTTTAACATTTTAAATTTGTAAAGATAAAGGCTTTTAGGCCGCCATATTGGAACTTCAAATGTACACATACAAGAAAGAAGTGCGAAATAAATAGAATGTTCCTTAGGGAAACATGTTTACGTGACAGAGAAAAAAAAATGTATAAAACAAACATGCAATTAAGCAACATATTTCTGAGTTATTTTTCCGATCGCAGTTTCCTCTTTTACGTATTGCAAGATAGAAGACTACTTTTCTCCGCTACCGTTTCCGCGGGCTTATTCGTCAGTTTTTATTTTCAAGAATTGCTCGGAAGAGTCCCGACTCGTTCGCACGTGTCGGAAATGAGTTTAGCATTTCGTACCGAACATCCCATAAAGCGACGACGGACGTTGGGAAACCCGACAACGTCGCATCCGACGTTCGAAATAGCACACAGAGCCCAACTTACAACTTTCGCCGCGCATCGAACACAGAAAACGGTACAAAATCATCGTACTCGATGTGGCTCACACGAAATAGTTTTTGGAGCATCGTATAATTTCCCAAAAAAGGCATGCCCGCTCGTTAAATTGCTTGAATATAATCATGTTGTGAGAAACTCAAAAAATGCTTTTATCGTGAGAATTGCTCGTGATATGAAATCCATGCGTATGTATATATACAGAAAAAAATGATTGGGCTTCTTAGCGATGCGTACTTATGTTGCATCATCGCTCAAGAAGATGGCGCAGCCGTTAGATTTTTCTTTACAAAAAATTAAATATCGTAATTATGATCTCACACCAGATAGTATTTAATCGATCACAAAACAGGAAACGTTACGCGATTGCGTGAATTGAAATAAAAAATGATAATACCCGTTGTATTTTTTCTACATATTTTTTTCTCCCTGAGAAAAACACAATTTTCGGAGCAATTTTCGTGCAGCGCTTCAACCACACGCCTTCGGAACCAAAATGCACATATGTATTCTCTCAGCCGGACATGTATGTGCAGGTTCATTCCTGTTGAGTTTCGTTTCGCTACAGTCTGACGCATCGACATTGCACATATTGCTGCGCGCTTTCCTCCTCCTGCCCCGGTCCCCTTAATGGTAAATACCTAGTAAATACGTACAAGAACGATCAACTTTGGATAGAGATGCCGCCTCTAGACGGCACTTAAAAAGCTGGATAATTGAACAATTAATTCTGTAGGTTACGAGCAACATTGCGACTCTTATCGTATGAAACAATGACCGGATATTCGTACTTCCGAACAAACATGCGGCGAATGTTCTGAGAAGCGTTCAAAATTATCGTAGAATTCTGATAAATAAAAAATATCTAAAGAAAATTGACTATCAAAATCCAATGGTTTTCTGAAAAAGCTGAATTATGGCGCCATCTTTCGGTGATGGGTTGATCTAGAAAATAAGAGATTCGGTCATACATTCTTGTGGTATACAGTCGACTCTCTCACTTCTCACGTTCCCATGTGTCCACGTTCTCATATGTCCACTCCGTCTGTTCCCATCGGCCCCCTGGTACTCAGCTTGCTGGCTAGTCTCTCAATGGCGCCAGCCGCTACGTGGCGCTGACAGTACTCCGCGCCGTCCGTGCTGTGCGTGCGCCGCGCATATTTTATTTCATAAATATGATAAATAATAAATGACTAAAGAATAATTACATATATACATGTGAGAGTAGTAAATATGTACTAAATTTGAAGCCTGTTATTTTAAGGATAAGTTTAATATATACACAACAGGTTAAATATTCTGTATATACTTTATACATTTATATGTATAATGTTCGGCTATTTTTTAATTGTTTGTTATGAAATGTGTCAAAAAATGTCTTCTGTGGTGTAAATACTAAAATGTAAATACAAATTTAGAAAATTGGGAATCCCAACGTTTGAGTTTAAAATTAGAGAAAGGGCTTTGCGGTACATCATCACAGTGCTAAAAATGGAAAAAGATAGATGGCCAATCATATGCTTAAGGGAAGAAATGCGAGGGATAGCAAATAGGAAGCCGTCAAAATGGGGGAAAGATTTGATAAAAGTAATAAAAGAATTAGAAATTGAGGAAATAATAGATATGATAAATGAGAGAAGAGAAATAAAAACAATAGAAAAACTGATCGAGGAAGGACTGAAAAATTTAAGAACGAAGACCATAGAGAAAGAAAAAGAACAGATACAAAACTCGACGTATAATAGTGCTTATAAAGAATTAATGGACAAAGAAGCCATTGCCTTGGAAATACTGGGAGACGAATAACATTAGTGGAAAAGATAAGGAAACTTGGGCGAGGATAAGGTGTGGAAATATAGGGAGAGATGGAAAGAAAGGGGAGGAAGGATGGACATGCAGGTTGTGTAAATACGAAAAAGAAACAATGGAACACTTAATCATTTGTGAAAAAGGAAGGCAGATAATAACGGAAGAGAAAAAGTACATCGAGGCGTGGACAAAAGAAGCAATGGAAGGACAGGGTATAAGGGAGAAATTGATTAGGACGCTAAGAGGAGAAATCGATGTAAAAATGTGTCAGTTCTACAGAGAAATAGAAAGAGCATGTAGAAAAGGAGATTCGATGTTAATGGGAAGCGAGAGTTATGAGCAGGAGAATTATCAAAATGAGTGAAAGAGATTGATTGAGTGTGTGCAAAGCGAGATATTGTCATACTATTTTTTATGTAATCTATGTAATTGTTTTGTAAAAGGCCGCAAAGGTCGTGCAAATAAAACTCATTAACTAACTAACTACAAATTTAGAATTATTACGAATTATTGTTATGAAGTAGCTATATAACTTTTTCCCAGCAAACACAATTTGGATAATTTTTGTAACTTTTATATTAAAGTTACGAGTTTATGTAAAGTTTACATAAAATTTGCGAAAATAATCCAAGTGTGTTTGCTGGGTTATTACAAGATTTATTACCAATTATTATTGTCAAATTATTTCCCTGTATTTATATCTATATTTTATTATATAAGTAGGACAGGTAGGAGATTAAGTATACACAAGGGGATCGAATATTACCAAAAATATATTTTATTTAAAAATCACACGAGCACAGTCCCATCAGGAGCCACATGATTTCGCCGCCATACGATTTCATCAGAACTAAAATGTTTTTCACACACCGATTGCCATGATTTTATCGCAAGACTTGAAGACTTAATCGCAGTGTACCATAGCTCTCGAATTACTGGATCCCTCGGAACCGTAAAAAGATGGATTTTTTCAGGATTCGGACGGTATCCCGACGTACACTCAATTATCGCACACGTGGGCATTGTTAAATTAGTATCCCATTTCACGTTACTCTTTTTTACGATATATGATATACGGCACAAAACTCCCGACCACACTTATTACCGCGCACACGCGAGACAAGACACAATTAATTAACGAATAATTACGAGTAGCATCAACTGATCAGTCGGTTGACTTTTAATGGCCATTATGGTCGGCGGGGGGTTCGGGGCGTTCGGGGGCACAAGCGCGGAAGCATGCCAGCGCCGCGCAGTGCGAACTATTTACGGCGCATAGAATGGAAGGAAGGTCCGTATAAGAATTCATATAGGAGTGCCAGGGGACCGGCTTCCATGTATCAACTTCCCCACCCCCCACTCTGACACATTTTTGGAAACAATAGGTTTGTTCGTGCTAGCTGCACTTTCTACACTTTTGTAATATATAGTAATATAAATTCCAAAAAAAAGTGTAGAAAGTGCAGCTAGCACGAACAAACCTAATATTCCAAACCACGGTCTTACAGGTCTGGAAACTCTGCCAGAATTTGCTCTTACCAACGAAAACTTTCATCAAAAATTGGTACGGGGCGCTGGGGTCTCGACGACCCCTGATAACATAACCTTAAAATCGAATCTAACGTAATTTTGTAAACGCACAAGCGACTTTTTGCCGGCAATTTCTATCAATATTAATCAATAACATATATATATTATATATAATATAATATTACATCATACAAAGTGAAAAAAATGCTGAGAATCTGTGCTGTGCCAGGGTACACAACGGGAAGCAGAATCGAGACATCAAAGCACTCATTATTTCGCGTACAAAGAGTTCATTTTCACTTTATGTTTCAATGGGTATTAATAAAATATGAAGGGCTGGAGAAGTGTAACGAGTGTAACTGAGTTTTAGAGTAACGAATATATAAAATGAAAGAGCAAAATTTTATTGGCACTTGCTGTTCGCAACGATAATATAAAACTGAAATGAGATAAAGTAATATAAAAAACTATGACAATTTCAACACGACAAAAATTCTCGTACTATTTTTTCATAACTTTATGATTAAATGAAAAAAAAAAATGATTAAAGGAATGCTATTTAGATCATTAATTGATAAAAAAAAATCAATTATATAGGGCTTTTGGTCACATGAAGTTCCGAAGTTCCGATTGAACGTTACCACGCAGTGTTAAACCTTGCATTAGAAATCCAAGCTCTTAAAATGATTCATGCTTATCGCACTCATTTGAATTAAAAATATTTTATACATGTTGGAATTATTAAAATATTAAAATTACTATTAGCAACCGTAATATAAAACGAGATATTTCAACACGACAATAATTCTCGTACTAATTTTTCATAACTTTTCTCTACTGTAACTTTTGAATGATTAAGGGCCGGTTGTTCCACCTTCTGGTAAATTTTACCTGACGGTTGTAGCATTGAGTAGCAGACCTTTAACTATCAGATAAAATTTACCTGGAGGTGGAACAACCGGCCCTAAAAGGAATGCTATTTAGCTCATTAATTGATGAAAGAAAAATCAATTATGTAGGGCTTTTGATCATCATGCAGTAAACCTGACATTAGAAATCCAAGCTCTTAAAATGATTCATGCTTATCGCGCTCGCTTAAATTAAAAATATTTCAGACATGTTGGAATTATTAAAATATTTATTAAACCTACTTCATGATAATATTAAAAAGACAACAAACTACGCTGTCAACATTTTTTGATTAAGGATGTATGCCCAAAATATATAAATTAAGTTTAACCTTCAAATTTAAAATATATTGTAGTAAACCATGCTGCGTCGATTAGAAAAAAAATAATTAGACTTCACCGTATAGTTATTACGTAAATTAATTTTTTCAGTCCCATTAAATGTGCGAAACATGGAAATATGGCAACGTTGCACGCGCGAGCAGTACGAACCGAGTGTACAGTTAGTAGTGAGAGAAAATAAATACAAGCGTGATCTAATCATGAAATGTCAATGCAAATATATAATGCAAGATAAACATGAGCTATATAAATAAATTAACCAAAATATTTTCTTTATGAATTTAAATCAATCAATACGAGGAAGGGAAAAGAAAGTATAAAAAAATGCATGATTCTGGAAACGAAACATATTTATTTATAAAAAATAAAAATTAATTAGTGCATATCAATAATGTTTAAATATTAAAATTAGATATCATAATTTGCATATTCGTAAACGTCGAAATCATCGGAATCACGTTCCTCGACTTCTTCACAGTTACTTTCATTTTTTTCAGTGTCGCCGTTTAATTCGTAAAAAGTTTTCTTGTTGTTGTTCAAATCTTCATTTTTCATGAA
Source organism: Rhimphoctona megacephalus (assembly GCA_963989365.1). Lineage (NCBI taxonomy): Eukaryota > Metazoa > Arthropoda > Insecta > Hymenoptera > Ichneumonidae > Rhimphoctona > Rhimphoctona megacephalus. The sequence continues at coordinate 36,223,989 of OZ022414.1, read as the reverse complement.
ACGTTTGAGCTCTTAAATAATTTGTTCAATTACTCTACTATTTTTTTGTGATTCTCGGCCTACCATCTACGCTTTCGCAATTAAACAATATATTAGGTTAGGAAACTAGCTGTCAAACGACACACTTTACGGCACTGTTGCCAAATTTTTTCGATATATAAACAGAATTTTTTGATTGGTTGATAGAACGGACATTAGCTCCAGTAAAAAATAGTCAAATGAAGAACTAATTTTTCTTAAAGTTAATAACTGTAACTTTCATCGGATTGATTTGTTATGTATAATTAGTATTAATTAATAAAAAACATATTTATGATTGATATCTTATATAATGATCTGTTTGAAAAAACAAATAGATGTACTGCGGATTTGACTGGGCATACATCCTTAAAAATGGACTTGCATCATATAACAGACATTGAGGTTAGGCGTGACGAAGACAGGCAGATGTGAAGTATTGCAGCAATTAGTGCTGTCTTTGTTCAATACCTCCGTCCTGCATCTGCCGTCGCACTGCGTCTCACCGCTTTCTCTTTAAAGATAGCTGCACCCCTAGCGGCCACTGCAGTAAAAAGTTTTCGTCGTTGCGACCCCTCCGATCCGGGGGAGTTTCCAGACCTGTATCCTGTATGTAAGACCGTGTTCCAAACGCCTTGCGCGTTATGCTGTTGCGCATGCGCTATGGTGTCAGCAGTCTTAAAAGTGGGTATGGAGGAGAACTTGACACAAGGGAACTTATTTGGTCCCGACGGGTTGACAAGTAGGAGAGTCGACTGTAAATCAATAGGTTTGTTCGGGCTAGCTGCACTTTCTACACTTTTGTAATATATAGTAATATAAATTCCAAAAAAAAGTGTAGAAAGTGCAGAAAGTGCAGCTAGCACGAACAAACCTAATAATTTACTTCAAACTCTAAGTGCAGAATAGTGCCATCTTTCGACGATCGCGCTAAACTGAGTGAGTTCCCAGTTTACATGGTAGATAGTGCCACTGATACGGAATTTGGGTGCACACGCTCGTCTACGAAAAAGAAATAAATGATAAATTATACTTCCTATGATAATGTGATAATTAATATTACAGTTTTTGGAGTATATGACGTGGGAATTTATCAAATAAATTTTCAGCTATCCAAATTTTCATTATATTTGAAAATATATTTCCAATTACTATATGATTGCTTTAAAAACAAAGAATTATAACACAGCAGAGTGGCGCAGTGGAAGCGTGCTGGGCCCATAACCCAGAGGTCCGTGGATCGAAACCACGCTCTGCTAACGGAGAATATCACTAATTCAGCGATGTCTTGATTATTTTTTTTTATTCTTCCTGTAAATTTTGAATTATAATGAAAATCGTGCAATAAACAAAATATAATCAAAGTTTATCAAATCAATCTGTAATATCACAGGTTTCAAGTGATTCGGCATAGCTCACGCCAAAAACTACAAAGAATAAGATGCAAAATCAAACAAGCTGCCTAACCGCAAATTATTCCCACTGTTTTCACATCAAACATTTTTTCCTGATATCCATTATCGTAATAAAAATAATAACAATGTTTCCAACTAGCAATATGTCATGAATAGATAATTTAAAAAAAATAAAAAAATAAACGCCCAACGTGGGGCTCGAACCCACGACCCTGAGATTAAGAGTCTCATGCTCTACCGACTGAGCTAGCCAGGCGTACATTATCGAAAAATGCTTTAACATACATAAGTTTCGACAAAATATCTATGAATTAACGGACAACACCACTGTGACGGCTTCAAAAAATCGATTTTTTGAAAACCATTTTAAAAAATCTAAAATACTTTAAAGATTGAAATGCCGTTGGACCCAGGTCGAAAAAATAATTATTTTCGTAGATATTGAATATTTTGTGGAGCGGTGCAGCGGTCCGCGACGCTCGGGGTCCCAACTTTGAACGCGTTTTTCTCAAAACCACTTTTTTGAGTGCGGCACGCAGCAGAACTCGAGCATTTTTTATCCGATCGACTTCAAATTTTAACTGTATCAATAAAAGTAGATTATCTAGAGAAGTACATAAGATTTTTTCGATGTCTCAATAATTATAAAAGTTATCGCCTATTTTCGACGAGAAATTTTGCTCAAAAATCATTCTTTAATTTCAAAGGCGTGCCTATTTTTTAAAAATCAATATTTTTCCAAATCCCTATGTACTTCTCTTCAAAATATCATATTATTAACGAAAACACTCGATATTTTTTTTCAGATCGACGTTGAAGAGAGTTCTGCTGCGTGCCGCGAACCACTGCGGAGATGACGCGAGAGCTTCCCCAGCGCCACCATGCGGCGTGAAAAATGTGAAAAAAATGTTTTTTGATACATTAATAAACAAGGAACAAAACCCAAAAAAAAATTTTTCGAATATCTCTTTTTTTCCCACAAAAAAAAATTCTTGAAAAATGTGAAAAAAGTAGGGGGTCACAGTGGTGTTGTCCGTTAAAAAATTGCTAATAAAATTCTCGGAGGAATGGATGAAATTATAATCCTGTAACAGAATATCCTATGACACAATATCTGCGACAGAATATCCGCGGGAAAAATTTTAGGAAGAAATTATTGAACTGCTGATTTACGTCACGTGCCTAATTTATTGTCATTACACACATCACACACCACATGTCATCATATTATTATACATGTATTGTTGGTAAACACTAATAACACACATCTCATATCCCCATAATTTCATTATTTATTCTTATTTGCTTCTGTACATAGACAAATTGTTAGCAACATTAGATAAAAATGACAATATTTTATTTTCATCATATTCCGATAGCAATATAACGTTTAAATAACAATATTTACGTCTAAATAAGATACGACATATAGCAGAAACGTCTTCTGTTACTTACTACCGACGTATGTATAGCGGAAAGAAAATAGATGATATAGAATACAATAAATTCGCTACTTCAAACATTACAGGGATTATCCCTATCATCCTCCCAATTGCTTACTTATTAGAATATGTTCGTATGGCAATATCTCCCTCTATCTGTCTCTCCCTCACTCTTTCACACGCACACACACAGTATAATGACCATCTGCAAATACTAGTTTCCAGGTTTTTCAGGAACATATCCCGGAGGTTTGAACCACCCTAAGTTTGAATTGTATATGGTTTTTATACATATATAATTCGAAGCAACCACCGGAATTTTTTAAAACAGGATATTCTGTCGCGGATATTGTGTCAAAGAATATTCCGTCGTGATACCGAAATTACATAGCAAATAGAAGTAATTTATTAAAATTCCGTTGCAGTACACAATTTTTGAAATGTTATTATGAATTTATAGTATTCTGCGAGTATCAATTTTTCAAGGACGAATATGAATCAAATGACAAAGTTTACAGTTAAAAACGTTTCGACAAATTTGACTAACTTTTTCCAGTTGATCCCGGGCGAATGATATGTAAAAGTAAAACGAATGTGCGAAAAGTTTTCGATTATTAAATAATTATCTATTTATTGTTATTCACATATTGGGGTAGTAAAAAAATCGAAATACATTATTGTTGATAGGCAGCCTTTTTTAATTGTAACATCTTTATATCCGGATATATCGTTATTACAATTAATAATAAATATAATTTTTATTTACAATAATCATTGTTCGATGTTTTTTTTTGTATATCTTTTCAAACCACTGATGATTTTCGAAATCCAAAGTCTTCGTTATCAACGTGGTTTTTTTCAAAAATAATTCAATAAATATTAGACTTTAATATTGATTAGCTATCGAATTAAAACGTTATTATATACTCATGGTTATGAGTTAGTTCTTAATTAGTTCTAATATTTTCCTTAATTAATTGTGATCTTGACGCATTAAATTCGACGATTACACGATTCAGAAGCCATATTGACCCTTTTTATAATTTTATTGCCGGTTGAATAATAACGATGAACTATTCCGTGTATATAAAAGCATCTTTGCAGATTCCACAGTGAGAAATAACTTTAGTTGATTGATCGCCACATAAATAAATTAGAATTATTTCCTCAAAACAGATTTGTTTTTGTATGAATAATTTCTCCTTCATTTTAATTATTAATTTTTCAATGGTGTTGCTTGTCCAGTATCTTTTTCGAACTTTAGACGTTAAAATTGCATGATTGCACATTTGTGATTTCCCGCTGATAAATCCAGCAAAAATATTTGAAACGAATATCAATTTAATAAAAAATTATTAAAGTGAATGAAAATTTTAAGTAATTACCAAACGTTTATAAAACATTATGACATTTCACGGTTATTAAAATGTGAAATTGCTATTAATTTCACACCACGCAACGAGCAGTGTAAAGTGATTAGTTGATTGATCGCAACATATATAAAATATTCGATTAAAAATTTCTTTGCAATATCTCTGCTTTTCGAAAGTTTCTCATACATTTTTATAATCAATCTTTCATTTACGTTGTTCGTTTGGGTCATTTGGTAGCGTAATCGAAAAATTCTCAAAAAAAAAAGTTTCAGACGTAGCGATAATTTAAAAAGATTGTAAACGAAGTAAAGTCGATATAACATTGATGAATAGGATGAGAGTGTTGTAAAAAAATAAAAATGTCATAAACTCTGTAAATCCCGCAGTGTCAAATGTTTAGCTGATTGATTGCGATATATATGAAAAAATTCATTTATATAATTATTTCCTCAAAAAATCTTTGCCTTTGATTGAGTAATTTCTCGTTCATTTAAATATTGACTTTTCGAATGAACTTGTTGTAAAAGGCTATTGCATACATTAAACGATAAAAATTGCCCTGGAGCCTGGTTACTGATTCCTCACTGGGAAAATTGTCAAAAAACATGTAAACCGTAGCAGTAATTAAAAGAGAGAAAAAAAATCGTCAACGAATGAAAATAATTAACATTTACACAGTTCTTGAGAATATGTCAAGGACAAACGCGAAGGGAAGACAGAGAAAAGGTACTTTCAAACGAAAGAGAAGCTGCTGCTAATACTGTGAATAACAAAAAGTGTAGCGATGAAGGAAAAGTGGCGAACGACGTGATGGGCACTGCTCGAAACTTGAGCCATTTGAAGATTGTCGTCTTTCAACAAATTTCTCACGAGATCTTTGCCGTTGTGAGGACAAATGTAATATGTGTAACCGATCGCCCGAATTTCGAGAAATTGACGAAGTTCTTGCCAGCATCTCCACTTGAGTGAATTTCTCGCGAATTCGAATTGTTTTAATCGTGGCAAACTGAGAAGGCAACTTGTGTAGAAACATTGAAAATCATTACCCTCGAGATTCAAATATTCGAGTCGATCGAGACTCTCGAAAGCTCCGGCTTCAATTTCCGTCAAATAATTATCGCTCATATCGAGCCAAACGAGATTTTTTCTAGTGTGTTCGAACCAGCCATTTTTCACAATGGTGAAACGATTGTCACGAAGCGTCAGTTTTTCGAGTCTGTAAAGTCCGGCAAATGCTTGAAGATCGATGTCACGAAGAGTGCAATTTCTCAGCACGAGCTCGGTCAAATTTTCGAATCGGGCGAATGTCATCGGCGTCAAACGTGGCACGTAACTATCGATTATCTCGATCTTCGTTATGTAACTCGGAATCTTGCTGAGCAAGGTAATATCGCCATTCGCGCAATGATACCAAGTGCTTTTAAACAATTCTTTTGTAGCTTCGTGACTCTCGTAACAAGATCCGCTCGTCATCCCTATCGGTGGTGGCTCCATTATCGGTTCCTGGGTGCTCGTCGTGTATGGTCTCATTTTTGTTGGTCTCGTTGGATGTGGTTGCGGTGCCCTGCACAGCAACAATAAAAAATAAAAATTTTAATTAAAATCTTCATTATTTAATGGGCAACGCCACTCTGATGGGTCAGAAAATTCTATATTTTGTTTTTTTTAGCGTTTTCTTGCAATATACATGTTCAAAATTATGTAAATAAAATTTTCAAGTAAAAAATAAGTATCAATATACAAGTTAATACCTTACTTTATGTCAAGAAAAAAGCAACGAAAAATTTAAACGAGTTTTCCTCGAAACAACTGTTTTCGACCATATTCCAGGGAATACTCGAAAACTAATAAACTGATTTTAATTTTTTTTTTTTCAAATATTCGTTATTGCAGTGACTAAGGTTGTAGGTGGTGGATTTTTGAAATTTCGATGATTACTATTTTTTAAGACCGCTTAAACAAAAAAAAAAGGTCGAAAAATTGAAACAATGGTGAAAAAAATTCCAAACCGCCGCCATTTTGTGAAAAAAAAATAAAAAATAAAACGGCCATGTACACAACCATAGCTACATTCATATTTTGATATTGAATTTTGTATTTTTTAGATACTTTTTTTATTTTATTTTTTATTTTTATTTATTTTATTTATTTATTTATATATTTTATATATATATATTGTGACGAAAAAATTTTGAGCGAGTCACATTTAAAAGAAAATTGGTCGAACCTCCCCGACCCTCCCGCTCAATGCTCCGGCCACAACAAAATCTCTTAGGATCTATTCCGGGAAAACAAAAATTATTGTAACCCTTATTAATTATTTTTGATTTTTGTATTTTAATTTCGAGCCATATTTGAAACCGGGGCTAAGGGCTGACACACACCGATCTGATCAGCTGTATTGACGTCTGAACGAGAGCGAGAGAGACAAACAACTTCGGCCAATTACTGTCATCGTTGGTGTATTTCGAGCAGGGCTCATACACTTGGCCATTTCCGCCTTCGATTTATCGCTGCCAATCTCTGGATTTCGCCCAACAACTATACTGGATAATGAAATGATAAGGATTGAGGATTCTCGTCGTCGCGCGTCGTCGATTACATTTTTGCCGTTACGATATTTCGTCCAATGTTTCTCATCTCCCGGAAATATTTTGTGAAATCAACAATCTCATAAAGAATGGCTTGTCCACGGAAAAAGGGTAACATCAAAAGCTAGGAGTCTGAGATTGAATTTTCGTTATCACTCAATTTCGAAAATCTCAGCTCCGTCTCACGCTTATTTAAATTCCCCTGTATGGAAGTCTGTACATCGTATTCGGGAGACAATCGAGAACATTCGGTAATTAGAGTAGGGGGAGAGTTCGCTGTCCCGCCTGAGACTCATCATTGCGATTATCGTCAGATTTTCACGTGGCATTGAGCGCGACGGACGTCCGAGATTATCCTCAAAGTACGTAATTTTGCCTGACGCGATTCGTATGGTCGGTGAACCCGTCCCGATATCTTTTGGCGTTTTCTTTAAAACATAAAATAAAGTCTAGGCCATTGTAGCGCTAGAGTTCGGCTCTATTGTTCAAGTTAACGGTCATGGCAACGGTTTTGCCTTTTTGTAAAATTTCGTTTGGTTTCTTTCCCGCGAAGCGATCTGTGCTACGACACGGGAAAGGAAAATATTATGGCCGGTAGTGAAAATCTCATATTTTTGTTCGTGTATTAAAATATATCATGTATTGGTTTTGTAGGCATCGAGAAAGAAGCGCGAATTTCGGGAGTGTTACAGAGTGTAGCGTGAGTGTGTGTGTGTGGCCGGGAGAATCGCCGTTATTATGTCAAGATCGAAAGGTCCGGCCGAGTAACCGATTATCGGGGGCTTGGTATTTTATTTTTTTCGTGTCTTTTGATTTAACATCGATTTTCCTGTATTTTATAAAATTCTTTTCGCGAGTAGAACCGCGGCGAGAATCGTAAAGGACTCGGTTAATTTTATAATCGTGTGTGTAGGATCCCGGTCGTGTGAGTGTGAGTAAGAGTGTGATCGCGTTCGAGCTTCTCTCTCGATGACCGTTTGCGCGCGTATATTTTCTGACTTGTGTCTCGCGAATGATTCATTCTTAATTTTTTCTATTGTACCGATATTTAAAATTATGATTTATTTTTCCTGGGATTTATCCCGTAATTAATTTGATTATTAAATAAACTTAAATTGTTGAGTTGAAGGACAATCCGATTTTCATTTTGTTCTCAAATTTTTCCAACGTGCCTAACTCCGCCCATTCCGCTGCAGCAAAGCTGGTCAACTTTCTCTCTTTTTCTCCCGTTAAGTCGCTTAGGCGACTGGCGCCCAAATTAATAAAATAAATTAACGTGGAGGAAGAGAGCGAATTTTGTGACAATCGCGGCTAGGAAAATTTCCGTCACAATATATATATATTATTTAGATAGAGAAATTTAGATATTGAATTTTTAAAATTTTTGTTTATCAGGTAACCCGTTACCAAGATTTCCTTGGGACAATGAAGAGGATTTTTTTTATATCATCACATGGAAGCACGATCCTCTACCCGATCCTTAAATAATTATTTATATCTGGGTTAAAAAATTCCCAAAAAAAGATAATTTTTTGGTCCGTCACACCTTCCCCCTTAAATAATGATGTGTAATATTTTAATAAAAATATGACTCATTCTAATAGAAGTTGAATCACGTGTCGAACGAATGCGAAAATAAAAGTTGAAGAGTTTTTTTCACATTTTTGTAGGTTAGTTCCGTAGAGTTTGGTCGAGTCCAAATGTAGTCCATTTTTCAAATTTGTAAATGGACGATTAAATTATAAAATCGATTTTAAAAATCATTTTCATTGAAAATAAAATTTATCAAATCACGTATACTCTTATAAATCATCTGAATGACAATTAAAATTTAATAAGATCTTGGCCTGATTCATGTAGTAACAGATCTGTGGATCGGTGAGAATGTAAACATAACCTCGAAAATTTTGCCGCACGATAAATTGCTTACGAGGTCCTTCGGGCAGTTTTATTAAAAAAATATAACTGAGCCAACGTAAACGTTCACTCGAAGCTCTCAAAACATGCAATGAGTAGAAAAAACTTGGAAATGAAGCAGCTGGTGGCTGAGAAAGGCACTCGTCAAATTGACATTTCGTACCAGCGGGCATAAATGAGCCGCCATCTTGATTGTCTTTTGACTTCCGAGAGAGAGAGAGAAATTCCGAGTGAAGCCGACGGAATTCTATTATGCGCGTAATTTTATTCGCGATTTCTCAATAATTAAATGGTGAATCCAATTCAATTTTTCCTAGAAGATGCTTCACATATCGTAGATTAGAGCAGTAAGTTTTTTTTCGTGGGTTGCACGACAAATTTTTGAGTATTCTCAAACTGAAAGTTCTAACCTATGCTATCGTCGCAATGTTTCTTTAAAAGATAAAATCTCAAAAACTACATGGCAAAAAGAGTTTAAATTTCACCAGTACGTAAAAAAAATTATCTTTTTTCGGTTCCATGCAAAAAAATATATAGTCACACGTGGACACCAACTTTACCGAATTACCTTAAAAAATAACTTATATTAGAAAATCAAAATATAACCCACATTTGATAACATTTGAAATTGTGATCGACAGCCATAAAGTTTTCTAAATTTCTAATGTTGAAACAATCAACAAAAATGCAGTAAAAAGCTCTTGTGCAAATGCGATACAGTACTGGCATCAAGAAGTCATTTCTAAATGAAAGCTCAAAAAGGATTGCCGAATCCAAAAAGGGAATAGGAAGGAACATTAAAAAAATACAAAAATAATATTAGAAATTATCATCCTTGTTGTTAATAAATTTAGTAATGTCTTTAAAGAACGTAACGAAAAAATGCAACCAAATATTGCATCTTCAATTTTTTAAATTGTAAGCAATACTATTAAAAAAAGCATAAGTTTTGTACTATTTGCATGATGCAAAATTTGAGGCAAAAAGTACACTCAATTTTTTCCTATCGAAGCAAGAAAAATGAAAAAAAAACGACAAAGATCATTTTGTTTTAAAGAGAGATTATATATCTAACATTGATTGTTATTTTAATCTAGTATTTAATGTGAATCCAATATTTAATAATAAGTTATTCGTTGCTTTATTAATATTGATGTGCTGTGACTCACTTAGGGCCTGCTGTAACTGGAGTCAAATCATTGCAGCCCCATCCACCTTCGCTGGTGCGAAGAAGAGTTTCAGGATTACATTTGCAGGTGATAGATCGTTCCTTCATGAGTTGAACGAGTCTGGTGATACAAAGGCAGGTCCATGGGTTTCCAGAGATTTCCAATTCGCTGAGATATCGAAGAGATTCAAGATGTTCGATGCCGATACAATTCAAACGATTGTCAGAGATGTCGAGTGCGATTAAGTAGGGCAATTTATCAAAGACACCATTGGAAATGCGAGTTATTCCATTTCTTGATAAATCGAGTCTTCTAAGATTAGTAGTTTCCTCAAACCACTCGGATTGTATATAATCAAGATCATTGCCACGAATTACGAGAGTTTCGAGGATCTTTAAATTGTAAAACGATCGACGTTCGATATTTTGAATTCCGCAATCACGCAGTTCCAGACGTTTTAAAAAACGTCCAAATTTACGAAAAGCGTCGTTGTGAATTGTCGGTATTATTGAACCGGAATAAACAATCGTATCAAGAGTATCGGGAATTTCAACTAGATCCATCAACGAAGCTCTCGTACAAATACAATTCTCGACTTTTCCTTCCCGTCCATATCCCAACGATTGACGAATCAAATGACAACCTCCAGGACGTGCTATCGGTCTTGGCGTTGTACTCGTTACTGTCGGAGGTACATACGGCGTACTCGGACGAATCATTATCGGCGTACTTGGACGACGTACCTCGTACGCCCAACTCCAACGTATTTTACCGCTTGTTTTCATACTTGAGTTCCAATATGTCTGCAATTACAATTGCAATATTACGATCAACTGATTTTTTTTTCATTAAATTGTACAAATGCCACCCAAATTGTAAATTCCAAGCGATGCTTTCTCTAAATCCCTCAAAATAAAGCTCCCCTGTACATGGAGAGAAAATAATATCATTAATTACTCTCGGACGGTTCTTAACAGAATCATAGGAATTTTTCATTCGAAATTGGACCAAAAAATGCAATGTTTTCGCTATTTTCAATGGAATCCGAATGAAAAAATACTACGTTTTTGCTGAAAACCCTCGGAAGGCAGTAGGACAACTCTATTCTTTATTTCTCTATTCTTAAATGACTCTGGCAAAAATCTCTATGCCGAGACATCTCTATTCTTCAATATCTCTATTCTGAATAACTCTGTGGTTAATTAAACTCTATTCGTAAAAAACTCTATTCTTAAATATCTCAGAAAGCAGTAGAACGACTCTATTCTTTATTTCTCGATTCTTAAATAACTCTATGGTGAAAATCTCTATTCCGAGACATCTTTATTCTTCAATATCTCTATTCTGAATAATTCTGTGATTAATTAAATTCTATTCGTAAAAAACTCTATTCTTAAATATCTCTATGCCAAATTATCTCTATTCCAAGACATCTCTATGCTTGTCAAAAATAATTGACAATCAAGCTACACAATATTATGATTTTTAACAAGCATAGAGATGCCTTGGAACAGAGTTGCCTTCGACCATATATACGAATAGAGATATATAAGAATAGAGATGTCTGGGTTAAGACATATTTACGAATAGAGAAATTTAAGCATAGAGATGTCTTGGAATAGAGATAATTTGGCATATAGATATTTAAGAATAGAATTTAATTAACCACAGAGTTATTCAGAATAGAGATTTTTGCAACAGAATTGTTTAAGAATAGAGAAATAAATAATAGAGTTGTTCTACTGCCTCCTCAGAAGGACGATATGGTATGAGGAAACTACGATGCCATAGTAAATTTAATATTACTTTGTTTTCATTTAGCGACATACGGGCTTCAGCGAGTTAAACTGTTACCAAGACAAAAATAAGGCTTGGAAAAAACTCTTCATCATTTTTGGAGTGTTTCATAGTTAAACTGGACAGTTTGGTTATCAAAAAAAATTTATTAATACATTAAGAAAAATGTTGAATTTTTAAAAGACGAGCCTAATTGAGTTCCAACTTTATCTGGGGTATTCTGGACCCCAAATATACTTCAAGGCTTAACGGGACAGACCTAGTTGGAACGTCAAAAAAAAGGCCTTTTTTCCGATTTTTTTTGGTCAAACGATAAAATAATTCACAACAAAAGTTCTTCCGTTTAAAAGATACATATGTAATGTATATGTTGCAATTTTTTCAACGCAATACATATCGAAATAAGCTGGTGACCGTCAATTGCCGAGGACGCTGCAAAAAAAAACACGGTTTGCGGTGATCAAGCTCACGCTGCAACGGCTCATCTGAAACAAAAAAAACGGAGGGGATTTTTAGTTAATGATATAATGCTCCAGTTGAACGAAGGGTTTTGAAAAATTTCCATTTTTCACAAAATGGCGGCCGTTAAAAGTCAAAAGTGTTTTTTTGACCGAAATATCAGTTCCATTTTTTGCTATTAAAAATAAAAATAATTATCCAAAAAAAAAATCCTTCGTTCATATGGAGGACTACCATGTATAGAAGAAGTGATATAAATTTCAACCCGATCGGTAAAGCCGTTCTCGAGCTACAGTGATCACCGACTTCAAAAACATGGTTTCGAGAAAAACGCACTTGAAGTCCGCTACCTGCTTACCTATGGCTCAGACACGACGTGCTACAAAGTCTTGTATTTCGGCGAATAATGGTCCGATTTACATTTACCTGGGCGGAAAATGTTCGTAAGAGATTCTACTTTTTGAAAATGAAATAAAAAAAAAATCGATTTTTCGAAAATTCTAACTAGGTCTGTCCCGTTAATGTTTTTAAGAATCCAAACGTGATTAAAAGGGCTAAACTTTTTGTATTCAGATCAATGATGTCTGGTCAAAAAACAAGCGCCATACTGAGAAAAAAGATTTGTTCATCGAACAAAATCCCATTTAGTTGGACGAGAAAATGGTGGATCCAACCATTTTTTTTGTTCAATGACAAATGACTTAGTTTACTCAACAACAAAAAAAGTAGTTGGATCTACCATTTTCTCGTCCATCTAAATGGGATTTTATTTGATGAACATATTTTTTTGCTCAGTGCAGGATTCGAATTTAAGAGTATGGATCAGTCACCTAACCTCACTTCGAATTTTCGAAATTGAAATTCTTCGACCAGGTTTGACCGAATACAAAAAAGCTCTGTAAGCGGACGCGGGACGATGGCAAAAATCCGCTGACAGGGCCTTTTTGTAATCGGTCAAACCGTGTCGAAGAATTTCACTTTCGAAATTTGCAGCTATCTCTCTCGCACTCACGGTGGCGAGATACCCACTGACCCATACTCTTAAAGTTATTTCTTTTTTCGTGCAATCGCGGCCACGATACATCGCAACATTGCTGTAAGACGAGAGATTTGAATCAAGAGCCGCAGTAGCGGATCGACGCCAAGTATAAAAAAAAAAAGCAGATTTGAATCAAGAGCCGCAGTAGCGGATCGACGCCAAGTATAAAAAAAAAAGCCAGCGTGAACCCTGCCGCACTCTTCTTATATACTCGAATATGACGATTTTCAGGCTTTTCTTTTTGATTAGGATGAGCGAAGCGAGTCCTCCATCATGCAACAATTAATTCATTTTTGTGATACATTTTGTGAAAATAACTACTAAATATTTAGGCTTGAAATTGAACACAGTTATTTATAATGCCGTCTAGATGTGTTATCAATCAATTATTGTCTATGCCGAAATTTCGGTTATTAAAAAAAATTGCTTTCTAAAGAATACGTATGTTTAGTGCTGCCCTTTTCAGAATGTTTTGAAACATGCATATAATACTGCCGTCTCTAGAAATTTCGATTAGTTTATTGTACGTTCTAAGCGTTGAATTGTATACAGTTTAATTCGAGTTTGAGATTAAAATAAGTTAATGTTCTTTAGGCGAAAAGTTTTTCAGATAAAAAGGTATGTTTTTGTTTTGAAACGTACTTTCGTTTAAAAATATTTCAAAAATTATAATTTTCCAAATATTTTTTTTATTTAACAAAAAATGTTCTTAGAAAAGATTTCGTAGCATTAACCCTAGCTACACACTATAACTTTTAGTACCTTACTTACACACTGTTGGTCTATTGGACCGACGACTTTTATTGCTTTATAACATTGTAACAAACGCGTCTATTAAGGTTTAATTGTAGTGAAATCGAAACGCCAGACTCCGACCAATCCGGAGAAGTAATCAGTAAAGCCAAAAAGTCGTTCGATAAAAGGTTATAACGTTTATGAAAAGGCGTGTAGTGAAAATAAGGTGAAAACGTAGCGTTGCTGTCGGTCCATTGGACCCCGTGATGTGTAGCTAGGGTTAAAAATTTGCATATGATAATTTGTAGAAAACAAAAACTTCGAATGAGAAACTTTATATATAATAATAGTAAAAAATAATAATAATAATAATAATGAATCAAGCGTGTAAATAAAAAAATAATTTATTATTCCATACGTAAATTTCATCATAATCGAGCTTCGCAAGTCATCATAAAGTTGAACTTTTGCTAGTATATTTACTTGGTTATAATAATGGGTAGAGGAGACCTGGCCAGGAAGATCACACCTGCCTGAGGTGATATCGTAACCGATTCTCATTCTAGTGAGGCGGTGCTCCAAATCGTGTCTGCAATCGCACAGCCATGGATTATCGGTAGCCTGAAGTTTTTGCAAGGATACGAGACCGCGAAGATGATATTCTTCGAGGCATTTGAGTCGATTTCCGGTGAGATCGAGTCGTCTAAGGGCGCCAAGATGAATGAGTGCGTTATCGTCTAATCTTTCGATGCGATTGTGACGTAAAACGAGATCAGTGAGGCGGGTAAGATCTCGGAACCAACCGTGACCGATGGTGACGAAACGATTACCGATCAGAGAGAGTCTTTCAAGTTTGTGAAGTCCGGCGAATGTTTCTCGCTCGATTATGTCAACGCCGCAATTTCTCAGCTCGATACTTCGGAGGGTATTGCCGAAACGGAAGAAAGCGTAACGCGGCAGAACCGGTATGGGAACATCGAATAGTTGGATCCAAACGATCTCTTCGGGCAATTTGTCGAGGCTCGCAATTCCGGTGCCAACGATTTCCCGCCATTCGAATCGTCCATTCCGGAATGGTTCTGCGTCCTGGTCGTTCGTACCGATTCTCGGAAGTTCCGGATACTCAAGAATCGTCATACAATCGTAATTACGACGTTTCGTCAAACCCGCCCAATTCCTACGTACGTAAGTTCTATTTTGTGCCACGCAATCCTCGTCACCAGGACCGTGTTCGATTGTTCGATCGGCGAAAAATTTATCCAGCGAGTATCGACAGTCGCACAACCATGGATTTCTGCCGATTTGCACGGTTTTCAAGTTTCTCAACGCGCCTAAAGCCTCGATCGGCAAACAGTCGAGATCGTTGTCGCGCAAGCTCAACGTTTCGAGCTTACCGAGGCTGTGAAATACTTCCGGCTCGATGTACACTAGCCCCGCTGCATCAAGCGTCAAACGTCGGAGATTTTTCAAGTAATGAAACTGCGCGGATCGAGCAACGTCGATTTTCGTGTTCGACATTACCAGCCATTCTAACTCGTTCAAACCGCGAAACGCCTCATGACTCAGATGTCTCAAGTCACAATTGTAAAACGTTAGACGACGAAGATTCGGAAAACGCGAAAATGCATCCGGCGGCAAATTGTTTATGCGGGACACTGTAAACTCGATCCATTCCGCGTCACTTGGAATTTCTTCGATATCACTCAATTTACCGTTCACACAAACGTAAGCGATTGTTCGATCTCCTTGGAGCGGTGTCAGTTCACATTTCCCATAAATTTCCGGGATTAAACCTGCTGTTATCAACAGCAGGTGAAGCCACGACCAACGCGATATTTCCATATCGCTTATTATTATCTATATGCACCTTTGTAGCTATGAATTCAGAAAAAAAAGCATTAAGAATATCTTACTTTTGAAAAATTTGTTGTTTTGATAGTTTCGGGATTCCCGTGGACCGGGTTGGTCCGCGGGAATCCCGCAACGCGATATTTTTATACCGTTTGTTATTTATTCGCAGTTTGTACACGCGAATCGAGGAAAAATGCAAAAAATTTATTATTTTTAGGCTCTTCAGGAAATCCCCAAATACAGAGACGCTAGCAAATGTTGATCTCCTTTTTCTCAATTAATAACGTGTAATTAAATGACTCAATTAGTTCGGCGTGTTCCACATTCGAGGCTCGCGATCAAACGAAATGGAACTAATCAAATTTTTATTTCGTAAACGAAGCCAATCCAACGTATGAATCTTATCGTAGAAAATTCAACGATATCTTTGAATAATCGCCATTTGGCTATCCTTCCCTGGACACAATAGGAAAGGAGCGTCTATCGCGGCCTCGATTTGTCAAATAGAGGAAATATAGTCGTTGATCACGAACCGCATAACCGTGTTTGCTTTTCGAAAGATATCGTCAAAGAAATATTTACTTTTTGCTTTAGCTCGTAAATTAGTTTGGTTTTTTTTTCAAACTTTGAATCTTTCACTTTCTCTTTTTCTTTAAATTTCGTATAAACGATGAGAAATATAATTATCACGACTTTTTTACATCATTTATATTGCTGCTATTTTTTATTTTACATTTAATTATTTAATTACATTTATCACATCCAGAAGAGAGTTCTATCTAAATCTACTAGGATCGTTTATTCGAAATTTTTAAATTGAAATCAACAAAATTTCTATTCGTTTCGTTTCAGGTAGAAAACTGTATTTAAATCAAATAGATAATGCTATTTGGGTCCGTTTATTCGAGTACCCACGTTAAAGCTTCTTGCTCCAGCCACCACGTGGCCCAGAGCGTCGAGAAATTTCTCACAAACGAATTGCGCTCTGGATGTGCATAAATTGCGGGAACCAAAGTGGTATTATTATTCTGACTGACTATGTCTAGTGTCTAGGAAGACGAACGTGAATTTTTGTACCTACTCAAGGTCGCAGACCCATGAAAATATTATTAAATAATATTATAATTGAATGTGGTATAATTAATATTATAAATAATAATAAAAATATATCTGATTTTAATACGAATATTAAATTTTTCATTAATCAAGAATATAAAAATATTGTGATCAAAAAAAATAATTTCTTACAGTTAAGGAGGCTCCGCCACGAAAGGTTCAACCAACAGAAAAATGTTGGTTGTTTTTTCTGGGTGCATAAATCTTATGATTGTTATTATTATCGTTGTTGTTGTTGTTGTTGTTGTTGTTATTACTAGTACTATTAATCTTAAGAAGTTATGATAAATATACCACATATGTTATATTTTATGTGCACAACGATCTCCTTTGTAATAGGCGAAAGCCTGAAAACAAATAAACTACTATTACTACTACTACTATTATCGTTGTTGTTGTTCTTTTTGGTATTGTTGTTCCGCGTGTTTTGTCAATATACACATTTTTATGAAGTTTCCATAAATAAGACTGAAACTAAAGGCATGTCGAGTCACGCGATTAATTTATTATAGTGGGCGCGCAATGCTATATAAATACGTAAGACGCGCGCCTTGCACCGAATTAGTACACCCAAGGTTGTTTTCCTATTTCTCCGGGTCTCGCATTTAGTGCCTTGTTATATATGGGTATCCTTCCCATTTAATTACGCGCGTCTCTCTCTCTCTCTCTCTCTCTCTCTCTTTCTCTTACTCTTACTCTCTCTTTTCTTCTTGGAAAAAACACTATAATCGTGCTCACTTGACGATACACGCGTTGTTTATCCCTCGAAATGCGATCATCACCCCTTCTAATGCCATAAACTGAGACCATGGGATTCGCCACAACCGAAACATTTTCTTCCCGTCACTCAAACTTGTTTATTTTTTTATTTTTGTTATTTTATTTATAATTCTTATTCGTTCAGTCGTTTAAAGTGGACAAATTTATCTTACGTCTGACACAATTGTTTTTAAATTAAATCTTTACGTTGAATTTTTCGTCCGGTTTTATCGGTTGCTTGTATCGTTTTGGGTATGGCTCGGTCAGTGTCTGTTATTGGATCTTTCGTGCTAACACCATTTACGTTTCGGTCCTGAACAAAGGAAATTAATTTTTGATAGAACATTTTTTATGATGTGGTTTTCTAGTCTGATAATTCAATTTTACATAAAACTTAAGCTCTTTCTGAAAACAAAAATTACGAGTTCAAATAAAATGTAAAACTGCTGCTCTTTGAATGCCAAATTTTTTACAATTTTGTGATAAGTTACGGGATTGTCGTAATTCTGAATGAAAATAAAACATAATTTCTCATTTGAAACCATCTGCAATTAAAATTCACGAGGAAAGACCATCAGTTGAAAATTCCGCGAAAAAATTTACCCCCTGCAGAATGGAAGCTTTTACTTTTCAAGATCATATTTGCACACCCGTGCGCGATTTCACCCACTTTCGCGCACGCGGCTTAAATCCAACCTTGTAAAATTCGCGTGGGCGACATTTGGATTCATATTCGTCTTCCTTACCATCCAAGAAGGTGTTTGTGTGGTCGTTTAACATTAAATGCTTCAAGCTGCCACTAGTTCCGTGTTTATTTAATTCGAGATATTTTTTGCGCTATTATCTCATTTTGAAATGAATTCTTTGTAAACAAACATACGAGTTTCTATTTTTTTCGCGACTTTTTTTTCATTAAATCGCAATCTTTTTCGTATTTTCAATTACACATACGTTGATTTTTTTTATTTATAATTTCATCATATTTTTTTTTTTTAATAATAGAAATCCTCATGTTGTCAATTACAAACATTTTTATTTCTTTTTGAATGATCGTTTTTTGTTTTAATCTTTTTACAATAAATAAATAGTTCACATTTTAGCAAAACTTTTATTCCTAATTTTCAATAACAACAATTTTCCTGTTCCTAATTGCAATTTGTTGTGGTTCGTAATCACTTGGGGGGGATGAACGTTTTGAGTCGAAGGAATTTTTTTTTCCACGACTTGATTTTGCCGCCTATTTTCCTCGACAGATTTATAGTAGAATTAATTTGGAAAGTGATAAGTAAAACTATAAATTCTCACAATATTTCGTCGAAAACCATGAATGAGAGAAAACTGACAACAGTTTTTCACATATATATCTCAGGTGTAAATAGGGTGAGAGAAACACTTATGGATGAGGGATTGGAAAAACAAAAAACAATGAGAAATAAATAAAACGTCCAAAATGTACGTCGAAACGCGAGGTGGCCGTCCGACCAACTGACCGTTTGTGAGTAAGCCACTGGGATTATATAAACTCGTAAGGACAAGGTCAGATTTGCCCCTACATTGAGAGAAGCTCTATCTTTAGAAGTGCGACCAGGCCACATGCGTCCATCTCACAAATCCATACAGAACGAGACAGAGCGCGAGAGAGAGAAAGAGGGAGGGAGGGAGGGAGAGGGCAATATTGCGCTAGTTAGAACTCGGCTTGTGATCATGTTTGGCAAAACAACTTGTCCACGATAAGTGTGAGAGAACTACCTCTAATGTTAAGGTATCAAAGTAACAACAAAATATAAGAACTGGTGTTTAAAAGTTAGGAAGCACCCTCAATAAATGATTCTGATTTAATTTTTACATATTAACACCAAAATCCTTTCTCGTGATAATAGTGACACGTTTAACAGGGATGCGACTGCAGCGTGTGAACATAAAAAATCGAAAAAAATGTTTCTTTTGAATTAGAAAAAAAATTTGTCATTTTTTTTACTGAAACGTTAATTATTTATTTCATTAATTTAATGATTATGTTCGAAATCATTGAAATTAGATTATATAGAAAAAAACACATTTTTATTAACGTTTTTAACTTAATTCAATTAAAAACTTATTAGTATTTGTAAATAAATAATCTACCTTTTTGTTTGAGTTTCGTTGAGATGGAAGAATTTTATTTATAAATGTACTACCCGTATGCTTGGGAATAGATTCGTGGAAGAAACTAAGCTTCGTCGTAATATCCGAAGAAAAATCATAGAGCGTTTCTATTTTGCCCACGATATGTGTTCTAGGGCGTGGGTTACTCTCCACGATTGGATACCGATGTTCAAGGTGTATAAAAAACGCACACATACTACGGGCGCGAAAAAAACCAATCGATATGTCGATCGCTACTATTGATGCATTCAAACAAAACACGACGTTTACCATTGTGTCTCGTATTCCCGAGATGTTCTATACGAAAAAAAAGAGAGAGGAATGAGTTGAGATTGGTTCGGGATCGATACTCATTTTCTATATATAACTCAAGAGAATAAGCTAAAAGCGATCAAACTATATAAACGGCGATTTCTGTCATTTTTCTATACCTGAGATTCTTATCCCCACCACTGATATTGTTTTTTTTCATGCGAAACATATCCGACGAGGGCAAACATCATAACCTAGGTTTAATGTTCGTTTTAGGATAATAACGGCGTTTAGTGATTTTTATACTTACTGAAGTACGTCAATCTCTAGGTCATAGCTTTTACAGTTTTTAGCATATCGTGATTAACTTTCATACGCAAATAGATCTAAAAAATGAACCTAAGACAAAAAAAACAAAACAAAAAATACTTTGTTTATACTCCGTTTTTTAGCACCACGATAAACTTTTTATACGCAAGTCTATTAAATAGATCCTATTTGATTAAAGCAGTTTAAATAAAGCTCAAATCTAATGAAAAAAAAAAAAAAATTAGTAACATTGGTCGCCCGCTAAGACTTATTTATAACCTCTGAAAAGACTGTCTCCCCCATCCCCGTCCGATATCTCCCTAATTATTGAAATTAAAAACCTGAAACAATCCACCAAAATAGGTCAAAATAGGTCATCACTACCTATTAGTACTTTGAACTAAAATTAATATAATTGACCACTGATGATTATTTTGGAATGGAACCAAAAACAAGATTGTTTTAGCCTCAATCTCGCGTACATATCTAAATTTTACGCCCAATTGCGATGATTCATAATTTGTGGTGTTTTTCTTCAAATTTCAACTACCACCATTATTTCAATTATTAGATCGCAATCAACTAACAAAGAGTAAAGACATAATAAAAAAAAAGTGATTGAAAAGTGGGTATTTTGGGGTTTTCGTACTGAAATTCGAAGTTAAAAAAAGAAAGAAGGTGGTTCCTCTGTTTTTTTTCACACTTGCCACGTTTTTGGGAATCATTAGCTGTCTTTCTGGGAAAAATGTATTAAAATTGGTTTAGTAACGCACAAACACGTTTCTTCTCTTAAAGATTTTTATTATATAGAAAAGAGACGTGGTATTCTAATAAAACGTGTTCAATTGTATGCTTACTCTTTCGTTCGTGTACGTGGTGATGCGTTGATGGGCTCGTTGATTCGTACGCATCATGCCAACTATATACATATATTTCTTTGATTGACCGAGACACTTATTATGCTGTTTAATTCGGTAGATCCGAAACGAAACGTGCGCCGGAGTATATAAATAAATATGAGAGAAATAAAAAATAAATATACTCTATAGGATGTAATCGTATAGTGGTGTGTAAGTTTTGTTTTGAAGAGAGATCGAGCTTATATGACATAAAGCACGCTCTTGCGGATGCGCGGGAGAAACACACCGGTAAAGTGGTGCCAGTGGTGGCGTTACCCGCCACTAGGGGCGTTTAAGCGCGCCTTTGCATATATATATATGCATAGGATAGATGCGTGGCGCGAGATCCCTCTTGCTCATTTCCCGAGCTTTTTTTTCCATAGTAGAGTTTCTTCCACCAGTGCCGCGTGTTCGCTTAAATCCAAGCTCGCAATTACAAAACCGACATCCTCGGCTTTGATAAACACCAAAAAATCTTACATTTCCGTTTAGAGTCATGAAAATGAAGAAAAAACGCGCGTCTAATCACATTAAAACTCGAGAACGGTTGTTAGTGGTGTGAAATAATGTAACGTGAAAAAAAATGAAGACCTCGCAACAATTGTAACGGAGTTTTAAATTTAGTAGAAGCTTATTTGTACTTACTTGTACTTATTTGTACGTGTTTGTAAACTTTTCAACATGTAAGTGAAGTGCTGGAGTGTGGGACATTGGGGGAAGTGCAAAATGCAAATTTTTCCTACAGGTGGGTACTTTTATGCGTTTTTATATGAATAGGTATATTTGTTAGGCGACGTTTCGAAAAGTAATTAAAATTTACAATATTTTTAGTATTTTTTAATGTTTCTAAATATATGTTTGTTCTTACATTGAGTGTATATAATTATTATTTTGCCTCACGCGATCCAACTCGCTCGTACTTTACATCTCACCATCACAATTTTTTCTCATCTTTTCTCTCTCATGCTTTCATAATTGAATTAGCGTAGATGAGTTAAATCAGCGATGTTACGTACATAGCACGTTATTACATGAGGTGGTGCACGATGACGTACAAAAGTGTTCCGAAGCCAAGAAAAAAAAAATAAATAAAGCCTATTACAGGCTTTTTCATGTCTGGTAACGGAGGTCTTCGTTAATGACCTTGAATACGATCATTACAGGAAAATTTATAGAGCTAACGAAAATTGTAGCATAGAGGATTTATCAATTTTTTTTGAATGTTTCGAACCATTATGATGGTTCAGAAAAAAGAATTTTTCGTTAACTATCACATTTATGCGACGAATCAGGTTTTACCATAAATAATTAGTATTTTCAAACTTTATCTCATTGTACGAATTTTTGGTGACCTTGAAAAATCATCTTGCACTGTTGAAGAA
Source organism: Rhimphoctona megacephalus (assembly GCA_963989365.1). Classification (NCBI taxonomy): domain Eukaryota; kingdom Metazoa; phylum Arthropoda; class Insecta; order Hymenoptera; family Ichneumonidae; genus Rhimphoctona; species Rhimphoctona megacephalus. The sequence goes on along the minus strand of OZ022414.1, from coordinate 36,201,321 downwards.
TTGTCTTTTGTAAACTTTGACGGAGCTTCGTGTAGGCACGCGAACGTGAGCAGAGTGACAAAAACAAAGAGGGAGCGGTGAAAAGAATTCTCGTGGACGTTCATCGATAACGACGAGGGGGGAAAAGACGAAAATAAGAGAAAAACTCCATATAATTTTATTATCATTTCAATCAATAAGTAATCACCATTCAATAAACAAAAATAATAATCAGATCAATAAATAAATACCATTTTTCAACCGTTTTATGTTAATTATCATATCTATACATTGAGGCCGAAAAAATAGTGTTCCACTTCGCCGGAAATTTTACAAGCCCATTTGACGAAAACGCATCAATCCATTTAAAAAAAAAAAAGAATGAAAAAACATTTCATATTCCTTTTATAATATGGTGAACACCAATCTAGATCAATAAATAATGATAATTTCTTCACGGATTTGGGTCAAATGAGCATTTTGAATGATTTTTTAGAGAAATAAAAGTTTTCTATGTACGGAAATCCATTTTGCGGGAACGCATGAATTTATATTTTCTTAAAAAAGTGAGCAATTAAATTACTGGTTCAGTTCAATAAACAATTACCATTTTTCGTGAATTTTAAATAATTACAACATTTAGGTTATGATGAGAGAAATAAAAATTTCGTTGTTTTACGAAACAATCAAGGAAGTTCGTTATTGTTCTATGGCGGCGGGGGGGGGGGGGGGGGGGGGAGGCGATGCGTGTTCCATTCGCCAGCTCGTGCATCCGAGTCGTACTTACATAAGATTCAGCGTGTTATACATAACTATCTCTCGACGTGTGGCGTGAATCCTTTATTTAAGGTATTCCTTTCGTAAAGGGCCGTATTTTTTGGGCGTATAAGCAGGGCCCTCCATATTTGTTCATAAATTAAGCTGGATTAAAAAAAAAAGTTATAACCAATTATTAGACCCAACTGTAAACAAAAATCGAAAATTTCACCTTAATTGTGTAAATTATGAAATTTCTTGATTTTTTTTGGAGACCTTCAAATGTTAACAACCGCACTGTCAAAGGGAGAAGCTGCATGGACTTATTGTATTTGGTTAAAAAAAATAGTGAAATGTGAGTGAAAATACGTATAAAGTACGCAGTGACCTTGGTAAAAATATGAGCCAATTTGTAACGGACAAAAACAAGAATAGCGTTAAAAATGTTGTAAAAACTGCCGAATATAACATAACCACTTGAACGTCATGGCTACGAAAAATCGTCTGCTGCCATCACATTCTTTCAAGTTCTATCGTGAATATTTTTTTTAAACGTCCGGTGACTCTGTTTTTATCGTTGCTACGGAATCTTTAGAATTTGAACCATAGGACAGTTTATATCAAACACCTATCATTATTTCATATATAAATTATTAAATAGAAATGTGAGTAGCAGGTCATCTCCATAAAGTGTCGTGTAAATTAGACGATTTTCAAAGTTATAATTCTTTTCTAAAAGTTCGGTAACTTGGCTCGATATTTTTCCAGTGGAATGGGATGTATTTTCACTTGTTTGTAAAAAAAATCTATTAATCGTAAAATATTCGAGTTCGTGAAAGGAATACCTTAAGTTTTTCTTTCTCTATTTTCCTCTCTTTTTTTCTGATCCAGTCGGGAGGCGGTTCAGTAGACGAGACTAGAAATAAAAAAGAAAGAGAAGGAAAGAAAGAGCAGGTTCGATGAACTTTTTCTCTTTGGTGAATTCGTTTCTTGATCTCATAATACCCACTCCACGAAGGCGCGTATACATTTGAACACGCAAAACGCATTGTATTGTAAACGTTCCCTACTTCGACCTTCGCTCATTATATATATATGCATGTATTTGTAGATATATGAAATAGTGTACATAAATATATATGTTTGATAGGTCTTGGTATGCTTGGCGAATTTCTTTCAGTAGGTTTACGCGTTTGTTCGACAAATAACGTATTTGAAATAGAACAAAAGAAATACAAGTATCAAAATCGTAATTCAGCTTTTTTGGTCATGTGAAATATATTTCTTTACCATTTTTTTTTCTTTTGAGGAAAAAACGTGTACGTGCTAAAAGATAAACATATATTGCGCGATATACGGCTTATTATCTTGATCGCATAGCTCGATTAGCGAAGAATAAAAGATACGGTGTATTGGACAATGCGACGGTAAGAAGTTCGTGACGATCATTCCATGCTCCGGTACGATATTCTTAGAACTGACTGAGCTAGACACGTTAAAACATTTTTCAACAGTTTCGTTCGGCTTTTTCTACCTTTTTTCATTTCTTTTAATAAATTAACAGTGATTTATGAAAATAATTTATTCTGCTCATTATTTTCGTCAGGATTACGTGCCAATTTCACGATACGTGAAAACGTCGGGTTATTAACCAAAAATAAAAATTAAGAAAATTTAAAAAAAGATAAAACGAAAAAAGGAATAAAAAGTGCGAAGTTCAACATCGAGGGTCTCCACGAGCGCGCAAACGAACAAGTGAATCGGCATTCAGACACTTCGTAGTTCACGCTAAGCTCGGAACAGTCATATCATATGTATAGTGCTATATGTTTCGTACGATACGCGCGTGAAGGGCGTTGCGTGCACGTTGCTCATATAAATATATGTATATCGAAGTCGAGTAAGTGTGTTGTACACCCCGGATCTTTATGAGACTTTTACGTAATTCTAGTATAAAACTGACGTTTCCGAAAGGTTCATATACAGGGTGTCCTGAAAGTCATCCTTGATATTCACGACATTGGTAAACCATGCAATTTTGAGTAGAAAAGTGCTCAACCATTTTTCTCTTCGACGCACCGTTGGTGAGATTTTAATTAATTAGTGATGGCCAATCCGGTAGGCTGATGAAAAGAAACTTAGTAAGTAACGCCTTTTCTTATCTGGGCTTCGAATTGGCTGTCACTAATTGTATACTACCTCATTAACGCTTCGTTTAAGAGAAAATTACACCCAGAAAAAAGTTCTATTTAGATCTACTAGGATCGTTTATTCGATTTTTTTAAATTTGAATTAATAAAATTTCTATTCGTTTCAGCTAGAAAGCTGTATTTAAGTCAAATAGCTATTTGGGTCCGTTTATTCGACTACCCATTAAAGCTTCTCGCTCCGGCCACCACGTGGCGCAGAACGTCGAGGCATTTCTCACATACGAATTGCGCTCTGGATGTGCATAAATTGCGGGAATCAAAGTAGTTTTATTATTCTGACTGACTATATCTAAGAAGTTGAACGTGAATTTTTGTACCTTCCCAGGATCGCAATATGGTATAAATAATATTATAAATATTATTTTTATTTCAACTTCATGTTCATTCAATTTTTAAGATAAAAATATGTCCGATTTTGAAGCATATATTAAATTTTTTATCAATCAAGAATATAAAAATAGTGTGATCAAAAAAAATAATTTCTTAATGTTAAATAGACTTCTATTTGGCCGTGAGACAAGGAAAAAAAATTTATTTGATTTAAGGTACAGTGCGACCTCGATCTTTTTGCACCTCGATTTTTTTCCATTTCCCTTAATTTTTGCCCCCACTCTATTTTGTCTCGTCAAGAAAAATAGTGACTGGGCATTGCTATCCCTAACACACTCGTCCGACACGCTGGCGCGCAGGCGCTGCGGCAATATAACCTCAAACTCTAAGGATAAAAATAGGTATGCGCATGCTCGCACCATTTCGTACCTCCCTATAACATTTAAGTCACACCTCTCAGCTGAACCTCGATTTTTTACCAGTCCTCTCTCCAAGCGGTAGAAAATCGAGGTCGCACTGTAGTTCGGTAGAATTGGGGTCCACGTGGAATCATATATTTTTTTACATGGAATCGAAAGAAGATAATTTTTTATTTCAGTTTTAATTTTTTTAATTTTCATTTAATTTTAATTAAAAATACATTGCGACCATAGGAGAACGCAGATGATAGTATAGGTTAGAATTTTTAGTTCGAGAATACTCAAAAATTTGTCGTGCAACCCATGAAAAAAAACTTATCGCTCTGATCTACGATATGTGAAGCATCTTCTAGGAGAAATTTAATTTGATTCACCGTATAATTATTGAGAAATCACGAATAAAATTACACACATAGCATAATTCTGTTGGCTTGACTCGGACTTCTCTTTCTCTCGGAAGTCAGTGAACATTCAAGATGGCGGCTCATTTATGCTCGCCGGTACGAAATGTCAATTAGACGAGTGCCTTACTTAGCAACTAGCTGCTTCTCATTTCCAAGTTTTTTTTACTCATTGCATATTTCTAGAGCTTCGAGTGAACGTTTCCGTTGGTTCAGTTGTTTTTCTTTAGTAAAACTGCCCGAAGGAGCTCGTAATCAATGCATCGTGCTGCAAAATTTTCGAGGTTATGTTTATATTCTCACCGATCCACGGATCTGTTACTACACGAGTCAGGCCAAGATCTTATTAAATTTGAATTGTCATTTAGATGAGTTATAAGAGTATACGCGATTTGATAAATTTTATTTTCAATGAAAATGATTTTTAAAATCGATTTTGTAATTTAATCGTCCAGTTAAAAATTTGAAAAATGGACTAAATTTGGACTCGGCCAAACTCTAACGAACTACCTTAATTAGGTCCTAGTTGAATCAACTAGATGTTTTTCTAAGTGTGGCTAAAGAATGTTCTTTTCGTAATTTCGCGATCTATCTATAACAACGATCTTAACTCTAGACTCCTGCAACAGGGTCAATATCGACCCCAATTTTTTTAGTAAAAAAACTTCTTTTTGTCATTTATCCGAAACTCTGTTTCGTTTTATAGAGTTTTTATCACTAAAAGTTTACTAAATACGACTTTATCGTACACTATTCTTTTTTATTTGTTTTATTTTTATTGTTCCTGCGTCTACCCTTGCTTGCTGGTTTTTACGAGTCCATCCCATCATTTTAACACCACTTTTTCCCCACTTCACAAATTTTCAATTTCTTCATTTTTATGTTCCTGAGAGACCCCCCAAGAGCGTTGCCCACAGCCACTCTTTCCTAATGCATTACTGCATCGCATTTGCACGAGGGCCAAGGGAAACTGTGGAAAACCCGGCCGATACAGGCAGCTATATTTTTACTGAGTTTCAATTGATTCCCACCATCGGAGACTCAGAAAAACTGCTTCCTGCTCAACTGTTATTGATGCGCGAGTCGGTACATGGCTAAGCCGTCACCCAACCAAATATTAGCCTCGCTCGAGGCTGTTTAACATCGAAGGTCGTTAGAGCCACACACCGACCGCGCATCCATCGCTATCGCTTCATACGCTATTCTCTTACTTATCAAAACACGTAGAGAATGGTGTATAATTAAACCTTATTATCGCATACGAGGAAGATTTTATGTTATAGAGAAGATTGGGGTCGTTTTCAACCCCTTTGTAGGGTTTACGTTCAGAAAAGTAGATTGTACGGGTCGAGAGTTAATGATGACTTTTGGGACAGCCTGTATATGTTATACATTACGTATAACGTCTGGAGCACGTCAGTTTTACATACATATCTAAATCGCAATGTTACGTATGAAACAGCGAATCCGTAGCGGAAGTAAAATAAACCGTTGAGTGTTGGCATCAGGTGTAAGTTCTCCGTATTAACTGCTTCGTTGTATCGCATCTGAGACTCGAAATATACAAAAAAGGACACAGCAGAGAAATTATGCTTCGACAACTTTTGGGTCCACGTGCCAATGAAAGGGTAATGAGAAAATGATCCTTGAAAAAATTGTAATTTTATTCATTTACATTCGTCCATGAAGTGTCTTCAAAGTTCGAAGAACTCTAGCTCGAGTCCATGTTTTCATAAAGGATACCGTAGAATGCTCAAAAACAAAAGCTACACTTCATAAACTCTACATATACGATATTCGAATCCGTTCTTAAGAATTAATTCAAGAATTAACAGTGTCTTTTATTCTGAGTCGAATTTTCAATGGTAAATACTGATGATTTGGTGTCATTACTTACATTATTACACGCCCTAAGACGTCATCGCCTTTCGTTACTTAGAAACTCGACTATGGGTTATTATTATAAATATTTGCATAGTGAACGATAAACTATAATTTAAATGTCTCAGGAACGGCCTAAATACAGATCCGTCTGTGTATATGTGTATGCAAAATTAATACGACCTGATATTCTTCGTAATATTATATAATGTAAATTACCATGCCTCGCAGTAATTATATGGCTTCTTACTTATTCGAATCGCGTTCAAGAACAAGCAGTTGTGCTTATTATGACGTAGGATCTCAGTTTCCGTCTTCATCGGTTTAACTGTGCTTGAAGTAGAAAAATTTTATTAATAATTTTTTTTTTCTTTACTGACTTTTAACGTAGACTTAGTGCCGCATATTTGGGATATCTGTTGGCGTTTTTTTTTTTGTATTATAAATTTCTCGGAGGCGGGATTATTTTTGGGTAGCAACGTATTTTCTAATTTTGATTTTAACTTGACATGTTTAATTATTGTCTAAGGATTACATTAATGTGAGACATTTCACTCGATTTTTCCATTTCGAAACCCCTTCTGATTCGTGCGGGTTTTCTATATGAAAATTAGCGTTCACGTATTTGGGGATTTTCTGATTCGCCTATTTTTTTGCAGTTTTCTCGCAATTTTACGCAGCTTTTGAGGTATTTTCGCAAACTGATAGATCAAGGCTCTAAAAAAAAATTTGTATTATTTTTTTTCTACTTTTCTGTCAAAAAAGAATTTTCTTTACAATTAAAAAAATAAAAAGAAGAAACTAATAAATATATTTTAATTTTTTATTGCCAGCTAGGTAACCTCATAACTTACTGGTGCGGTCTTCTTCATAAATAAATTTGAATAAAATTTGATTGAACGACATACCTCAACGATTGATTTATTGATCTTTCGCTGTTTGTAATTTGTGGTTAATTCAAGAACTTCTGTTCTGTTTCTGTTCATTTAAAAAAAATGAAATAAAAAATAAAATGAGCAATGAGGGGAAATCATCATCGGGCCAATAAAGTAAAAAAATGTAGAAAATTTATTTTCTTTGAGACTTTTTTTTAAGCTCACGTTAAAAAAAATACGTAAACAAAAATGACCGTACCGAAAAATCTTGGAAAACGTGTGTTCTAAATTCTCGTGTACGAGAATAAATTAAAAAATCGCATACGTCAATAGAGGGACAGGACAATTCTATTCTTTATTTCTCTGGATCTTAAATGACTCTGGCAAAAATCTCTATTCCGAGACATTTCTATTCTGAATAACTTTGTGGTTAATTAAACTCTATTCGTAAAAAATTCTATTCTTAAATATCTGTATGCCAAATTATCTCTATTCCAAGACATCTCTATGCTTAAATTTCTCTATTCGTAAATATGTCTTATCCCAGACATCTCTATTCTTATTTATCTCTATTCGTAAATATGGTCGAAGACAACTCTGTTCCAAGGCATCTCTATGCTTGTTAAAAATCATAATATTGTGCAGCTTGATTGTCAATTATTTTTGATAAGCATAGAGATCTCTTGGAATAAAGTTATCTTTCGACCATATTTACGAATAGAGATGTCTTGGAATAGAGATAATTTGGCATAGAGATATTTAACCCTAGCTACACACTACGGGGTCCAATGGACCGACAGCAACACTACATTTTCACTTTTTTTTTAACACACGCCCATTTATAAAGGTTATAACTTTTTATCAAGCGACTTTTTAGCTTTACTGATTACTTCTCCAGATTGGTCGAAGTATGACGTTTCGATTTCACTACAATTAAATCGCAATGGACGCGTTTGTTACAATGTTATGGAGCAATAAATGTCGTCGGTCCAATAGACCGATAGTGTGTAAGTAAGGTACTAAAAGTTATAGTGTGTAGCTAAGGTTAAGAATAGAATTTTTTACGAATAGAGTTTAATTAATCACAGAGTTATTCAGAATAGAGATGTTCGGAATAGAGATTTTCACCATAGTTATTTAAGAATAGAGAAATAAAAAATAGAGTTGTCCTATTCCCAATAGAGGTCCGAAACCAGTAATTAAAGTAAAGAAAATTTTTGTCGTAATTACGGGATATTCGTTTTCAGCTTGTAGATTTTAGTACATATGGCGATGTTCCTTATTTCAGCCTCGTAACAAACTCTCCGGGGGCCGAGTACCCGGTCCTGATCGCTCCAGCAAAAATCCGCCATCGAATTTGTCTGGAAACAACAATAAACCCCTGTGAGTAACTTTATTAACATATATTTTTTAAATCAGATGATCATCAAGTTTGGAATGCAGCAAATTTTGCTGCCTTACAGATCCTAAACATGATCATTGTCCCAGACTAAATATGTAAAAAAATGGCTATTTCAGAAATACTGAAATAAAAAAATATTCATTTTAGCAACTGAATTTGAAGCAAATGTTGTGACTGAATATTCCAAGGCATACATTTTTTGCAGTCAGAAGCTATTTGTATTTTTAAAACGAGTTGTTTTCATCTATTTATTTTTATAAGACGTTTTTCTTATCGTTTACACTAATAAGAGTGTGCAATGTGTGTATTTCGCGCAAAATTTACTATGCTTGCAAACCACCGTACGAAATTTTTACTGAATATTTAATGTTTTGATGCTGCATTTCAACGATATAAAGTAATGTAAAATTATACTTTTATTCTCAAGTTTTTTTTTTTTTATCAAAATGGTGATCTATTAATTAATATTATAATTAAGGTGATCTGTCGGCGGTACGGTCGGTAAAAATCCTGCTGCACGTTTTTTTTCAGAGAGGCTTGATATTTCAAGAAAAAGAAAAGTTACACGTTGTTCTCTTTTTATCAGAGAACAAAATGTAAATTTCGCTTTTCTCGAAATGCTAAGCGTCTCCGAAAAAAACGTCTATCTACTTTTTAGTTATCTCTCTCGCACTCACGCAACTGATAAAGCGCCTTAAGGCTAGGAGTCATACCGACTGAGCCGCCGTGAGTGCGAGAGAGATAGCTGCAAATTTCGAAAGCGAAATTCTTCGACACGGTTTGATCCATTACAAAAAGGCCTTGTCAGCCCATGTTTGCCGTCGTCCTGCGTGGGCTGACGGAGCTTTTCTGTAATCGGTCAAACCGTATCGAAGAATTTCAACTTTGAAAATTCGAAGTAAGGTTAGTTGACTGACCCATCCCCTTAAGCAAAAGCTCAAGTATTTATTGATATCAAAATTCCACTTTACCGACTGCTGTCAATTTATCTCTAAAGATAATGTTTTTGGTGTTACCTTTGCGTCGCACAGATGCAGCCACAGTCTTGACATGCCATTCGCATATTGATTACTTTTTATTTCATATTTATTCGTTTGTAACAGGCAGTTTTGGGGGAATTTCCATAAACTGATGAACTAATGGACGTGTTATACGACCAGAATTAATATTTTCTTTTCAAGACTAAATAAAATAGGTTGTACGGAGATTATTTATATTTGATTAACTGTCACTGTATTTCAAGTGGGGATATAGCTCAGTGGTAGAGCATTCGACTGCAGATCGAGAGGTCCCCGGTTCAAACCCGGGTGTCCCCTAGATTATAATTTTTGTTTTTGTTTTCTCGCCGATTACTGATTATTAATTATAAAGATATGTCATATAATGTAAATAAAGTAAAAAATAATTTTAGTCATTTATTTTATAAACAATTTGTTTATAAAATAGACCAAAAAGCTCAATCACCATTTTTTTTAATCAATTGTAGCTTTTGTTTATTCTTTATAAAAAAAAATGCGTGAAAATGAATAATAAAAAGGCTTTTTTTTTCTTTTATAATTTTTTTGATAAATGGCCTAAAAATAAACGAGGCAAAATTCAAAATTGGTGTGCCTTGAAAAATGTGAGAAAACATTTGAAAAAAATCTACTATGAAATAAAATGAGCGTGGATTGTATTATTATTATTATTATTTTTTTTTTTTTTCACAGATCGGAGCAAACCCCAAAGACTTTCACGAGCCCGGCCGCCTCGAGAAGGCGAGCCGAGCCAATTCTTTCGCTGTTTGGGTCCCGAAAACTTCGTACAATTAAGAATCCCTCCGAGGGAAACTCGAAGGTCGACCCAAAGTCCAACAAGCAGCGTGTCGTTGCTGGGTAAGTTTCACCAAAAAAAAAAAGAACATTCATTTTTTTTTTTTATTCACAACCAAAGATTTTTGTATCAAAACTCTACCCTATAGATCTTCGATTTTTGAAAACATCTTTCATCCGTAATTTCGACGTTGGAGAATCGATGATAGATTTTCCTGAACTTATGTTGCATGCATCAATGTCGATTATTATAATAAAAATATGCACAAGGACACAAATCTACATCCGTAATGGATGCATGCGAGTATTATGAATAATTCGAGCCGAAAATGCGATTTAGTGCATTATATTTAGTGGACTGGGCGATTACAGGGTGGACAAATTTCTACCAGTCTCGCAAAGGACGTATGTCCAAACGTAAACAAACGGGGCGTACGTCTTTCTGACTCCAAGAAACGAAATATCCCGGAACATTTGATTTTAATGCACAAAATGGGGACTGGGTGGACGGATCGACTTGTAACAAAGACCAATGGAAAGGGAAAAATAAGTAAAAAATTGGTCCTCTACAGTCAGATTTTTTTACTCAGCCCGTTCCTCCGTGAGAGCGGTTAAAAAAAAAAAAAAAAGTCCGAGAACCATCATATTCGAGTATATAAGAGTGCGGCAGGGCTCGCGCTGACTTTTTTTTTAATACTTGGCATCGAGCCGCTGCCGCGGCTCTTGATGCCGTCACTCCATTATATTGAATTAAGGCGCACCACTAGTGTGAATGCCCAAAAAAGGTGATTTTCGGGAATTTATTGAAAGAAAAATATTGCATCGAATATTTTGAAATTTCGAGGATATATTTGTGTATAAATTACGTATATACAGTAATTTTTTTGTATGAAAATATTGAATTTTTAGCGAATCAACTTATGCGCCGACTGCCGAGTCTCCAAAAAAAAAAGTACTCCCACTGCTGCAGTGGTTGCGGCCTTCAGAGTGCCTGAAATAAAAAAAATAAAAAAGTCTGTTAAACTAGAAGGTATTGCCTGCCTGTACAATGACGCAGAATTGTGAAAAAAAAATTAAAATCCAACAAAATGGCGGAGTTTTTAAAAAAAGTTCCAAATTACGCTTAAAAATCTGATGGTTTTTTGCATGGCAAATTGACATTTTTTATCCAATCAAGAAACTTAAGGCTCGTTGCATGAAGAAACAAATACTAAATACGCTAAAACAAGATTCAAGTCGATCGAATGATTTGTATTCGAGTTAGAACTGCAGCAAATTTGAAAAATGTCGTTTTGAGAAAAACGCCTTGAAAAATAAAAATATTGATTTCATTGTTATAACTATTTGAGATCCGCATTTCGGATTTTAATATGTTATTCTTAAAGGTATAGATTATCGAAAAATGCAAAAGAAAAAAATCGAATTTTTGAAAGTGTCAGACTAGTGGTGCCCCTTAATTAAAAATTATTATAATCTCAATTGTTACGTTATGCCAAATGGCTTTGAGAATTCTTTTTTCATAGGGAATTGTGTTCTCTATTGAAAAGTGCAAGTCAGTCAATATTCCGGATATTCTCATGCGAATTTTTTCCCTATAAAGATGTGAAAGAAAAATTGGACCATTTCATTCTGTGTTAGTTTTGATGCCGAAAATCCTAAAATAACGAATTTTGGGCTTCGAGTTATCATTACTTGATCAAAGATCACGTATTTACAGTTCTGTAGTATATAATTTATATACAAATATCCTTTATGTACTGTTTAGATTATATAAAGTGTAGTATGTGATAAATATATATATATATATATATATATATATATATATATATATATATATATATATATATACACACTTTATATACATCGAGTCAAGTCCGGGTGAACGACCGCTCGTCTCGGAGACAGCGAGCACAGTCGACAATCCTTCTCCTCTTTCGCTTCTTATATTCTATCTCCTCTTTTTCCCTCTCATTCTCATTTTCCTTCTTTCTCTATATATATTCTCTCTCTCTCTATATCACTCTGTTTCTCGTGTGTCACGGTGAACGACGCTCGATCCAAACGCCGGACAACCGAGGGAAACGGTCATTGAAACGGGGCGATCAAGCGAATCCTCTTCACCCCTCGCCTTTTCCCCCACTTCTCTTCTCCTGCTTGTCGATATACTTTTCTCGATATCCATCGAGACAACACGCGGTCTGCATGAGTAGTGATACGGCGACAATTAATCTGTAGGTCATCGCTTCTCTCCTCTGTCTCCGTCTACCACCCAAAATGTAGCGCAAACGTCGCTCTCAGAATCCCCGTTTTTTCTACGTAGCGCCACCGTGTGGCGGCAGTTCGTACGATTTAACGTTCAACATCCTGGAAACTCTAAAATCTGAATAATGTGAAAAAAAGGATGTTTTTGTTTGTTTGTTCGTTTATCCGACAAAGATTTTCGTTTAGTTTTGTCGGATCGAAGTTTTTTTTAGGAGCAAATACTTGCGCCCTTTGTTACAGTTCATAGTGTCACGAATGCGAACCACTGATCGATTATTTTTTAACTTTTTTTTTTTTTTTTTTTAATTTTCGATCCTTTTATCGAGTCTCGAGCGTTCTCAATATAACGGAGAATCTTCCGGGTATCGAGAAATAAAATGGAATGTAATCGTCCATCCTCGCATTATTTCTGTTCTTCTCGCCTTTCTTCTTTTTTTTTTCGTAATCATCTTTTTTAGACACTCGCAGAATCCGTGGACAATCCGAAGTTCGATGAGACAGACTACGAACGCAATTTACGACTATCCGATTGGTCCTCGTATTAAATAACCCACATAAGAGGGAACAACGAAGGGACGAGCGATGAGGTCATCGAGAAAAAGAGATAGAGAGAGATCGAAACAAAAAAGAAAAGGGAGGTAAATAAAGAGAAGAGAGATTAGATCGTAAATATCTATAAATATTATAGAGATTATCAGCTCGGGAATGTTTGAGATTCTACGAAGTTCACTATTTCTTTTTTTTTGTTTTTTTTTTTTTTATTTACTATTAACGGCGAGGGATTTTCGATTTAATCGCTTTTCCATTAATTAAAGGAAATGGCGGTCTTCAAATTTCTTCGAGCGCATCGTTCTTAATAAATAATGGCTCTTTCCTCAAATAATACTGTAAACTGCATTTTTTTTTCGGAAATATTCGAAACGAAAAAAAACTGGAGTTCAAGGAGCGTGTGTCGTTAGGATTTCCATTACGTCATAATTTTAGGCAGAAGAACTAACTCACCATTTCAATATCAAGAGACTCGGTAGAGTCTCGGGACAAGTACATTGACAGCTCTGTCGTCTGCTGGCCCGAGGTTATCTCTTTTTTATAGGTATTTTATGTATACATCTTTTCCAGAACAAAAATTCATCAGCAGACGTTTTGAAACGCACGAAAATCGAAGTTTCATCGCCCGCATTACTCACTTACCAAACTAAACTATAAATTTTGTGGTTGCGGTTGAAATTATTGTGATTTGGTGAAATTTCATTTGAAAAAAATATAAAATTTTTTGGAAATATCACTATTTTTCACTCCCGATGACAAACTTAAATATTTATATAATCCATACAAATATTTATTATTTCATATTGATGACTGCCCGCTTCGTATGCCTGTTATATACATACATATATACATCTACCGTTATCCAAGAGATCGAGCATAAAAGCGAGTCGATGAGCGGCTACACGCCTCTATGGATATAATAAGCCTGGCTGCTCGATGAATTTAGCAGTGTATGCGTGTATGTAATGAACGAAGCGTCGAGAAACGAGTGTTCGATACTCGATCGTCAAGATCGATGCCGAAGCGTCATCGACGGTCGCGATAAGGTCCGATCGTCCTGAGTTTTGAATTAAAACTTCAATATGCCCTTCGTAAACTTCCAGGAAGGACAAAAAATCGATCACCAAACAAAAGATTGAAAATTATATAACTTTGAATTTTTCATACGACACTGCTTGAACTACAATTTGTCTTTTTTTTGTTTGTTGATTTTGTGTTGAATTTATTTGTCTGACAAAAAAATGTTCAAGGATATTGCTGATGCGTCTTTTGTAATTAATTTCAATTTGAAAATGTACTCTTCAATATGAGCGCATTCGGGAGATTGTTACGGCCGTAACTTTGGTTCTATATTTGCGTGTTTCATTTTCTGCAGTTCATTACACAAATTATGGAATATATAGCACAGAACCTTGGGACTGGTTGAAATTAGAGTATTGAAAAGTCTAAAAATGTTACTGCCCATTAAATTAAATAAAAAAAAAGCGTTCGGTGTTTTTAGATTCAAAAAATATCGCGATTGCACAACGAGAATCAGTACAGCTGACAGTATCCAGCATTGCAACATTTTCTGCAAAGACAAGAATATAAAAAAACTGTCGTCAATTGCAATGCTCAACGATCGACGTAATATTTGTAAAAATGTATTTTTCACAGCACTCTTCGCGCTCGAACTACCTTAAGGAAATCATATCAATTTGGTGCCACTATTTGCACACTTTATTCAAATGGCCAATCGTCTGATTCATTCAGTTGGCACAAAAATTGGCACTCGGTCGAAAAAATGTTTTCAGGTTAATTTGGTTCTGTAAGGAAATGGAAGAAAATCGTTTGATTCCACTTTTTTCGCGTTAGGGTGACTCTTCCATCGGGCTTTTCAGGCCATACCAACTATTGTACTTTGTGTGCATTTGATTCACGAACTTACGAGGAAAACTATGAAAACATTTTTCATTAGTGTCATTATTGACTCTGATTAAATAATTCACTGGTTCATAATGAGCGTGTTAATTAACTGAGACTCTGGATCTTGGATAACATGATCAAATTCGATCTTCGACGACAACATTCTTCGATCGTAACTCGATGCTTATTAATCAATGTGAAATATTCCGAATGGCTCGTTTCCTATCGAGTGTTGATGAAATTAATTTTTCTCATTCATCGCTTCAGGAAACAAACCGTTTCGATTGAATTCCTGCTCGCGTTGGTTTCAGTTGTTTCGTGGCGCCAAATCAAAGTTGATTTAATGACCGGATTCTACACAGTAATACATCATATTTTGGTGTGCAATTTAATAATAAAGACGAGAAAGACAGACGCTTTTATAGGCTTGAAAATTACTTTAACGACGATATTATACAGAAGAGTAACATGTTGTACATAATATTTTCCATGAATGGCAATCGTCACGACAATGAAGTCCTGTACACGACGCTATAAGAATATTTAGTGCGCGAAGAGAATAAGCAAAACAAGAGCCTAAGCTAGACGAGTTGGCAAACGCTTATTTGCATCAGACAGCACGAATCATATTTCACCAAGGCAAGCTTGTTGTTATTTATCCTCCTCCCACTTATACACCTATGCATGAAACTACGGAGAGCGCCTCTTGCGAGCGTTACATTGCATTTGGTACGTTAAACAGATGATTCTCTGTATATTTATATATCCCATATCGATATATATCTGAATGTTAAATGGCATGTGGGTAGATAGATTTATTTTTCTCGAGTTCTCAGGTACCGATACCAATATCTATTCGTACACAATCCAGACATAGTTGGTAGCAGTGTCAGCGCCAAGTGCGAGCCACAGATATACAGGCTGTCCTAAAGGTCACTCTCAAAAACTTCAAGGATGATTGATAGCGTAATTCTGAAAAGAAAAGTTTTTACCTATTTTTTCCTTCGACGTATCACCTAGAAAAAAGTTTTATTTAGATCTACTAGGATCGTTTATTCGAATTTTTTTAAATTTGAATCAACCAAATTTCTATTCGTTTCAGCTAGAAAGCTGCGTATTTAAATCAAATAGTTAATGCTATTTGGGTCCGTTTATTCGAGTACCCACGTTAAAGCTTCTTGCTCCGGCCACCACGTGGCCTAGAGCGTCGAGGCATTTCTCACATACGAATTGCACTCTGAATGTGCATAAATTGCGGGAACCAAAGTAATAAGTAATATTGTTATTCTGACTGACTATGGCTGGGAAGACGAACGTGAATTTTTGTACCTACCCAGGCTCGTATACTCATGAAAATATTATTAAATAATATTATAATTGAATATGGTATAATTAATATTATAAATAATAATATACATATTATTTATATAAATAGTAATAAAAATATGTCCGATTTTAATACGTATATTAAATTTTTCATTAATCAAGAATATAAAAATATTGTGATGAAAAAAAATAATTTCTTACAGTTAAGGAAGCTCCGTCACGAAAGGTTCATCAACAGATAAAAAATAATTTTTAAGTATATCGTAGATAAAGTACCCATATTGACGTATGCACAGTTTCATCAGGTATAAGGTCAACGACTAAATATAAGAGAGATAAAAATTGTTAAAGTTGGGATTTTTAACACAGGGCTTATGGAAAGGTCACCCTCAAAAGACTTGTATCAAGTGATATCTTCGCATTCACGCAACAGATATTGAACAAAAACTACAGTAACGTTGATCAGGTTATAAGGATTGAAAATACAATAAAAAACTTTTGGGTCAACGACTTATGTAAAAAGATATTTAATGTTAAAATGTCGAAATACTTGAAGTTCTGACAGATTTCGCAACCGTATAAAGATTCGGGAGCGTCGCAGAAATCAGGTGTTCTGTATAACGCAGAAGCGCATGCGCGAGATTTAAATCATCAGCTAGCTAACCTTACACTCGTTTGTGATTGACGTATAGGTAGAAAAGTTGGTTTCATCGTAATAAAATAAATAATTTAATCGATTAATCAAACCAGTTATCTATTTCTCAACAATGATGAAAAATCATTTTTTATTACAAAGTAAACCAACATCTTAGAATGTTTATATCACGTAGCGTTTACTAAAAATTATAAATATCTTAATAAATTACTAATGCAAAATATATGTATCTATTCAAGTCTCTCTGAGCTGTTCAACTATTTGATCAATGCATTTTTTCAATAAATAATATACTGTAAGCTCTTTTAAAAATCGAAAATTTTGTACACAATAACAACACGCGACGACCGCGTGGTCAGCTGGGTGTCATGAGTACGACAAAGAAATCGGAGAAGAGAGTGAGATGGAGAATTACGTACGACGTTGCCGTACTTCTCTATGCAGTACGGTAACATAAAATCATACTAATTTTACGGTATTTATTTATCGATGTACAACCAATAATTTTTGTATAAAATTATCAATAATATGTCCATAATCAACTGTATTATGACAAACATGCGAATTATTAAAAAAGAAAAGCTTAAAACCGGCTCTACGTGACGGAGCTTACTTAACTAGATCCTAGTTGAATCGACTAGATTTTTTTTCTGGGTGTACCGTTGACCAGATATTCATTAATTAACGACGACCATTAGTTAATATTTTAACAACTGTTGATAGAAGAGAAAAGTAAAGGAGGACTTGTCGATCCGGAATTTTGCGATCTACTTGCCCAGTAAATTCGGACCGCCGTTTTCGCGACACCCTGTATACTTCGGTCCATATATTTTTTTCTTTTAATTTTGCACGCAGCATATTATCGACAGTGGAACGTAAAGTCTATCGCCATTCGCAGCGAATCTAAGCGGATATTCCGCCGATGACGACAGCAACACTTTTTTTTATATCCTGTGACTGGTGCACACCATGTGGAAGGGCATTGCGCAGCTCATCGTACACGATTACTCATATCGTCACGTCGACGAGTAATCGGTATATTCACTCGTTCGATTAAATATTTCGTCTAATCAAATTTACCTGCTGTACACTTGTCGAAATTGCGATATTGAAAAAGACCCTTTTTTGTTTTCCCGCGAGTATAAAAAAAAGGGGAACAAAATGTTGGGTTCGCAAACGTCGTGACTGGTATTAGTCGTAGCTTTTTAGCTATGTTGTAAAACAAATGTAATAAGATCGTTTGGAATTCGGTCTATTTAATATTTTATTTTTCGTATATGAAGCGGATCGATAAAATGAATCGTCAATATTCGAAATTGAAGTTATTTAAAAATGTAGAAAAAAATTCTAAATAAAAATGACGACATGGATGTCGATTATATTACCTGGATAAAATTCGTGTAATGAAAATATACAGAAATTGATAAATCTCGCGTATTTACGTGTTGGCGAATTTGTCGGGATTGCTATATTGGATGTTGCTAGTTTTTGCGTTTTACCAATTCCGAAATAACCATTTGCTCTTTCTCAATGGTGTAGCGAGTTCGCCCACGAGCAAAATAACCAAGAGGAGAATAACTATATCATAGTCATAGGGTACGTGTGTATCTCGTTGGTGGGAAAATATGGGACGTCTGGAAAGGCCACCAAGAGTCCTTGAGTGTAACGCGCACACACGCCTATTACACGCAGATATAAAAGAGTTAGAGATATGTGACGTATTACTGATACACATCAGAACGAGCAGTTCGAGTTCGTATTATTTCTTTGCAAGAAACTCGCGTAAAGAATTTTCACCTTGGCGTTTTGGTCTTTCAGTGTTGATATCCTGATAGTATGATCCTTTGATCGTCGTACATGAGTGAACGAAGGCAAAAAAAGGGAAATAAATTTTGTTCATAGTACCCAAAAATAAATTCAAAGCTGAAAAATGATTGAAATTTTCAATTATATTTGAACGTCGCGTTTATTAAATTTCTCTGACACTTATCATTTTTTTAGTTTTTCATTCTTCTATTCATTTATAAATTTAAATGTTATTTAAAATATTGAAGTGCAATATATTTTAAATTGAACAATATTTGAATACTCGATAATCCATTGAACAATCACCAATTGCTATTTTCTCTTATGATGTTGAAGTTCGCATCATTGGAATGCAACAAAATTTCTTTTTTTCATATTCATATGCACCGTTTGGCTACGATAATTGAATCATCTTTTTTGGGACTTTAAAATAAATCTGCGTGAAAAATTGGGTCGATTTAAAAGAATAAATAAATAATTAAAAAAGAAAACACTTTTCGTTGCGTTTGAACGATGCAAACGTTAATGCCACTTTCTCTTGAATTTTTAATTAAAATATATATATGGGCAGATCCATTACTTTTCGACCGCAGCCTGCGCGCTTGGGTCAGCGATTTGGCTGCCGATTTTTTCTCGAAAAGTAGGTTATAAAAAAAGACGATCCCCCAAATTTGAACTCAATTTAGCAAATTTTGACGGCTGTAGAATTTTTTGAAATTCTTGCAAAGTCAATTTATTAGCCATTTTCACGATTTTTTCATGCGAACTCTATGAAGCTCAAAGACTCGTATGAAGCGGCATTTTTCTTCGTCAATCTTCCACTTTTGAGAAAAAAATAGTATTTCACTCCAAACGAAAATCTGGTTAAGTTAGCACCCTTTTTTTTAATTACTTTTTTTTACCAAATTTCCCGTATTTTTTAAAAGCTGCCTGAGCGATAATTTTTCAAGTAGACGACTTTAAGACGGCTTAAATTTTTCATCTAGGTATATTCTATCACTACATATACTAATTTTTATATATTGCCACGTTCCATCTTATACACGGCCTCTCAAAGCTACTTGATTTCTGAAAAATCGCTGTTTTCTAACAGCTGTAACTTTTTTCTACCTCAACGAAATTGCTTGAAATTTTCAGGGAATATGCCTTATTCTATACCCAAATAACACTGAAATTTTTTAGAATGTATTTTAGCTGGTTAGTGAGCTGTGAATTTTCGAAATGTCTCAGTTTCCCGCTTTTTTTCATATTTATGGCACTATCGATGACTTTTTAAATTGCACGGAATAAATTTACTCTCATCTTTTATTAAGATGAGATAAAAACATAAAAAATGTAGACTTCCAAACCACAGTTTATACTAGGGATAAGGATAACAGCGAAAGGTTCTCATCTGGATGACATCATGAGACGGTTAGTGTCAGATCTAAGATGTAGAGAGTGCCACTACTATATCGGTCAGGTAGGAACTGCACGGCGCTTACACCGCCAAGGAGTTGCCAATCTCTGCTTGGAATCGGTGACGTGACAAGTCAGGAAAAAGCTTCAATAATTTATTAAACAAAATAATTAGTAAAAGAGAATACAGAAACAGTTTTTAAACACTGTCTTATTGATATTTTCAACATAATTGTTAAATATAAAATATAGAAAAAAAATGCATGTTCAATTCAGAGTTGATTATTTTATGAGTGAACTTTTTATTGAAAATTGATATTGTTTATTGATCCCTGTCAATATGATTATCATCATTTCAATGCTTATGATTTCGTCAACAAAAATAATGTACGAATCGGTTTTAAGTGATGACACATCTTATTGGGGAAAAAATGGATTGAGACAATGTAAATTTGACATATAATTTTGTACATTTTTTATGTTTTTATCTCATCTTAATAAAAGATGAGAGTAAATTTATTCCGTGCAATTTAAAAAGTCATCGATAGTGCCATAAATATGAAAAAAAGCGGGAAACTGGGACATTTCGAAAATTCACAGCTCACTAACCAGCTAAAATACATTCTAAAAAATTTCAGTGTTGTTTGGGTATAGAATAAGGCATATTCCCTGAAAATTTCAAGCAATTTCGTTGAGGTAGAAAAAAGTTACAGCTGTTAGAAAACAGCGATTTTTCAGAAATCAAGTAGCTTTGAGAGGCCGTGTATACGATGGAACGTGGCAATATATAAAAATTAGTATATGTAGTGATAGAATATACCTAGATGAAAAATTTAAGCCGTCTTAAAGTCGTCTACTTGAAAAATTATCGCTCCGGCAGCTTTTAAAAAATACGGGAAATTTGGTAAAAAAAAGTAATTAAAAAAAAGGGTGCTAACTTAACCAGATTTTCGTTTGGAGTGAAATACTATTTTTTTCTCAAAAGTGGAAGATTGACGAAGAAAAATGCCGCTTCATACGAGTCTTTGAGTTTCATAGAGTTCGCATGAAAAAATCGTGAAAATGGCTAATAAATTGACTTTGCAAGAATTTCAAACAATTCTACAGCCGTCAAAATTTGCTAAATTGAGTTCAAATTTGGGGGATCGTCTTTTTTCATAACCTACTTTTCGAGAAAAAATCGGCAGCCAAATCGCTTACCCAAGCGCGCAGGCTGCGGTCGAAAAGTAATGGATCTGCCCATATATATATATTTTTTTTTTTTTTTCAAATAAATATACGAACATTTTTCAAATTGGAGATCGGGGCAATTTATCAAACCTACTTTCCAATTCACGGCTGAAAATAAAGTCGTTGAAACGTGGTGGGGTTTTGATCGTAAGGTGTTACTTTTGAAATAACAAAAAGGATAATTATTCAATTTCACCAGGAAAAAGATGAATTACAAAGTATGATTCTAAAAAAAAAAAAAGTCCGATAACCATCATATTCGAGTATATAAGAGTGCAGCAGGGGGCTCACGCTGGCTTTTTTTTTTAAATACTTGGCGTCGAGCCGCTACCGCGTCTCTTGATTATCATTGAGTTATTTTATTTTCATTTAGCACAAAGTTTACTTCAAATTTGTATGTTGTCGAAACATACGATTTTGCAGGGTTTTAGATCAAACTCAACCGGATGTCCTAGTAGAAAAATTCTTGATTGCCCTAAAATGAACAAAAATTGAAAAAAGTCGTAGCGATAATCTGTAATTACAAAAAGATTAATTACAATTAAAAAAAAAACACTAACGAACAGTGCTTCTAATGAGGAAACTCTTCAGCAAGAAAATTTGAACATAACTTTATAACCATAAATGCTTGTGATCGTATCTATGTAATTAAAAAAAATCGATTTCGCAGCATTTGAGATGAAGCTTAACGGGTGTCCTAGTGAGAAAATTCTTGAGTGTTCTCTCTTTCTCCGAGGCGATCTTTCTCTTCAATATTTCTTTCTATCCTTATCTTTCTCTCTCGTTGGCTCTCTTCTTGAATGCGGCTTGGGATCTTATTCCGTTATATCAATAAAGCGTTACACACACACACACACACACACACACACACACACACACACACACACACACACACATACATATAGAGAAGATGCGATGACGTGGACGAAACAGCCTCTTTTATGTATCTCACCCATCTGCAGACTTCTCTCTGCCACTAAAAAATATCTCTCGTACTTCACGTTAATCGAATCTAAGTCAAACATTTGCTCCGGAAAATTACCTTCGACAGACGCTCATTAATACACATTTACCCGTCTCTCTCTCTCTCTCTCTCTATTTTTTTTTCTATTATTTCCATTGGAATACACAGTGAGGGAACTTGCATATACCAATCGTCAATCAAATGATACTTTGGAATACTCGCTATTCTGTATACCTTCATTCTTTGTTGCCAGCCTACGCAGGCATTTGGTTTAAATTTCTCAAACGGCGAGTATAAAACGCCACATGTCGACCGTATGGGAGAAAAAGCATGCTCTTCCTTGGCCCTCGCTTCGCCGGAGACCGGAGCGCGCAACCAGTGCCGCTTTTACACAGCCGAGAGAGAAAGAAAGAGAAAGATGCGCGCACGAGCAAAAAAGAAACTCGGCGAAGAATACGCGTGGCGAGCCACTTCCCATCCTCTTACTCTTCTTTTCCTTATATCCTTCTTTCCTTTCTTTCTTTCCTTCTTCTTTATCTTCTTCTCTTCTTTATGCGCGCATTTTTCGTGGTCCAAATCCGGCCGATCTTCCGATACTCCCCCTACCGGAGAAATAAAAGACGGTCAATAGGTAAAACGCGTATTTTGCTTGCGAAGAAAAATTATCGGAAACCCTAATACTCGTCTAGAACCCGAATAAAGACGCGCAGGGGCCTTATAACCACCGAAAACACGTCTTCGAGGTCAAACAAAGGTCAACAGAGGTCAGCGAAGGTCTTGAAAAAAAGTCGGTCGATGAAAAACGACCGACTTCGCTTGCGAAGAAAAAAATTATGGGGAAATTGCTTAGAACTAAAGCAAAGACCCACGCGACATTGAAATTGTCAAAAATACGTCTTAGAGGTCAGACAAAGGTCAACGGATATCAGCAAAAATCTCTTTGGAATAAATAATCAGTCAATACCAATGGTCTTTTCTTGCAAAGTTAAATAATCGTAAATTCTAGAGATACTCGTCTAGAACTTGCAAAAAGACACTTCGGAGCTTATAACCAGCGGAGAGACGTCTGAAGGTCAACAGAGGTCAATAGTAATTGGTTTCAAATTCTATCTGTAGTCGGAAACCTCGAGAGTTTTAACGAATTATTATTAACAAAAGTGATTATTATATCGAATGAAATCATTTTGAAATTTACTCTCCTTTTTTCGAACCAATGATCTCAATTTTTAATTTATTTATTTATTATCTGAAATCAGGAATTCGGGATGCTTCATAAAAAATAGGAGAATCTAGGAATATCTAACAAATTCTTGTCGAGCATTGTATCGTTGTACAATGAGAATTATGGGCGTCATGACTGATGTAATCTTTAGAACATCACTGATTATGAATGGAATGTACATGGGGTTTTTTTCTTTTA
Source organism: Rhimphoctona megacephalus (assembly GCA_963989365.1). Classification (NCBI taxonomy): domain Eukaryota; kingdom Metazoa; phylum Arthropoda; class Insecta; order Hymenoptera; family Ichneumonidae; genus Rhimphoctona; species Rhimphoctona megacephalus. Next base: position 36,177,742 of record OZ022414.1, on the reverse strand, counting down.
CTTCTTCTCGTCTCACAATGAAGTTATTTCGACATGCAGAGGGAGTTGAATTTTTTATCGATTCTTCGAGTGTGTGGGCGGTTCGGACTAAGATATGCGCCGAATAGCCTAATCGAGCGATGCGATATTCATGAACCTGGAATTGACGTAACACACTTTTGTGAATTAATATAATTCTAAATTACGTTTCAAAAAAATACGTACTAATAGAAATAATAATAATAATATTTGGTAAAAATAAATTTAATTTAAAAAAAACTATTTTTCGTACATAGACACTGCATAAAAAATGTTTATTAAATAATGGTAGTTAAAAAATAAAATTTACGTAAATTTTACGTAATCGAACTAAAAACACCATGTTGAAGTATATTAATTTGTTTTAAAAAGGCCAAATCTCAAATTAATCATTTTTATCTGGCATATTTTATTTTTCTTGTCAATTTCAATCATATTTTTAATGAAACAAATCATTTTCTGATCACATATGTTCCAAAAACGGTGATCAACTTGATAACGAGGATAGCTCGCATTGTTTCGTGAAGAACAAGTATCAGGAAACAGCATATTCAATTCAGAAATAGCAGCCTGAACATTTACAAAGTGAATAAGTTTTCTCATCTGTGTTTTCGAGAGCAGTACAAAAAGTTTAATCTTTATTGCTCTACTCTGTGATATTTTGGAGTAGCAATGTTTTGGAGAATACCTTACAATGAGAAGAAATATTTAACCCTAGACCCGTACAACGGGGTCGAAAACGACCCCATTTTTTTTAAATAAAAAGTTTTTTTTTGCATTTCTCTAAAACTTTCTTTCGTTTTATTGAGTTTTTATCATTAAATGTTCTGTGACCTTATCATATACTATACTCTTCGTTATTGAAAAACGAAGAGAACGGTGTATAATTAAACCTTATTATTGCATGCGAGGAACATTTTATGCTAAAGAGAAGATTGGGGTCGTTTTCGACCCCGTTGTAGGGTTTACGTTAGGAAAAATAGATCGTGGGGGTCTAGGGTTAAGATCAGAGATGAGACAGACGTATTTTTAGAGAAGTGAGGAATTGTTTTAGAGTGGAGAAATAAAAAGCAGAGTTGTTGTACCTGCATTTCCGAGAAATTTCTTAATTTGTTTGAATATTTCACAATATAGTACAGAATTAGATTGTGTATAACGCTTGGAGCAGAGTGAGGTTTTAAACTCATGCGAAAGTTTTAATTTCCCACCATTTCTAGATGATTTTTTGTTAAAGGCATTTAGGGTCTTCGAAATTATTAAAGATTCTTTCTTTTTTCTTCTTTCGATCAACGCAAAATTGTTGAAACTTGCATCGAAATAAAAGTGAGAAAAATATTGATCCGTCGCAGAGATATTTAGAGTCAAAGTAGCAAGCGTCTCGTGAACCCCGTTTGTAGAAATAAGAGGCCAGTTTTGACACGTTCGTACACGAAGGGTTAATATTGATTTGGCAAATGTAAAATTAACTGTTGTAATTCTAAGTTTTCCATACACCGATTGTTTGCTCGTTACTTTTGCATCTTTGTGTTAATAAAACGATTTCCAAATCTGATCAATGATTAATTATATTCGCTCGTTATGTGTTCTTGTTCTGGCTTCCATATAATACTCGTTTTTCTCTCTTCCCTCCTCCCGCCCCTGTCGTTCTCTTACCAAGGCATTTTCGACCACGAACAAGTTTCAACAACGAGAAACGAGAATAAAAAGCCGCGGACACGTTAGAGCGGAGGGGCATGCAAGAGAAAGAGCGCTCTCTTTTCCCCCTCTCCGCCGAATCGACTGTTCTCTCTTTCTCACTGACTCTGTCGCCCGAACCTTCGCGTTTCAGTTTTTAGTCTCCGATGCACCGTCGATCGGTGTAGTATGTGACAAAAATATATCGCGACCGATAATTTTATATATTTTCAAAAGAATCTCTCACGTGCGTCAAATTTGACGAATATTATTAACAGTACACATTGTATTGTTGATTTAAAAAAAACAGTGTTATTTCCGTGTGAATTACACGGAACCTCGAGTGTCTCCGGAATTACTAATTTTCGAGTGTACGACCTCGATTCCAGTTACTTGTAAGGGAGTCGGTCTGTTCAACGAACGAAATAAAGAGAAATATATATATATTGCAACTCTTCTGATTTTTTAGTGACTCTGAATATAGCGCGTTACAAAATGAGAAATACATAAGAAATCCATGAGGTGGCAGCAACGTTTTCGATTCGGGGACACTTATCGTATACCTGTTCTGTTACATATACATACATACATTGTATGTAAAAGATTTGTGACGTTATTGCAAAGAATGTGACGAATGTTTTCTTTCGTTTTTTATTTTCTCTCCGAAAAGTACACAAAAAGATTGATCCCCGCACGATGAGTAAATTCGCTTGTTGCACGAATCACGAGAGCTGTTTTCACAGCTGTGGGCTGTGGTTATGTGCAGCGAGAGCAACAAGTGGCAAGAGCCGACGAGCCTTTCGAACAACCAATACAGTGTGAAGAAATCGGTTTTTTTTTTTTTAATAAACTTATTTTTATAGATGTATATATACATATACACACGCATGTATAAATATACATGTTTCCTAATAAATTCGAAAGGTTTAAGGCTTTTCTTGCGATTCTCTTCGTAAAATTGCATTAAACGTTACGTGAATAATTAGTGATCGATATTTTTCGTGTTTCTTGCACGTATATAAATACGGTGCGAAATAATAGCGATAAAAGTTATCGCTGTAGACAAATGGCGCGCGGTTCAATGTGTCTTGGAAGAATTAAGGGGGCGATTATCGAGGAATAGCCGCTGGACTTGAAAGAAAGGAACAAAAGAAATTCTTATCCGTTGTGTAAATTGTATAGAGATTTAATATTTGTTTAATATACACGTATATACATGTGCTGTATAATAAATAAATGACAAAAAGTTCTTCCTCGCCCAATAAGCGTCTCGTTATCTCTAGAGTTCCGCGAAGTCTTAAGAGCCCGCTCGTGGCGATTCCCGGCACTATGAAACTTCGTATACGTACGAGGCGATAAGGTAACACTCGCGCATACAACAAACAACACGCATTTGGCACGTCATCCATTACTATGATGCCCCAAGTAATGATCATTCGTGACGAAACGAATGCTCAAGTATTATTGGGCTCGAAGAGACACTCGTTGAGGCCTCTCGATGACCGTTTGTCCCTTATTCGATGAAATTAATTTTCATTTCACCGTTGATTCAGTGAAATAGTGATTTTTACGCGGCCACGTGTATTCACCGCGAAGACTTGAAATCGGTTGTTAAGTGCTGGTCACGTGACGTACAAACTCGCGTATTTCAAGAGTTTAAACGTTATATACACATATTAACATTATATTAAGGACTTTGTTGATGAATTTAGACAAAAAAGGGTATAGTCTATAGTGACGAGTGACCATGATGAAGTTCAAATCGCTGTTTCGCAGAGGACAGCCAAGCCATCCGCCATCGCAACCTCAACCAAATCAACAACAGCAAACGTTGCGTCAACCCAATTCTTCCTCGTTTCCAACTGTCGAGGGTAAACCCGAGTCTTGTCCTCTGCAACAACCACAACAAACCCACCAACCACAACAACAACTGAACGAAAACTGGACTACCGGAGGACGAGATACATCGAGGAGCAACGCGGCGAAGCAACCCAACAAAGTTTCGACCAAGAGCTCCTCCAGAATGCAAGAACTCGAAAGAGAATTGGAAATCTTACGAAAAGAACGCTCACGTCTCGAATCTCGGCTGCGAGAAAATTCAGCTGATTCGAAAATCTGCGAAGAACTTCGCACCGAACTTGCAGCATTAAAGGTAATTCGATGTTTGATCTTTTAAACAAATATCGGCGGTTAAAAATAGCGTAATCAATGGCATATGTATGAAGTCTCAAATATGTTTTGTTGTATAAATCTTCATCATTTTCGGTCAATCAATTGCCGAGAATTTTTGTTACAAGATGGGGCTGCTTTGCAAGAATTAACCAGTTCATAGTTTCCATTAGTAATTACCACAGTATCAGGAAATTGATTGCTATGGATTGATTAATAGCGTTAGTTCGTACTTTTTTCATTAACATCCAATCGTACAATGTACGACACAATGGTTCACAATTGTTCGATAAATACTAAGCACGATAGTTTTCGAGAAGTATTGAGAATAGTTCTACAACGTCTTTAATTCGTCACGTAAAACGATATTCGCCAATAGTGGGGATTTTATCGCGTCCGTTATTGGCCAGACGGCAATGACAAGTGACGACTTGTTGCTACGCCTATCACTGTTCTTAGCTCGTTTAAGGTAGTTGTCCCGCCAAAGCGTTTATCGATAAAAAAAATTAACCTTCAGAAGTTATTTCCAGGTAATTATTTCACCAGATTTTACGTAATTAAAGGTTAAATCAGGTTAACCGTTAATTGGAGGTTAAGGTGATGATTTTGCTTTATTTTCATGTGATTACGTGCCAATTTTTAAATGAATTACTTGTCAAATTTCAACAAGACGAAATAAGTTTTCTAAAGGTATTCCGGATATTTGAAATAAAAGACGCCACAGCTTTATGCGATTCCAATGGGGAGCAATTGAAGATTTCACCTCTTTCGCGATGACGTTGAAACTTTTCTATGGATTTCTTTTTTTCTTTCTTTGTTTCTTTTTTTTTTTTTTAGAAAATTCTCACTTACAGAATATATTATGAAGTTTGTCAAAAAAAACTAGGATTTTGACCGTTTAGTTTCGGAGATATAGCGATATAAAGTAAAAGTCAGTATTAGGAAATATAGGGAACGTCGTTATTTCTAAAAATCTAAACTTGATATTAGAAATTTTCTTTTTATTTTCAAAAAGTTTTTACATTTCTATGAGTTATAACAATGTTATAACAACGATATAATTATAATCGAGCGACCGTAGGCTGAAGTCAGACCTTGATTGGCCTCAGCCATTGAGCTTAGACTTTTTGATTAAAGTAAATACTGTACTGCATGCTAGTCAAATGAGTGCTAAAACTTCACAATGTTTTTATATATAGTGAAGGTGAATTTGTAAGATGACATGTCTAATTAATCTACAAAAATATTAATAACGATACATTTGCGAAACCATTAACTGATAGTGGCAAATTTTCATTATGACACATTTTCATTGGGACTTTTCAAAGAAAAATCTGTATTTTTAAACCGATTTTAATGCACCACGTCTTATTTTGTTCCTCAAGAGATTCTCTACGAATTCATCATGTAGTTTTTTTTTTCTCGAAGTTTATTTGTTTGGAAATTGTAGCAATTTGTTTATGAAAGATTTTTGTCGCTAAATAAACAATTGGCTGCAACAACTATTAAGCTTAGAAGAAATCTACATGGTGAATTCCTAAAGGATCTCTTGAGGAACAAAATAAGACGTGGTGCATTGCAATCCGTTAAAAATTGCGGATTATTCTTTGACGAATTCCGATGAAAATGTGCCATCATGGAAATTTGCATTTATAAGTTGATGGTTTCGCAAATCTATCGTTTTTAATATTTTTTCTACGTTAATAAGTCATGCCGTGATATAAATCCACTAACACTACGTTCAATTAGTGCATTAACCTTGACATAAAACAATTGTGAAAATGTAGCACTCATTTGACTAGTGATTTGACTTCCACTCTGGATCGAAATTGTTTTCTTAAAATCGAAATTGGTCGTAGAATGCACAATTACGACGATCGCCAAAACTTATATTGTGTAAAACGCGTTATGATCTATTGAAAAATGAGTCACGATATCCCGATCCGTTTAAGGTTAAATGACACACCAATTTTGTCGCATTGCGTGCGAGAGAGATAGCGGTTTTAGCGATTCCAAGTTTTCTCCCATACAACTGATCGTTCGGAAAAAAGAAAAGATACACATTCCGTTCTGGTGAAAGACGAACAGAGTGTAATCTAGTTATTTGCTTGAAATGTCAACCGTACCAGGAGAAATGACCTATAAAAAATCAATTTGATTAAATTTCGGCTCGTAATAAAATGCACCATCGACGTCGCAGAGCATTTTATTTTTGATAGTTTGATTACTACTTTTTTTCATTTAACTCTTCATTGGAATTCATCATTTCTGGGAAGTGAAGACTTGGGACAATGAAACTGCTGAACGTGTAATTCAAATTTAACCGTGAAAACAATCGATATGATATGTTCAGGAATTTCAAAATCCATCGATCTCGAAGAACTCGACCGTAGCGCCATGTTAGATCGGCAATTCATCTACCTGCGCGGGACCTCGATGTTGGAATATTTAGTCATTAGTTTAGCTTTTATGTCGAACCTATCGAACATCTAGTTTCCAATAATTTGCGATCAGATCAACGTCCGTTGGGATCGTGAGACTAGAACTTAAATTTCAAGTTTTACATTTCCACTCAACATTTTATCGCCGATTTTAGCTAAAAAAAAGTCTATCAAACTTTATTGTGTCATTGCTACGGATTCAGACAAAAGCTTCATAAAAACCGTTGGATGTTTTGCTAGGGTAAAACCATTGTAGTTTTCATTGCATTCCAACGTTGCCCATGATTTGTAGACCTAATCCCAAGTCTAATTGACGCGAGCCAATAAGCTCTCGGCATTCAAATTCATACGTACCTCAAACCAATCACAATCGAGCGTCGAAGTTTTTTTTTTTCACACGACCCATTCAATATCCCAGTTCTCAGGGGTAATAAGCGTAAATTAGTATTTGCAATATTTATTCTTACTTTGGCATCTTTCGAGGGAACGATATCGAAAGACTATACGTTTTCGTAACCTGTTATTTAGCGTACTCGGAATTCGTAAAGCGATAATGGTGGTCCGATGAAATTTACCGACAAATTGCTATTCTCACGAGTAAGCCTATATAGTGTACCGTGGCGTAACTGTATACCATACACACATGTATGCACGATATATATGTATAGATTGTATAGACGATAGGGAGAGAGAGAGAAAGAGAGAGAGATGGAAGGATAGAGGAAGCGTCGATGCACACGAACAGAGAGCTCTTCGGGCTCTGGAAATTGCTGTTAGAAAGACTGCAGCAAAAGGCGGCGTCGAATCTGTAGGGGAAGAAAGCGAAGATTACATGTTTCGCCGCGGTTCTCTAATGTAGTATTGTTTGAGAATGTTTGAGAGCGTATACGAGCGCGAGACGCGACTAGGAACAAGTGGCACTTGTCCCCACCAAAGATAGAAAACCAAGATATATTTCTTATTTATATACTATCAAATAATCCTCCCACCCTCCCCTTTCCCTCCCTTTATCCTACCGCCTCGTTTCGCCGCTCTCGATCGCGTTTATTTCCGCGAAAAATAATTCCAATGGTAAATATATATTCGTTCAACCTCTCATCTCAAAATGCCTCGAACATAACCTACACATTCGTGACAGCTATCTTCGTTCTTTCCTGTATGCAGTTTTATTCTCCTCTTTGTGTTTTTACATCGAAGAAGATTTTGTGTCGCGAATTGTGAAGTTTTTTTTAAAATCTCGTTTTTGTATCTTTTTTTCTATAAGGAAAAATCGCGGCGTTTTTAAATTATCCGTTTCTGCTGTGTGGTCTTTCTTTTTTGGTATATTTTTTTTCGTAAATAGTGGGTCGATTTTGAAAAATACACTTTTTTCGCAGGAGCAACACACCAGAGAAATTAGCAATCTTACAGAAGACAACGAAGCTCTTCGAGCTCGGCTCCGAGATGTTGCTCACTCACCCCTCTCCGACTCTGAGAAACAACAGCTTCTTCTCGATGTTACAAGGTTACACAATTCTGCACCGGCCTCCATTGCCATTATACAGGACGATGGAAACACCGCTGCTTCCAACGAAATCACCGAACAACAAATTTGCACCACTCCCGATTGGGACAAACGCTCCTCCAGTTCCGTCTCTGAAGTTTCTGTTGCTTGTTTACAAGACAGAATTCTGCAGATGGAAGAAACTCATTATTCTACCAACGAGGAATTGCAAGCTACCATTCAGGAATTGAGCGATTTGCAGGTAGATTATTTTTTTCTCTTTTTACTTTTTTATTAGAGCTCTCAAATCTGGGACACTTGATTAACCATTCTAAATTAATGTGTTTGTGGAAATTTTATTTAAAGAATATTATTCATGTTTTGAATTGGGATTTTTTAAGACTGGCAAATTTAATTACTTTGTTGCATAAGCTTAGAGAATAGTTTTTGAGATTATTGGAACAATTTTTGATTGGAATGAGAGTTTGTGGCTTTGCCCAGTTTGATTAATTAATTACAAAATTAGAGAGAAATAGTCATGGTTTTTTTTTCACGAAATAACAAGTCGCTTTTTAATGGTAAAGTATTGAATACATTTTTTTTCTCAATTTTGAGCAGTTGCTACTTCGTAAGAAAAACGACGCTGAAGTTTGCAACGTTGGAGTCCAACGAAATGAACGAAAAAAAAATGTTTGTAATTCACCAATTTTTTATTTCACGAATTATTGGTGTAGATTGAAAAATTACGAATTGCAAATTCGGCAGGGAACAAAATTGGAGAATTACTGGATTTATTGGAGTTTTTTTAGATCATTTCGTTGGACTCCAACGTTGCAAACTTCAGGATCATTAAGAAAATATTTGTTAGTAATTTGTGAATTTATCGAGTGAAATGAAAAATTCAGACTGATCGATGAATTATTGAATATACTTTTTCATTTCAGTTAAGAGCTAATAATAAGAGTTATAATATTTTAAGAATAATTTCAAATGATTTTGTTTAATTTAAGTTATTATAGGTTTCTAGGAGTCGGGATAAGTAATCGTGTCATGAAAAATGAAATTTAGATAAATTTATATTAAAAAAGAGCATCATTTCCATTCAAAATAATATTTCGCCACAGTTACGAATATTTTGTCTACCCAAATTAAGAATATTATAATTGTTGAAATTGTCGTTATACAGGCACAATTGACGGAACTTCAAACAGACAATGAAAGGCTAACAGAGGAAAAAAGTGTGCTTCTCGAATCTTTGTGCAGACAGACCGAAAAGCTAGAAGATTCGCGCTCTAAAGTTGACACTCTCCAAGGACTTCTCTTGCGGGAAGAACAACCTCAGGATTCGGCGAAAGGATATAATACGGAAAGGGAACAAAAGCTCGTAGATTTACTCAAAGTACGTTTTCACCTTTTTTTTTAAAGCGATTGCATACCACTTACATATTCGAAATGAAAAAATTTAGTTTCCTACACTATACAAAAGTGTAATTTGAAAAACTGAAAAATCATTTCTTTCCTTCTAAATAAAATGTTGCAAACTTTTCAAATAATCATGCGAACCGTGAACGTAAATTATGGTTCGAGAAAAATGCGCTAAAAGTTACGTACACATTTATAGTTATATCATCGTGATCCATGAAAAATTTTCGGCAATCATTTAAAAATTTCCGACAAAGCAAAGTACGTAGGATAATAATAATCAATCCTTTAAAAACATCGATTTTTCGAAAATCCTGCCAATTTTCTTTATTCATAGCTATTTCTCGAAATTTTCATTTTTTGGAACAGTATACTGGAACAATCAATTATGAAAAAAATAGGGCACTGCATGTGTGTAACCTTGCTAATTCAACGGTGCGCGATGAAGTAGGAGAATTTTTTGAGTTCTAATATTGATTATTTTTAGAGCGCTCAAGAGGAACGAGAATCGTTGCTGCGAAAACAGGAAGAACTGACGGGAGAGCTCAAAGCTTTGCGATCATCGGCCGAGACGAGTTCGAACGAAACGGAGCGGTTGGCACAAAGAGTACATCTTCTCGAATCGACGGTCGATGCTTCGAACGTCGAGAGGAAACAACTCGAACTCGAACTCGGTGAAGCGAAACAAGAAGGCGCAAATCGTAGCATTGAGATAAGCAGACTCGCGACACTATTGGAAAATGCAAGAGCCAAAATCGAGGAACTCGAACAATCGAGACAATTGGAGAGCAAAAGCGAAGCTGACGAATTATTGCACGCCGCCAGACGCGAGAAAGACACCCTGGAAACCCAAGCTGCTGCACTTCAAGAACAACTCGCTCGATCTCATTGCGATCATGATCGACTTCGCGATCAATACTCTCAACTTCAGGAAGAATATAAGGTTCGCCCGAACTTACGTTTATATTTTCTCTTATTTTCAACCATTTTTTTTAGATATTCAAAATCACTGTTTTCCACAATTTTTGTCGGTCTATATTTAATTTTCCAAGAATTATTATGTTTTTTTCATCATCAACATTATTGAAAATGTTTATTCACGTGAAAAAGTTTAAAAAAACAAATCTTAAAGCCGTTTTACTGTTGTTTTAAGTTTGGTAGGGTAAAAAAGTGATGAATATTTTCTTGAACAGGTGGCACGAAACAATGCGAAATCAGCGATTGACGATTTGGAGTACAGATTCAATCAGATGAAGGACGAACGTCTTTCGGTGAGCACGGAACTTCAACTAGTACGAGACTCCCTGGCGGAGTTGCAGGCTCAGTGTCAGCGGCATTTGGAGGACAAACGAGAATTGAAAGCCGCGCTGAGTGACGCCCAACGACGAGAACGCGAGAGTCAATCACATCAGTACGAACTCGAGAGAGCCCTCGAGGAAGAACGAAAATTGCGTCAAGAGGAGAGCGCCGAGTGGGAACAATTTCAAGGCGATCTTCTAATGACGGTGCGTGTCGCGAACGACTTCAAAACTGAGGCACAGAGCGAACTCGAACGAGTCGTTTTGGAGAACAAGGCGCAACGAGATCGGTTACGATTGCTCGAGGCTCAACTCGACAAGCTTAATAAGGGTATGTCGTTTCTTAGTATCGAGCCTGCAAGCTCTCAAATATTATAAAATTGAGGAGTTCCCGTCTGCGACGCAAAGTCGAAAAAAATGATTTTTTTTCTCTTTTTGTTAATAATGGAAAAAAAACTGAAAAATAATTGAAAAAAGATTGAAAAATAGGTAAAAAATCTATTAAAAGAAATTTTATTAGTTTTTGTTACTGCAATCAAGTCTCTAAATATCTGAAAATTAAATTAAAATCGCTTATTAAAAAATTTTGATTACAGTGTATTTGTATTTAAAAAAAGCGATTTTAAAAAATCATTCCCAACTGAAATACAATTTTTTGTTTACTTTTACTTTTCTCTTTCCTCGACGCTGTGCACTAGAAATTTGAATTTTCACAAATTTCTTTATGCGACTATAAAAGCAATTTTTTTTTCGACAATTCGAACATCGACGGAGCTTCTCCTCGAAATTATATGCTATAAAACGATAGAATCAATCGAATGATGTTAATTTAAACTGGCATTATTTCTATCTATAACGCATGCACATTGCACACGTGCATGAGGCAACGATGAAATGAAAAAAATAAAGCACACGTTAGATGTTTGAGAGAATGACATTGATTCATTGTTTTGTTTGACGTGATTTTGCGCGTTAGACGGCAACGAAGCCGGTGATATTCGCATGCCCGAAATTCCTAACGATTCCGATCGCAAGCCTTTGAGTGTCATACTGAAACGCGGACGTACTATCAGAAAGCGAAGTGAGTCTGTGCGCACAGTACCAATGAGACAAAGAAAATTCCCTTCGGATACTGCGCTGGATCGATCAACGGGAAAAAATCATTTGTCTTGTCCGGTTGTCCAAGTCGGCGAACAATTGTTGACTGGTACAGAGGTTGAATTTTGTCCTGTCACGAATAAAAAAACAGTTCCAATGGGAAAACGTAAAAATACATCACAAAAAAGCAGCGAAAGTGGGACGAACAATTTGTGCAACGAAGGTTATAAAAAACTTTACATTCCCGCCTCATCGGATCGTGGGAATAAAAAAAATTCGAAAAGTTGTCTACTGAAAAATATCCAAGGTATCGAGAGCACGGGGAATGAAAATTCTTATGGTATCAATGTCTCCAACAGCCGATTTTTCGTACCGAAAAATTATGTTTATCTCGATATGCAACGATCCATGGATGATTTACGATTCGAAGTCGATCCACGAATGGGCAAATTGTTTCACGAAAGTATGGAGAAATTGTCGAGGGTTGGTTTGAATTACAACGGATCTTTACCCGATTTGATTGGTAAAGAAAATTCCTTATTGAATTTTTGCAATTCCATGTCCGATTCGAACGACGATGTTTTCTTGGATTCCGAAAATACGCACGACGAACCAATGGAACTTCGTGAACATGACATAATTGGGGAAATTCCGATCCAGCCTGTCGCAGAAGACTTTTTCTGTCGTGAGGATAAAAATTTGACGTCGAACGAAGCAACCATGGATTTTTCCCGTTTAAATTCTTTAGTTGAAGAAAATGACAGAACATTAGGCCAAAATGTAATCGATAGAAATTTTTCCAAAACGCCGGCCATTATTGAGCCCAAAAATTCATTGGGGAACGTTGCAGTACCCCTAATTGCCAAGCCCATTCTCATAGGGGATCCTGAAAGCGAGGACGATTTCGTAATCGGCAAAACATTGCAAAATCCAAATCCAGCAGTTATAATTGAACCAACGATTTTCGTGCCTCGGGAATCTACGAGCCCGAACGATTTGGTGCTAAAAAATACATCCTCTCCCGATAAAATTAAGCGTTCTATCTCGAAGAAAGAACAGGCTATCGTGAATTTTTCCCTTCCCAACGATTTGCCATCAAGAAGATGTAACTCGTGTCCCAACAGTGATGAATTTGAGTCGAAAACGAGAGTTTTGAGCTCGACAGCGAAAGAGTGTGGAAATTTAGTTAGAACGGATTCCAGAAGCAAAAGAGTCGATACTTCGAGCGGCAGAGTCTCCAATTTGAGTAATCAGAAACGCATGAAATTAACTGAAAAAACTACCAAACTCTCCCAAAGAAATGAACCTACTGGAATATCCAAATCTCTCGTGACGATCCCTTTCGGACGTACGTACTCGTTGAAAGAAAAATTTGAGCCTATTGCTGAAGATGTTGAACTCAGACGAACCAAACGGCCATTAGGAATTACAAGAGGCTGTAAGTCGGCACTCTTATGCCAAATATACAGTTTCTCATCCGAAATCCCATTCTTCAACAAAGAATCGGGAACACGATGAATTTTCAATCATCATGTTTTGTTTGTGTTTGTACGTTCGTCGGTTGGAATTTTTTCTGTCATTTCACTTTTTCACACACGCTTTTTATTTACGATATTGAAATTTGCATCGTTCGTTTTTTTATTATATTATTTTTTATTAAAGTAACAAACATTCTAATTAAAATTGATAAGGGTAAAAATAGAGCCAATTCTTGTAGCAGATAAAATCTGCAGGTCCCTCAGGAAGACCAGAAAAAAGGTTCAAATAATTTTTGCAACCTGTAAAAAATATAAGTGATCAGGAAAAAAAAATTCGGTCGCTTTTCAACAATGCAAACTTCAATATCATACATTTTTTGCTGATCGCTCGTTTCGCACGAGTGATTCCGCTTTTTTCATGCGGCCATCTCGATGTCGTTTATCGTCAGGTTTTTTCGCTTATTGACTGTTGGGAAAATATGTTCGAGAACTTTACAAATTATGTGGCTTGCACATATTTCGCAATGTATATCAAATTTGTGCTTTTTTTTAAATGATAAATCGGTGGCATTGTTTTTTGAGTGTTTCTAATGTGAATCGAAGAAATCTTGACCAACGAAGAAAAAAGTTATTGCTAATGATACAGGAGTAAAATTTCTTATGGAATGAACATTTTTGGAAATTAATTTAGAAAACAGATACGGCGGCAAATTTGAATATTTTTTATATGAAATATTGGTGTAGACTTTTTGTAAAAATTTTGACAATTTTCGTATTTGTTAACTAAGAAATTTCAATGTAAAAAAACATTTTGTGCTCCTCGTTTGCGAAATATTTATTAACTTCTTCGTTTAGCACAATTCTTACGAGTATTCCCCGATATTAAAAAATCCGAGTTCTAAGGTATATATTTTGAAATATCTAAGAGGATCTGTCGATTTTACAGCTTTTATCATTGCCGTTGAAAAAAAATTTTCAACATTGTGTTTTGGGTGCTTCGAGCTTTGATTTTTTGTCGCACTCGATGTGGACTTTTTGGGGATTTTTAGAAAAGCGATAGAGGCACGTATTAAAAGTAAAAAAATTGATTTTGATTTTTAGCGAATCAAAAGAGCATGCCACCTCCTATACCGAGACCGGCAAGCACACCAACCGAAACTCAACAGAGCGTTTTGACGAGTGTGCAACAGGAAATGGCAGCTCGAAGAAAAGCTGCGAATATAACGAGGCAGGACTCAAGACTTTCAGTCAAGTGCTTAATCGAGAGCATCGAGAATGCAACGAAACAGGCGAAAGCCGGTACGTGCGCCGACGGCGAAATTGACGAGTCTACGCTAGGACGAGCATATTCGATTCTTGATGCTGACGTTATTAATTCAGCCCTATGCGTAGGACCAGGAAGTCGAAGCAGCTCAACCTCCTCCATCAATTCCATAGGAAATAACGATTTACTTTCCTTGAAAGCACCACTACGAGATCAACAACAGATGAACAATTTGATTGTCAGCAGCCACACGACCAACAATAACAAAACTCAAACGACGAATAATAGAAAAACGTTATCAGGTAAAAAGATTCACTTTTTTTTTGTAGTCTGTCAAACATAAATAAACTCGACGAATTTTCTTTGGTTCAATTAAAAGATTATAAATTAATATGTGTCAGCTGCTATGAATGACTAAAAAAGCGAATTTTTTTAGTTATTCTTAAGCTAAATTACTTCGCAACAAATGTTGACAATTAAGCTATACTCATGAACTACAAATTGTCTAATAACAGAGTAGCTAAAATTAAAACATGTTTATATATTAACAATTTCAAATCAAATGAGATTCGCATTTATCTTTTTTAAAACGTACCAAAAAGATCGGATTTTAATTTTGGATAATTATTTCTACTTGCTAAGGAAATTTTCGTGCATTCGCAAAATCAGATATATCAAAGAGCGATTCAAGTTTTTCAAAAATTCCTTGGCGATATCTTTTGATATATTTTTTTATCTTGGCGATATTTTTTTATGGTTTCCAAACTCTAAAGTGTTTACGGTTTTGCGTTTATTTATATTGCAACTTGACAGAAACCATATCGTGTCTACTAATATCCATAAAGTTTGATTAAAAAGAAACTTTAAGCGTCTAAAAAAATGACCGAAAGTATAACGAGTATTAATATTGATAATTTATAATTTCCTGAATAACGCAGAATCGAAATCATCAGGAGGACCGGTGGGTGGAATGAGTCCGGGTGAGCTTCTGGATTCGGCGGCTTTGAACGCAAAAGCGATCGATTTTGTTCAACGAAACAGCATAACCGATTTATCGGAGCGCAAGGATCCACTTTACGGTTTAGTTAAAAACGGTGGCTCCAAGCGAAACGCATTACTCAAATGGTGTCAAAACAAGACCCTCGGTTACCGAAATATCGACATCACGAATTTCAGTAGCTCGTGGAACGATGGGCTCGCTCTGTGCGCTATTTTACATTCTTATTTGCCGGATAAAGTTCCCTATGATTCACTCACACCTTCCGAAAAAAGACGCAATTTCTCAATCGCCTTTTCCGCCGCAGAGAGCGTCGGTATACCTACGACGTTGGTTAGTATTGCAACAAATAATAAGCACGTTAACATTATTTACGCTTTTACTTTAATTTGTTGAAAATGCCTGACTGATTTTTTATTACTTCTATACATTAATATTGATTTCTCAAACGGAAGTTGAATTTTTTCTATTTTTTTTTTTTTTCAATTTCCATCCCTAATATAATTCTCTTTCTAAACATTTTCAATTTTTTTGCAGGAAAACAAACTCGAACAGACCGAGCATTTTTGTAAATTTGATCATTAAGAAAAAAATGTTTGGCTCCTATAAATTTGATATTTTACTGTTTATATTGTTAACTGAAATATTGTTTATTGCAAATTTTCTCCGCTGAGCAATTTCAAACAGTCGATAACTTTTTTCAACAAAAAAAAAAACAGAAAAATGCCGATTTTTGAGACTACTTAAAATTTTCAGAACATCGGGGAAATGTGTCAACTGGAACGACCCGACTGGCAGCAGGTCATGACCTACGTAACGAGTATCTACAAACACTTTGAGACTTGAGACTTGCCAGGGACGCTGTTCGTACGTGAGAGATATGGATGGTTGATTAAGCGAGCGAGAACAATTGCATCTAGTCAGTCGAATTGTGAAATGAGAGAGAGGGAGAGAGAGAGAAAGGAAGGAAGGAAGGGAGAAAGAATTGGGGCCGGGCCGGAAGTACAGATGGCCTGAAACGCGATTTGAATCGATCAAGATGAAAAATTGTAGCCCCGCGTGTACATAATTTTGAGTTCCCGACTCTGACACGCCTTCAACTCGATTGAAAGTTTGATTAAGCGTAACGCCATAGATGGAATTGCTTTTTTATCATGAGACTGAAAAAATGGAGAAAACGAAACAAAAAAACGACGAAGAAAACAAACATACTCAAGAATGTTTGGTATTTTTTTTTGAGTATACGCAGAATGAAGTAGCTAAAAGAGAAGAAGAGATGAAATACATTCGCTTGTACTCCGTTCGTTGAGCCTAACGAGTTCAAGTATTTGCGTTCCTTGTACTATGAGTATTTTTCTAACGTATTATTTTTCGATACATATTATTATTATTTTTCTTGTAAATTTATTATACCGTCTAAGCTATGTGTACGCTTAGGATCGTTGAATCAAGCATTACCTAATTTATTGCATTAGTCACGTTCAATAGTGTAGAGTGCGAAAGAAAAGTGTTTGAACGTTCTGTTTGTTTTTTTTTGTATGATACGAATAAACACTAATTGTCGATTGATCCCACCGTCATTGCGGGAGACAAGAACAGGACATCGTTAAGTTCTCTGTGATATAGCGTAATATAGAACCTGAAACAGAGATACGCGTTATCGTTATTGCTCTTACTAATATACGAAATTCCCTCAACCATTTTTTTTCCTATTAATATTATTCATCCTTCGTACATACTACCTTGTTTTATTATATCATTTATACGAACTAGACAATGCGCTGTCCGACGTGAAACAATAAACTTGCCTGATGTATCTCAAAGACAAAGATCAATTAAAACCTTGATTTTTTTAAATGTACATTGCTACAAATATTGCGAGAAGTGGGAGACACAAAGAAATATACACTGGAACAATTTACAATGTGTAGAAGTATTTATTCATCATATATGTTTCAATAAAAGTTGTCCCGCGAATTAAAAACAAAAAAAGATATCGTACTTTAGGAATATATTTACAGGCGTTGGATTTTATTTACAAATTGGAAACTGGTCCATAATGACGTTGAAGTTTACTTTTCTGGGATGCAACGAAAATTCTTTTTTTAATCTCAATTTCGTATTTTTACAATGTCAATATTTGTTTTGCAAATTCAAAAGATCTGAAATTAAAAGTTTCAACCATTTTTAGAGTCTGAATGTGTGAAAGGAAATTCATACTGTTAGAGACGAAAAAAAATTTTGTTGCATTCGAATGATGTAACGTTCAGCATCAATAATATAAGGTATGAGGAATAATATTCGTGTAAAAAGGACCATCACGATTCCGTAACGTCCATCTTGTCCTGATCCTTATCGCCGGAGTAATATTCATTCGCCGGTTCGATTATTTTGTCGGTATCCTGGGTATTTTGTCTGGAGTCAGGATCCGGTTCTGGTTGTCTGTCTTCTTCGGGTGGTAGAGCGTCACAAGGTACATCATGCATTTGTACGCTGGGCGAGTGTTGGACCATTTTCAAATTGTCGTAAACGTGTTTGACGATCGCTTCGAGATACTGTTTGCTATTGGCGTTGTCCTGTCGTGTCACGACTTCGGGATGAAGCGTGAAATCCGGAGCAAAGTATTCGAGATACTCGGTGTACGGTAATTCGTTGCTTATGTGTTCATCTACGAGCAGTGAAGTTTCGTAAGTCCAACAACGCGCGACGTTTCTCAGGGTATAGCCACCGCCACCCACAGTCAACAGAGGAACATTTAAATCTCTGACAAACTTGACGCATTCGCCGTGTCCCTTTGTACTGAGACTGAAACAACCGAGTCTGTCGTTCGCCAGGGAATCAGCTCCACACTGGAGAACGATAGCAGTAGGTTGAAAAAACTCCATTACATTAGATATGACCGGTTTGAAGAGAGCGACGTAAGACGTATCGTCGATGCCTTCTTTCAGCGGCACATTGACGGAATAATATCTTCCACTTTCTGCACCTATTTCGTACATGTCTCCTGTTCCTGGGAAAAAATAATTGCCGTATTTGTGAAAAGATACAGTCATCACTCTGTCCGTGAGGTAAAAAGCTTCTTGAACTCCGTCTCCGTGATGCACGTCTATGTCTATGTACAATACTCTTGCATGATACTTGAGTAACTCCAGAATCGCTATGACTATGTCATTGATGTAACAAAAGCCGGAAGCTTCAAACTTTTTAGCATGATGCAGACCACCGCTCCAATTTATAGCTATATCGCAACAATTGTTGTTCAGTTTTGTTGCTCCTTCCAAGGATGCTCCGGTATACATGGAACAAAAGTCAAAAAGCCCTTCGAAGACCGGACAATCGTCACCGACGTTGAAATGACTCAGGTACTTTGTGTAACCTTGCAGATTTTGCGGTGTTACACGCTGCAAAAATTCGACGTATTCGTCGGAATGAAAACGACACATGTCGTGAGTACTCGCTCTGTAAGGACGATATATTTGCATTTTTTTGTGCAACCCGTAATTAAGCACGAGACTGTGAATGACCGAGAGCCTATGCGGTTTCATCGGATGACCCGGTCCATAATGAAAATTACCCACGTCCGGGTTGTAGAAATACGATACCTTCTTCGGCACCGGGGTCGCCGTCATTTTTATTTTTGTTGTTCCTTTTTTTAGGTTAACTCTCCACTCGTCTTGGATTTACACCCACGCAATCGTCCTTCCTGTTGTTTTCCTTGCGATCGAAATCATTGGAAACTCACTCGATTTAACTGTCGGGTTTAGTTCTTTGTTTTGGGTTTATTTTCATTCAACATCTGTGATAATTCGGGCGGCAAGGCGTTTCTACTGACAATATTTGGAAGGCGCTCGAATTTCTCTCTCACTTTACCGCCGCTATCTTGTATTAATGACATATATCGATCGTCCGGGTTCCCCAATGCATCTTTTTCGTTCAGAGCTTTCTTTTCAAAACTCTATCGGTACAGATTCCCCTTTTGCATTGAAATAACATTTTTTTTCACATATTAATCGAAAAACAACTTTTTTTATAAAAATTTTTACGATTTTTCTAATGTTCGTTCTATTTGCAGTTAAAAATAAATTACGTATTGCAACATAAAAGACGAACATAACCTTACAAATTTATGGACAAATTGCACCGTAACAATCACTGTATATATTTTTCGTTCTTTCTTTAATAAATATCAATAATATCTATTTTTTTAAACTTTATTTAAATATATGAATGCACGTGATGAGAAAGAATTTCAAAGGTTAACGACTGTAAAGTTCTCGACAAACATGGTAATTTTCCAATTGGTCAGTTAACGAGACGATGACGTCAGAAATAGCCGATAAAATATGCGCTACTAGCTGCTGGCATATACTGCGGGGTAAACGGATAGACGGGGCAGGAGCGACAGGAGTGAGGAACACACCTTTTGTTACTTGGTCCACGACGGGGAGTTTCGTTGTATTGGGGTGACGTCGCTTCGTTGCGACGACTACTACATGTCATAAACTTTAAGTGTGGTGCAGTGAGGCAGGGTTTTTTTATACTTATATTCGGTGTCCAAAGGATTTCTAAACTTCGAAATCCAGGATGCTGGCGTTAATCAATCGGATTCTTGACTGGTTTAAGTCGCTATTCTGGAAGGAAGAGATGGAACTTACTCTGGTTGGATTGCAATACAGTGGGAAGACAACATTCGTTAATGTCATAGCGGTATGCCGTCATTTTTTTCCCCGCATTTTTGTTGTTTTTTTTTTTCATGTATTTTCGCACCCGAAGTTCAGTAGATAAATTATTAGAATTTATCTACTGGATTTCGGATTTGCATATTGAAGGTCACGAAGGGATGAAAAAAAGTTTTGGTTAGATCGTGGAAACCTTCTTCCCTTCCTCCTCCCCAATTTCGTCGCTCGGCCGAAACAACTCGCAACTTTTTGCCGGTTGCCGAAATTTCCCACGGTTTTTCCGTTTTTGGCTCTACATTTTTTTTCTTTCTTTTTTTTTTACCTTCAGTCTGGACAATTCAGCGAAGATATGATTCCAACTGTTGGCTTCAACATGCGTAAAATCACCAAAGGCAACGTCACCATCAAAGTATGGGACATTGGTGGACAACCCAGATTTAGATCTATGTGGGAGCGTTACTGTAGAGGCGTTAACGCCATTGTTTATATGGTCGACGCCGCAGATTCAGAAAAAATTGAAGCTAGTCGCAACGAATTGCACAATTTATTGGACAAACCACAGTTGTCTAGTATTCCTGTTCTTGTTCTTGGCAACAAGAGGGATTTGCCCCATGCACTGGATGAAAATGGACTGATAGATAGAATGTAAGTTTCGAATTGATGATTTAGTTCGTATTTGTAGGATTTTTGTCCTCCCAGCATAGTTTAATGTTTCTTTGCAGATTTAGGCTGCAGAAATAAAAAGAGGATTTCTGCCTCTGTTTTAGAAACTCTTATGGGCTTTTTTGTTGAGTTTTTTCTTCCAAATATGTATTAGCAACTCTTATACTAAATACATAAGGAAAATCTTTACAATTTTAATACTTATTTCTTTTTGGATCATTCTGTGATGTTTTTATTTCACAGGTTCTTTATAAACTCGTGTGCTAAATTTAGGAGAAAAATCTAGACGATTTTAATTATTACGAATTTTAAAGTTTTTTTGATATACTTCATTGGGATCTATATTCGGATCTTAGAGATTTAGTGAATAAAAATTAAGAATGAATACTTTAATTAAAAAATAAGCACGATTTTCTTGGTGCCTTAATGGTCGACATTTTTCAGGAATCTTTCCGCCATACAAGATCGTGAAATCTGTTGCTACAGTATTTCATGCAAAGAGAAGGACAACATAGACATAACTCTCCAATGGCTAATAGCGCATTCGAAGAGTGGCGTTCGCTAATGCGCGCGATATTCCCCAATCATTTTCTTAACGTGACAATTAACAAGATTGTGAATGATAACCAAAAAAAGAAAAAAAACTTAAGGAAAAATATGAAAAAAGCGTATAAGATAAAAAAGAATAATAAATAATTAGAGATCGGGAACAATCGTGTGAGGATTGGATGTTCATGATGTTTTGTTTATAGTGTGTCACTAGTATACACGAGAGGAAAAATAAAATAAAATACTAGGATTTTTTTGAAAATTTGCTTAAGCCGCTATTGAGTATAAAATGTGTACTGATGGTGCAAAACGTGTGCAAAAGATCAGGAAAATTGCTTGTCGCGAGAGGCCCTCATACGAATTATTATTAAACGGCACAATCGCCGCAGGCACATAGGCTATAAGAGAGGAGTTTTTTTTTAAATATATATCATTTTTTTTTGTTACTGAGTACTTATGCGCATTGTTTCAACGTTACCATTATTACTGTATCGTAGTTTAGCCGAATTAACGTAATTGTAGACACGATTATGTTGTCGGGTAGCTAATACAACTTTCTGGCGCAAAAGTATCATAAATATATTAAAAAAATAAAAAATATATAACATATTATAATTACTATACATGTAAAATTCAGTCTCGAAATAACGGGAAGAAAAAAAAAGAGTAATTAACGATCTTAATGAAACAAAATTTTAGAGGCTGAATATTATGAAAGAAAAAGAATTTGAAAATCAAGAAAAAACAGATAGCTGAGAACGCCACCGTTGCCGCCGCATATTCACCATATATAACTACATTTATATTATTAATTTAGATCAATTAACGATGTAACGTTGATTTATTATCATTCTCTGATAAAAAGTGTCATATGACCATTGTGTTATGTATATATAAAGGCATAAACTGATGTACTGTATTTCGAATAATTATAAAGATACGGTCTTTTGACGAATCTTCGTTGATCCTCCATACCCAATGTTTTTTTACAATCAGTCAAATATTTGTTTTATTTAACTTGGGAAATCAATATAATGATTTACGATTTTATTGATTAAAAATTCCCACCGATTGTTGTTGCTTCATTTGAAAATCAATTTTATTTTACGTCTTTTTGTAAATCATATGGTCGTTCGCAGCAATTCTTTTGCTGGGATTATTCACGCGTATAATTTTATTTATCGTATGAGTGATAAAATTTTTTGATGACTAATCGGAATATGCGCACGCGGCATCAACGATCGCTGCGAATACACAACGGGATTGCAGGTGGTCGCATTAAATGCGCTGTACGAAGAATTTGCCACCAGGTGGCGGTAGTGTTCGGTCTATGCTACTAAAAAAGGAAAAGTTTGACGTCAGTTATTTAGGTTTGTCGCGAATAACAACTTCTGTCAGTTGCAATAAAGGAATTAAACAACTATACTTGTTATTCGACATCGAGGTCGATAGAGAAAAAAAAGTAAAAACAGTTGTTGGATTTAAATTGAAGAGATTGAAATGCCGTCGCAGTCGGAGGATGATCCGTACGTGCACGTTGCAAAGGGAGCCCTGAAATTAAAGAACGACGAAATCATCAGCAAAAAGTAAACAATCATGAAAATTCCTCCCTTTTTCATTAAATTAATGGAAATCAAATTAAAAGTCTTTAATATAACAATACTTCGATACATTTTTAGGAAAAAACATAAGGGAAAAAAGAAGAAATTGGGTGAAGTTTCGAAAATCGTCGAAGAAGAAAAACCCAAAACTGTCGAGGTTAGAAGAACAAAAGCTGAACTAGCTTTTCAGAAAATGCAGGAAAAAATGGTAAGCACGTTTTAATAGTTATATATATAAGTTTTCATTTTTTACCAGATTGCTCAAAGATGTAGTTATATATACCAGCTTCCATCTTTTACCAGATTTCTCAAAGATTTAGTGGTAGTAGTAGCAGCAATTATACTATTTTACTCTAATACAAAAGTCAATGGTCATACTCATTGTCATTGGATTTTGCTTTACTTCTTGTTGTCAATAGCTGTTACCCACAGCTTCACTTGCAGGGATATCAATTATGTACGAGTTTGGTTTGCAGTGTCAAGAGCCACGGTAGCGGCTCGACACCAGGTATAAAAAAAAAGCTTGCACGAGCCCTGCTGCACTCTTATATACTCAAATATGGTTTTCAGACTTTTTTTTCAAACCACTCTCACGGAGGAATGGGTTGAGTAAAAGATCTGACTGTAGAGGACTATTTTTTTATTTATACTTCTATACACTATGGCTCAGTTTTTCCACCTCCGGGTAAATTTTATTTGATGGTTTAAGGTATGGTATCCAATGCTATAACCGTCAGGTAAAATTAACCTGGAGGTGGAACAATCGGCTCTATGTTATAAAATTTGCTATTTGTAGCAAAAGCATATAATTTTCATGCAATATATGTATCTTATGTAATTACACTTAACGGCAAGTTCAGTTACAATAAAAATTAGCCTCTCTTCCTTTGTGACAACAATTATCCATGCGCAAAGGTGCATGGAGATTGGTTGGTAGCTCTGTTGAATAGTGATTGAATCACAATTAAAAAAAACGAACAATGAATAAACTGTCACATTTCTAATATTAGTTAGGACAGGAAAGAATTAGGATTTTCTGTGCAAGTCTTATGATACATGAATCAGTCTTTTAGCCTGCCTATGCGGCATGTTAAGAGAAAAAATCCTTTATTTAAAAAATGAAGAGGGACTATTGTTTGAAGGTGAAGTTGGGCAAATTAGGTTCTTAGTTTTGTTGCTGTGATTATCGTTGGTTTGATTTCAAAGGCCTTATATAATAGTTGTTCTGATGGGTTGTGGAGTGGATCAAAGAAATAAATTCCTTTTCTTTTTCAGTATAAATTTCTATGAAATAAGAAAGTAAAGAAAATATGCTCAGAACTCAACATCTTAGAATTTCATCATGTATAGTTTATTTAAAAAATCGTTAATCTTTTGAAATACAGTTGTTACTGAGCCGGTTCAAATCCTGATTCCAATAATAATCGCAAAACCATCCATTATACAATGAATAATCATCAATTTGAAGCATTTTAATAAAAAAAAAAAGTAATAGATCAAAAAAATATATTTATAGCAAACGGAGCGAATAAAGCAGAAAGCATCAATGACTCACAAGCAAAGAGTGGAAGAGTTCAATCGTCACTTGGACAGTCTTACCGAACACTTTGACATACCAAAGGTCAGCTGGACGAAATAGAAAAAGAGGATTTTGCATATAATAAATTTATGCAAGAAGTTTATAATCGTTCAACATATAAGTTTATTTCTTTGTGTATAATTCACTTTTAGTGCGTTGTATAATGTCTTCTAAGCTAATATAATTTTGTATCGTAGATTTGAGGTATTAATAAATACCAATTATTCAACGAGATACAATTAATGTGTACAAAAATAAGTATGCGTTAGCATAAGAGAATTATATCAATAAAAAGATATGTGCTTTTTATTTCTGCAGTTTTTATACTATATTTATGTGAATTCAACAGGTTATTAGATCATGAGAATAATAAACGTGTAAAAAAAAATTTCCTATGTAAAGAAAATATCTAATAAAAAATCTACTAAAAATCTAGTAAAAATGTCAAACGGTAAAACAACGTTTGAGGTAAAAATTTGTACGAATGTATAAAGGCACTTAGAAATTACTCAATTAGACGGAATTAGATTACGAGAATAATCGTACGTGCAAATACGCGGATCTCTTTACTCTTAAATTAAACAAATATTCGTTATGAACACTGCGGCGTAGTGGCCCCGTATTTTTTGTTGATAAAACTGGAATCAGTTATTTTACGGTGCTGTTCAAACACCTCGTCTTTGACGATAAAGTGCCGTAATAAAAATGACATTGTTTCTTTGTAAAAAATTGCACAAATTTGATGATAAAAATCAGCACGTATTAGTGTCATGACGCTGCCTGAGTTTCGCACGATTTTTAACATGGTTTTAAAAAAATCTTATCACTAATAATGATCGACGACCTTCACAATTTTTTATTCTGTGCATCAGAATATGAAATTACGAAAGAAATGGAGGGGTACAATACCTAGCCTCAATTAATTTTTCGTATTTCAAAACGTTACTAGCAAAAAATAGAGATTCTTTTTGAAAGATTGAAATTGAGACTTGAGGAGCAATTTTTTTAGCCAATTTCATTGGAATTTTGGGGCACAACATGATCGAAAATGACTTTTCCGTTTTTCTTAAATCGTGCTAGTGATCATATGTCACGTACACCTAAACTTTCGATATGTTTATGTTTATATCTTGATAACTATATAAATATAAATTAATTTCTGAGATGTAATAAAAGGAGTATCGAAACGGCGAGGGTGGACAGTAAAATGGACGGCGTTAATCCACTTACTCCGTCTCTGAAATGGAATACTGTAATCATATTTGAAGCTGCTGCCCATGGATCTGAACCATCATCGAAAAACATGGGGCATTGGTCACGTTCACGCTCGTATTCCTGTTAAATTAATTACCAATGTTACATTTTTTTCGAAATTTGACGATTGGTGTAGAGGAGAAAATAGGCAAACATTTTCGAGTTTTCAATGTCTTCAAAAAATTACTATTATATTTTGATGATAAAAAAAAATTCGATGATAGGGCTCCAAAATGAAAAATCTACAAAATTGCAAAATTCATTCTACAAAAGTGTGAAAAATGACGTTTTCACTTTTAGAACACATAATTTAACGACTTGAAACCCGAATTGAATTTCAAAGCATATCCATTTTGGCTCAATGTTTATCATTGAAGAGTGGAAAGTTCTTTAGACATTGGCAAGTCTTGAAATGTTTTTTTTCATTTTGTCTTCCACCATACAATAAATTATCAATTAAAATCAACGAATAGAGCCTGCGCCAATCTTACCCTCAAATCAATGGCGACTGCAGCACCCTGAGACGAATCGTGACTTCCTACATCTTGGTTGATCGCGCAGAAAGGACCAACCGCCTGAGACATTAGAACTCTGTTCAAATCTGCCCTCTGATAAACCCAACAACGATATTCGCTGAACGGATCAAGTTCGTCGTATGTAATTAGATACGACTTGAGATTTTCCTTCCAGAAACCGATGCACTTCATTCGATAATCAGGCTCGCCTGTGGGACAAAATGAAACCAATTCGTTAGTAAAAATGTGGATAAAATTTAAGATTGAAAGAATTATCTATAAAAAAAAAAACATTTACAAAAAACATTACAATAGGATAATGTAAAATACTCAAGGTTATTATTAATGTCAACTTAATTGTTTTTGAAAACGAGATAAATGTTTTTTTAAATATATGAACATTTTTGCGGATTCGTTAGTAAATTTTGATGTGGCATAAATTTGACCGCGCGGCAAAGTAAAAATTTCTATACAAGTATTTATAGAAATTTTTTATAGACATTAAAAATTATTTATTGCACTTGAATTTTCACGAGTCTCAAATTGAAAAAACGCTTCGTAAATAGTAATAAATATAATTTTTACACTTATGTTACGTTTAAGAACGTAACAGTAATTTTACCCTGATTTTTAGAGCAAAATATACTTGATGATCCTTTCGGTATTTTGCGACTTACTGTAAATATCTTTGGGATGTCCTAAATGATCGACAGTGAGACAATAAGTCTCATCGATAGCGATCTCTTTTTGTTCGGCATCACATACCGAAAAATCGGATGTCTTGAACGTACAGTTGGTGTTGTGACGCGGAGACAATGTAATACCGCCGAGAATTCTTGTTTCAAATGGTATTTCGCCTTTCTGTGTAAACGTGTATTTTCCAGCAACGGGACATCTTACAGGTACGGGATTTTTGGCTAAAAATAATATTTGTCAATAGTCTTTCACGTTCGTCATCGAAAAACCATTTCAGTGTTGAAACTTACCCACAAATAGATCGTATCGCCAATCGATTTTATTTTGGAACTGAACCCATGAACACACCGTCGCAAAATCGTCCTTTATAACAGCCAATCCACGCCTGTATCTTATCACATTGTGATGCCGTGGTACAAAATCGAAACATATGTAATCCTTTTGGCTGAAAAATAAATTTAATTCTATTTATTATAATATAATAAATAATATTATATTTTAGTATTAAAAACAGTATCCCAACATTACTGGTATTAATTTTGACGAACCAGTGAATGGAACTGATCGAAAATATTCTCGTTTTTGTCTAATTTCAACGATATTGAAAATCAAATTTTTTAAATCAAACGGAAAATGTTTTTTTTTATATTTAAAAATATTTGATACAAATTAATATATCGAAAATTTTTAATATTCAGTAATTAATCGTGATAACCTAATAACCAAAATGGATTCTCAGTCGTTGAAAAGAAATTTCATCATTTTTTAAATCCACAAAATTTTCAGCCAAGTCAAAAATGGAAAATCAATTATTTCGAATTTTTTAACGTTCTTTTTTTCTAATTTTTGATCGTATTATTTATTTTTTGCGTACCATCCATCGACTGGCAATCGAGCCATCATGACTCGGGTGTCTCGTTGTTGACGACAAACATAAATATTTCGTCTGTATCGTCCTTCATCAGGATACCAAGTTTCGATCATATGTGTCTCGTTGATAAACAAATCGGCATCAATATTCGCAGTATTGATCCATTCGCCAGACATATTTAGTGGCAATCTACAACCAGGCACGACAACCTCAGATTTCACGGGAGTAATGTGCAAACGTTCGGGACTTTTCTCTACCGTTCTTAGAGTGTTACATTCGGCTGTTATTGAAACACCGATGTAAAGATCGTCGTCACGATTTTTCAGAAAACAACGATACTTCTCGTCTTTTCGAGACTCTTTCGTATTCGCCACAGCGAAAAAGTGATTTTTGCCCACGAACCAATCGCCCAGGCAACTGTATTCTACCACTGAAAAATTAACATTCATTTTACATCTACAAGATTCAAACACAAGTTAATGTAATATATGAAAATCTATTTTCATATATTCGCTCTTTGTAAAGGGGTTTTAGTGGAAAAACAATTTGTTTCAGCAAAGAATACGAGCAAGTATAATTTGAAATCTTAATAGAAAATATTGTTTTTTCATATAACGAATTTGAGTTGATACAGTTAGCACTTATTTTAA
Source organism: Rhimphoctona megacephalus (assembly GCA_963989365.1). NCBI lineage: Eukaryota > Metazoa > Arthropoda > Insecta > Hymenoptera > Ichneumonidae > Rhimphoctona > Rhimphoctona megacephalus. Next base: position 36,149,343 of record OZ022414.1, on the reverse strand, counting down.
AAAATTTTTCATTACATTTTTCTAGATTCGAACCATATTATCAAAATTTATACATTGGTTTCGCGATTGTGATTACTATGATAATTATCATAGTATTATAATCAATTATTATAGTATATATTTTATTATTAATATATTTTAATTAATAAATATAATTTATCTAATTTAATTTAATTAATTTAAAAAATTTAATTAATAAATATAAATTAAAATAGTATATATATATAGATAGTACATAGTATTATAATTAATTATCATAGTTGATTATAATCAATGAACAAAAAAAAATGAATACATGTAAAATTGAGCTACGGGTAAAAACTCATAGAAAACGATACGAAAAATGGAAGAATCGCAAGTAGATACAAAAGAAGAATGAATAAATTTGAAATTTTAACTACTTACGTCCGTCGAAAGTCCCTTTCATGTTGCTACATTTTTTGTACGTTATATTGAACTTTTGATTGGTAATGAGAAACTGTGTACCAGGAGTTTGGCAAGAGGTTACTCGTGCTTCAGGATGATTGCATTCTCCTCTGAATCGGAATCGATTCTAACGAGAAAAAAAACAATTGTATCAAATTGGGGCACATTATAAAGGGTAAATATATTTTTGTGGTTGCAGTCTGTAATTATATCTTACCTGGTATGCAAATTGCCATACACCCTCGAGGGACGATCTGCAATTAACAGGAACATAATTTTCTGAAAATAATGTTATTAACTGCTGATCTTCTTGTAATCCTCGGCACACATTTTCTACTGTTGGTTCAACTCCGTTCCCCAAGTTAACACACGTAGCTGTAAAACAACATAAACAAATCGATTTAATATTTCGCCTATATCGATATATGGTGAATAGAGGAATGCTCTTTAAATGTCCAAAAAAATATGTAGTAAACATATTAAAGCTTCCCAAAACTGCTCTTAAGATCTCTGTTGAAGTAAAAAATCCGTTTTTTGATTCAAGTGTAATTTGAAGCTAACGGTATTGTTTACAAACACCATTGAACTGATTCATATAGAATAATTTTGTGTACCTCGTGCATACTTCCAAAGTTAATGAAATTAAAACAAATATATTTTTTTCCGCTTGTTCATAAAACAAAAAAAAACCAATCAAACACATTAAGTGTGTTTGAAACATTCAAAAATTTTCCAACCGTGGATTTAAAAACTAGAGGATTTAAGCTTCAAAATCCTTTTTGAAAGAACTATTCAATGACTATTTTGCACCACTTCAAAAAACCTTAAATATGGGAAAAATTGAAGGGGTTGTTCATTTCTGTGCACCATAACTAACCATTGAATATTAACATGGAAAAATATTGATAAAAAAAGCAATACATTTCTTTAGGAAAATTGATACATCAGGCATGATTTGCTTGGAGTTTACAAAAATTCTTGTTTTAATTTTCAAAAAAAATTGCTATGATCTACAGGTGTATGACAAAATATTTTTTTTGTAAACATAAAATTTTTATAAAAATTTTTCAAGTGTGCGATAAAAGTACAAATACTTTCTAAAGCACAAAAAACTTTTTCTAACGATTTGAATAATATTTTTAACCAGTCCTAGGTATGAATTTAATTTAATTTTGTAGTTTTTTGACAGGATTTTTTATCATAATTTGAGAAAAATGGTATATCCAGACATAAACTGTGTAACTTATTTGTCTTGGACTTACTTTCAATTTTTTCCAAAATGTTTACAGTTCGAACGATGAGTTTGACGCAATGGTAGCATAGATCTTTTTTGAATACAAAAGTATAGTGCAATCGTTGTTTTTCAGCCATGGTGATGCAATGTCCTCGGTTACTCATGCTTTCCGTATTTATTTCGGTAAGAGTATTTTTGCCATTTTCCCAAGAGAACCAGGTATTTCTTATCACTAGAGGAATTTCACAGCCACTTTTTCCTTCTTGCGTAAATCCTGGAACTGTTAAATAAGCATTTTGTCAATTCCGATGATTAAAAATTAGCGGTTTCTTTTCTGTATTTTCCATTCAAGAAAACACTGTGGAATCTTCTTATTATTACTCATAAACAATATCTCGTGTCTTAAAAAAAGCGTTGGATGATGTTTCGAATTCGACAAACGCATGGTGAGCCAAAACGAAGAAAATGCTTATTTAATCACGCTTACCGGAACACAAGGTTACAAATAATAACAACGTGACGGGATTGAGTAGATCCATTTTGATTGTATTATGTAATTTACGAATAAAAGATTTGCATCGGAGTAAAAAATTTATTTTTTAATGAAGAAAATAAAAAGCGACAGCTCCTAATTGTTGGGAGCTTCGTTGCGTGAGTCAAACATAGGTGCCCAACCCAAAACGCACAACTTATTGGCGACAGGCTCGCCCCCTATACGATATTACCCATGATCTCCTCGAACACTTGGAATGTAAAAAAAAACTGAGACAATTCCAAATTCAGGATATATATATATATATCTTGTGTATAAAAGTGAGACAGCGCGTGGGTTACGTCATTTGAACCAAAACCATTTGAACCAAAATCATTTGAACCAAAAAACAGGAGAGTATCGGCTCGTTAGCGAAGCTGAGCAGAGATGTCGCCATCAATGTTTTGTCGATAATTGGACAATTGTAGATTCCGGAGAGTACTGTATAGTTAGCAGACGAATTTGACAATATTAATTTTTTATTATTGCTATATTTTGGGAATTATTTATGCCATTTATTGACATTAATATCATAATTTTCGAAATAATAGTTTATTGATAATAAATAAAAATGTATTGGGCGTATAGTTAGCAGAAAGTAATGCAAAGTTCTTTTTTTTTTTAACAATCAACTAGAAATCATTTGGGAAACATATCAGTAATGCTATAATAATTTGCGAAGTAATTATTTTATCACGATAACGCAAAACCTAAGTCAATCAATTATTCCAAGAGAAATCCGCCGCTTTCCTAGGGATTTTCTGGTATACTCCGTCTCTCATCTCTCATTGGATATCGCTGCTGAGTGCGTGTAGAAGTGTGCTGTGGCTATAACCCGTCAATTAATAATTGTAGTTATATCAACCATATCAACAATGAACAATATCAATTTGGTGCGAAAACGTCATCATGTGTTATTCAACCTCTTGAAAAATAAGTATGGATGAGTGGAAAACGTACAGTGGAAACGTATACCGGTAACGTAAAAGTCGATAACGAAATAGAACACGTAATGTTTAATCTGATAGACGAAGCTGCTTTCCTTCAACCTTACCTAATCATTATTTATCATTAATTATAATTAATTATAGTTAATATATATATATATATGTGTGTATGTAAGAAATGTATATATATATTATATGTAAGGGAATCGAGTAATTTGATAACTAAAAATAGTAGGGTGGATTTGGGTCATCTTGCGGTTGTTTTTTGAATAGTTGGGCATGTGGAAATAGTATTTTTACATGACCAACTATTCAAAAAACAACCGCAAGATGACCCAAACCCACCCTACTATTTTTACAGTCATCAAACTACACGAATAACTCTTAAAAACTTTGATGACCGTCATCAAAATGACCAAAAGTCTTCAAAGTACACGAATAACTCTTAGAAAAGTCATTAAACTACTCGATTGTCTTACACGGTAGCACGTCTAAATATCACAGTCAAAATTCTCACGACAAAATATCACGGACAAAATATCACGTCGACAGTATATCACAGCCATGCAGGAATTTATTGATGCTCAATGTTGTGTGTGTATGCTGTGAGTGTTGTACATAGCAGAATGGATAACGGTTCGCAGTTACGCCAGAGTGGTGGTGATTCCTGATGTACGCGGACTATTGAATGTAGATAATCATAATGATAATTTAGTATCAATTCGCCTTGAGTCTTGATTAATTGTATTGAATTTGAGATTGATGATGTTGCCGGATATGAAACGTTGATTGAAAGCGAATATTTTAATAAACACGCCGAGGTATTGAAGAACTATCATAAGTTGTGTATTTTGAAGAAAATTACATCGGTAATGCATTGACTCAAACCCACCCTATTATTTTCACATGTCCAACTATTCAAACAACAACCCAAAGACGACCCGAACCCACCCTACTATTTCCACATGTCCAACTATTCAAACAACAACCCAAAGATGACCCGAACCCACCCTACTATTTCCACATGTCCAACTATTCAAACAACAATCCAAATATGACCCGAACCCACCCTACTATTTTCATATGTCCAACTATTCAAACAATAACCCAAAGATGACCCGAACACACTCTACTATTTCCACATGTCCAACTATTCAAACAACAACCTAAAGATGACCCAAACCCACCCTACTATTTCCACATGTCCAACTATTCAAACAACAACCCAAAGATGACCCGAACCCACCCTACTATTTCCACATTCCCAACTATTCAAACAACAACCCAAAGATGACCCGAACCCATCCTGCTATTTTCATATGTCCAACTATACAAACAAAAACTCAAAGATGACCCGAACCCACCCTACTATTTCCACATGTCCAACTATTCAAACAAGAACCCAAAGATGACCCGAACCCACCCTACTATTTCAACATGTCCAACTATACGAACAACAACCCAAAGATGACCCGAACCCACCCTACTATTTCCACATGTCCAACTATTCAAACAATAACCCAAAGATGACCCGAACCCACCCTACTATTTTCACATGTCCAACTATTCAAACAAGAACCCAAAGATGACCCCAACCCACCCTACTATTTCCACACGTCCAACTATTCAAACAACAATCCAAATATGACCCGAACCCACCCTACTATTTTCATATGTCCAACTATTCAAACAATAACCCAAAGATGACCCGAACACACTCTACTATTTCCACATGTCCAACTATTCAAACAACAACCTAAAGATGACCCAAACCCACCCTACTATTTCCACATGTCCAACTATTCAAACAACAACCCAAAGATGACCCGAACCCACCCTACTATTTCCACATTCCCAACTATTCAAACAACAACCCAAAGATGACCCGAACCCATCCTGCTATTTTCATATGTCCAACTACACAAACAAAAACTCAAAGATGACCCGAACCCACCCTACTATTTCCACATGTCCAACTATTCAAACAAGAACCCAAAGATGACCCGAACCCACCCTACTATTTCAACATGTCCAACTATACGAACAACAATCCAAATATGACCCGAACCCACCCTACTATTTTCATATGTCCAACTATTCAAACAATAACCCAAAGATGACCCAAACACACTCTACTATTTCCACATGTCCAACTATTCAAACAACAACCTAAAGATGACCCAAACCCACCCTACTATTTCCACATGTCCAACTATTCAAACAACAACCCAAAGATGACCCGAACCCACCCTACTATTTCCACATTCCCAACTATTCAAACAACAACCCAAAGATGACCCGAACCCATCCTGCTATTTTCATATGTCCAACTATACAAACAAAAACTCAAAGATGACCCGAACCCACCCTACTATTTCCACATGTCCAACTATTCAAACAAGAACCCAAAGATGACCCGAACCCACCCTACTATTTCAACATGTCCAACTATACGAACAACAACCCAAAGATGACCCGAACCCACCCTACTATTTCCACATGTCCAACTATTCAAACAATAACCCAAAGATGACCCGAACCCACCCTACTATTTTCACATGTCCAACTATTCAAACAAGAACCCAAAGATGACCCCAACCCACCCTACTATTTCCACACGTCCAACTATTCAAACAACAATCCAAATATGACCCGAACCCACCCTACTATTTTCATATGTCCAACTATTCAAACAATAACCCAAAGATGACCCAAACCCACCCTACTATTTCCACATGTCCAACTATTCAAACAACCCAAAGATGACCCGAACCCACCCTACTATTTCCACATGTCCAACTATTTAAACAACAACCCAAAAATGACCCGTACCCACCATACCATTTCCACATGTCCAACTATTCAAACAACAACCCAAAGATGACCTGAACCCACCCTACTATTTCCGCATGTCCAACTATTCAAACAACAACCCAAAGATGACCCGAATCCACCCGACTATTTCCACATGTCCAACTATTCAAATGACAACCCAAAGATGACCTGAACCCACCCTACTATTTCCACATGTCCAACTATTCAAACAATAACCCAAAGATGACCCGAACCCACCCTACTATTTTCACATGGTCAACTATTCAAACAACAACCCAAAGATGACCCGAACCCACCCTACTATTTCCACACGACCAAATATTCAAACAACAATCAAAATATGACCCGAACCCACCCTACTATTCATATATAATAACTAATATTAAAATATATAATATTATAATAGTTGGACATCCACATGTCCAACTATTCAAACAACAACCCAAAGATGACTCGAACCCACCCTACTATTTCCACAATGCATTACGCAAATTCGGGCAGGTCGATAATGCGTGCTGATTTTTAGTTTAGCGTTTCCTTGCGTGTTTCAAATAAAATAATTTCATTGTGACATATTGTCGGGGTAGTTTTTCGTCGTGTGATATTTTGTACGTGTGATATTTTGTCCGAGTGATATTTTGTCCGTGTGATATTTTGTCCGTGATATTTTGTCAGTGTTATTTTGTCACTGACAAACTATCACGGACAAAACTATAAAGGACAGTGTTTGTCACTGACAAACACTCACAAAATATCACGGACAAAATAACACACGACAAAATATCACACGGACAAAATATCACAGGACAAAATATCACAGGACAAAATATCACGCGGACAAAACATCACACGTACAAAATATCACACGACAAAAAACGACCCCAACAATATATCACAATGAAATTATTTTATTAGAAACACGCAAGCAAACGCTAAACTAAAAATCAGCACGCATTATCGACCTGTCCGAATTTGCGTAATGCATTGTGGAAATAGTAGGGTGGGTGGGTCACGGTGGTTTGGTTGTCTGAGTACTTGGAAAGCTGATAAATCCAGTTAAAATAATTATTGAAATGTTATCCAAAATTTACACCCATCGCATGTATCGAGCATTTCAGATTTTCCCAGGGACAAAAGAATTTATTGGAATTTTGTTTGTATGCTTGTAGACTTTGAAGTGTTACTCATAAAAATACCTTCAGATTATATTCCTAATCTTCCCCATGATTATTTTGGTCTAAAAATCTATTTTACAACAACAATTATTTTACCACATTTATACAATATTGCGCTAAAGCCTTTTACTAATCGAATTCCGCCAGAATTGATTTGCTACTAACTTAAAAAGCGCTAAAAATGATTAATCAAATATTTCATTTCAACAATTTCGTTTCAATAATAGTGAAATCAATGAAGATAGCAAACTTAATACCAGGGTTCATTGAAAAGTGCTCAGCTTAACCAAGAAAGAAATCAATTTCTTCTTTTTTTCTTCAATTGTCATTACAGTGTTTTTTCTAGGTGAGGCTATGAAGTTTTTGATCCACCCTCCAGAATGAAATGAAGTCGTCTCAGTAGATAAATGAGCCTTTTTTACAAGGAATGCGTGTTAAATGCACCGACAAAAGAATCTGGATCTCCTCCGCTTGCGTATTCCTACAATACGGTTTAATAAATTATTCATTTATATTATTCGAATCTAATACACATAAAATATACTTTTTATATTTTTAATTTTTTATCAAACTTTGTCACGTGTTACTCTGTAAATGACGATTATAAAAAAAAATCTCTACAATACTTTCGGAGTTATTGTATAAAATGTGAAAATTTTTACCTCTCCCCATATCAACACAAATTAAACTGTTCAGTCTCTGATTTACAATATTCTCCAATATGCGATGATAAGTTATTGTTAAATTTGTTTAAAATATTGTTTAAATTGTTAATATTGTTTAAAATTTGTTAATATTGTTTAAAAATCACCAAGAGAGTTTATTTATTTTATTTTTTTTGTTTTAATAATAATATTGAGGCAAAAGACAGGTTAAAAACTTTTTGAAATTCGTTAAATCAAATTTTCATTCGAAGTAAATGATGGATTCTTCGGACCGAGTACTCTTCTCTTTTGTTTTATATTTGATGAAATAACATAATTCTTAAAACGATAACGATGTCACGTTCCGAGATAGTATATCACGTAAACAATATCTACTAATAAATAGGAATCATTTGGGTTTAAATAATATTTAGACTTAGTTAATTCTGAAAGAGATTTGCTTCGACTTGCTGTCTTTGTAACCAAATTGCTGAGCTGTTGTCGCGACCGTATCCGGTATAGTGTTCTACACCGAGCATACGCTCGCGAGGCATGCATTTGTACCTTTATTCTGAGGATCCCGGGCTTGAAAATGCTGAGCGGACGTGAGAACGCTTCTTATGACATTTTCTTGGACTCGCGGGCGAAGATCACCCCCCCATTCCTTGCTCGATGAGCGAGCTTATCGAGAAAGGAGTTGGGGGTGGGCAGTCTTTTACGAGTTCTAACAGCGCAAGCATCTCAAAGAGCACTCCTCGAGCAGTTTTTGCATAGCGGCCTCAAAATCTTTTATTGAATCCGCGATCTTATAAAAACGTACCATTCGGACGAATAGATCGAAAGGCGCCTTAAAAGTGTGTTGCGTCGCGAATTCAATCTGTTCCCGCTGCTATTAATTTTAAATAATCAAGTTTAACGTCCTGCCACGAACTCTTTCGCGTCGTGTAGAATTAAGAATTAATCCGATTGACCTTAAGTGTGTGTGTGTGTGAGTGTGCAAGGAGTGAAAATCAATTGTAAGCGTGTAATCGTATGTATTGGGTGTGAGCGTGTGAGAACTGCGTGAGCGTTACAGCCGACGACGCGTCAAGGACTGTAACCAAATTTGTAAGTACTTGTGTATCTTTTATCCGCGGCCGGACACGCGAGGTTCCCTCCAAGTCAACCTTCCGTTTCCGGTTACAAAGGTTGGAAAGACGCCACACGTGGCTTAAAATAAATTTCCTACGAATATTTATTTTATCCTAATATTCTGAGTTGCTACTGATTTACTAATCTTCCCTGACAAACCATACTCCTTGAATCGCCCTGTAGAGGACGAGACTAGAACGTACCCACAATAAAAATAATAATAAACTGCTCGCGCTTCTCGCGAGTAGGTTAACTTTGGCGTTCGCACCGCTCCGAACGTAACAACGAAATTGATCGTTATTTATTCTACGAACATCACGTTTTACGTGTACTTGAATTTGTAGATAAATACGACGTAAAATTTGTATAAATTGAAATATACTTTAAGCGTCGCGATGATGCGAATGTACCTTTTGTCGACATAACATTTGGTCATGTCGAAAGATCAATTTTTTTATTCGAAATATATATAGATATGAATATATATATAATATAAATGACGAAATAATAATTGTATCAATGTGGTTTATAAATGGAGAGATAACCGAAATATTTGAAAATTTTACAAAAAACTAGAAGAAGGATGAACTTAAAGATGAATAATAGTTACGATATTTATTACTATTTTTTTTATTGTTAAGTTCCCATTCGATCGATTAGCTCGTATTTTTAGTTAGATCCGCCTGATGCAAGCAATTATTGAACGATATTGGCCGGATGAAAGTTTCGGAAAATGACTAACGTTCTATTGTATTTTGGACCAAAACTCACAGTTTTGAAGCCCAATTCACGTGCCACTCTGCATTTTTTTTTTTCATGCTACAAAACAATAAATACAGATGTTTTAAATTACGAAAAATTTCAAGGTTAATTGTGTTGCGGAGGCATATACATCTAGCAGAGTTAAAAAAAGTTCATTTTTCATTTATTTTTACGTTCAACGGGCAGGAATTTTCGGTGAAAGTTTTTAATCAAAATTATAAAAATCACACACAGTTAGTTCAGGCACTTAATTTTTTACAAGATTATACCTCAGTTTATTACGCGTTTTTATAGAAACGACTTCTTTTGAACCAGTACCAGAAATATATGGAAAACCTCTCGACCAGTTGGTTGGAAATTTTTTGGGGTCGTTCAAAGCACTGTTATCTATCTTGTATCCTTCCATTTTTTTCATGACACTTAGTTTTTGTTGTTTTCAAGAGAAAGCTTAAGAATATTAGTTTGTATTTATTTTATTAAATTAATTTTTTCAATTGATTTTTGGCGAAACTACTATTGGTACCGTTTGAAAGTTTATTTCAAAAGAAGATTTCTTCAGGATGCTGTGTGGATACACAAATTTTTGAAAACAAAAAAATTTTGTTTCTCATAATCTAAGTTTCTCTTCAAAAAATGCTAACGCTTCTATGGCTTTCCAAAAACATATTTTATTTATTTTCAACCCTTTAAGGTGTCATGCCACCTCAATCGTAGTTTTAGCAATACTCACTTGTGTATTACGCTTCGTTCCTCATTCGTGAATTCTGGAGCGAATACTACATCAGTTTTGGAATCCCCTTTCACATAGTTACAGAGTGTTTCTCGGGCTTTTTTCGTTAATATCGATGAAACGTTGGTGGAATTCAACTTGAGACCAAAACCTTTGTGACTCAATTGCCTCTCGATACTAGGTGTCAATGCCCCCTCAATGATTAGTAAAAAATGTATTTCTCTGTACGTAAAACAAGGGTTTCTCTCCTTCAAACTGTAAAAATGGTCGAAAAAATATTTTCATCTTACTTACTAAAAATCATCTTTCTTCTCCATTTTGTGCTCAACATTTGCTTTGCTAATGGCTGCTGTTGTTTGTATAACATCAGTAGGCGATTCTTCCAGATGTTGCATTACAATAATTTCTCCGTAAGGTGGATTTGATATTTTAATTTTTTTACATGGATTACTATCTTGAGATTAGATGAAATTAATTTTGCTAGTTGAAACATTGTGATTGTTGGATCCGGATTCGCAAGGTGCCGTTTTTAGTCCTTAAGATTGAATAATAGAAAAAAATTTATTTTTACGGAGGAGCTAAGAAATACACATGTTATTTGAATATTTAATGAAATGTAACAGTGCGTTACATTTCGACATATATTTTACGAGAACTCACAGTTCTTTGATGTACCTTTGACCTTGGAGCTCGCGGCGTCCGAAGCTTTAACAAAAGTTCTTTGCAATTTCGATTTTTGCCTCTCTCTGTATTCTGTAGCAACGTCCTGCCAAAGTTCTGCTACCAAATGCATTGTTTATTTTGGATATCTGTGAGAAAGTACAAAAAAATATTCAATTTTCTTTACTTTTTTTTGTTTTAATAATAATATTGAGGCAAAAGACAGCTTAAAAACTTTTTGAAATTCATTCAATAAAATTTTCATGAAATTTTTTAAAATACCTTAGCAAAAATTAACGCTCGAAACGTTCACTATCGACCAAACATTTCTTATGATGGGTACCACTTAAGGAGGAACGACGAGTTTGCCTATACTCACAAAAATTCTAATTCCACATATACCAAAATGACTCCCCTCATCGAGCGAGGCTACATTTTATTTATTAATTTACTCACGCTCAATTTTCCAATGGCATTCACAAAAATGTTTTCATGAGATTTTTCTGTACAGTCGAATAAATAATAGGATCCAATTTTTTGTTTAACCTCCTTGGGAGATCACGACACTGGAACAACGTTTACAATTTGCATATCGTCAAAATCCATCAATTTCAGCATTTCTTTGGCAGCCTTGTGTTTAGCATCTTTTTCGTTCGACGCTGTCCCACAAGCGGATATGGAACGACGACAACTAACCTTTTATGTACAGTTAGGTGATTGCGTACTCTGAGTATCGGAGAAAATAACATAATTTCGTACACCCCATATTTTTTTCACAGAGTACTCTCGTACAGTTCAAACAGGTGTTTTCCTCATCAGCTTGAATAAAAGACAAATTTGATTAAAAAAAATTAGTAATTCATGTTTTCTTTTCATACATTATTATATTAATCGTAATAGAACGTTTCAAAATTGAGAACTTCTTTTCCTCTTATTTATGCATTCATATGTTTATTTTTTCTTAATTATTTGGTTACTTGCTTCTTTTTGATATTATTCATAAATTTACAAATACTCACAGATACGAATCATTGTTAAATAAATTTTTGAATCACGACTCGTAAGTTTGAAGGTTGTATATGGAAAATTAAGAAATTCTGAAAGGCTCAAACTCTAACAGACACGCTGTAGGTTTTATACCTATTGTGCTTTGTATTTGTAGGTTTGCTTCTTTCATAATTTATTCCGTTTGTGGATTTAACATGGCAAATATATTTTTTTAGAACATCCTGGCAAATCTAAATCCTTCCCATTTCCACCAAGTCGAATATACTATATCCGGATGCAAATGTATACGAACTGGAGCTTTAATGGTTGCGACGTTCCAAGTAATAACGAAAGTGTCAAAGCCGCTTCTTAACAAAACATTTATGGCTGTCGGATGCCACAGAACCATACCAACTCGTTTCTGATGCAGTTGGAGATATACCACCACCTATAACAAATAATGAAATGCTCATTATATATAAAGGCAATTATGAGAAAGGGTATAATGCACGAACAATAAATAATAACATAATACGTTAAACAATTTAAAAATATTTTAACGACATACAATTATTATTGATTTTCAATAACTATAATTTAATATTACTAATTATTATATCATTTCACTTATTTTTTATATTTACTTGTTTTTAAAACGATTTTTCAAGGAATAACCTCACTTTATTACAAACTTCTCGTATTCCAGCATCATTATATTTAGTTGACAAGAGAAGAACCTTCTCTCTTCTTCTGTCGTCGTCGTCGCCTCCAAATCTGTAATTGTCCAATTATCGACGACATTACTCGTTGCGACATCTGACTTCTTCAGCATCTGTAATTTGCTCGCGTTTTGGCTGCATTTTGTTCTAATTTACTTCTTCTTTCGCTAGTTTTTTCGCTCAATTGATACTACCCTACCTACCGACAGAAGAAAACGACGACGACGATGATATTTATTATCATCTTCATAATCGACCGATCATCGTCTTCTATTTGTTTTTTGACGATTGTCAGATTGTCGATTGTTATTTATTATATATATATATATATATACTTGTTGTTTGTTGCTAACGGCTACGTCGTCGTCGTCGTCGTCGCGGCGTCGTCGTTGGTCATTCTTCATTGATTCTTCATTGGGGTGTTATATAGAAAAAAGTTCTCCGCTTTGCGAATTTGCTACTGTTACATTTATATATTCAATTACAAAAATGGAGCAGTCATCATCAGACGAGCAGGAGCCACCACCTTTAAGACCTTACAAAACGACGAGGACTTTGTACAAGCATGACGGCCACGAGTATTATCTGAGAGGCGGAAAAAAATCAAAGCACGGAGAAGATGAAGAAAATAATGGTGGTGAGGAAACTACAGAAGATGCATCAAGAAGAAACCCTTCTTCTGAACCACCACATACCATGTAAGTATACAGTTTTTTTACTTAATTCGAAAGCTACATGACACGCTGCATTCCATAAGGTATAAAATAATTACATACACGTACATAAAATTTTTAATATATTTACAAAACAAATAAAAACTTTTTTTTTTTACATTATTTTTACATACACATTACATGAAAGATTTAAAAGTTAACAGAAAATATTAATGAAAAAAAATGTTATAGCAAGAGTATGTATATGAAGTGAACGTTAAAAATAATTATTGCTTCGAAAAAAAATATCGGATCGAAATATATTCCATGAGAAAAATAAAAACGAAAATATACTCCAATAGGATAAAAACGCACTGATAAAACAACTTCAGTTATAATTAATCATTCCATTTATTTGGCAAGGGTTTTACTGTTTCTTCATTCCTTTATATTATGTTCCTGGAGCGAGTTAGAAAACAACCCAAAATTATGTAGTAAAAAAGATTTTTTGATCATTTTTTCGAAACTTATTTTTTTTTATTAACTTCGTTTTTTAATATAAATGAAATGCTTAATAATGAAACACCTTCATCTTAGTAATCATAAACGAAATACAAATTTTTGTAAATAGACATTAGTAATGAGGTATCGACTCTCCTTGTTAATATTATTTTATATTTATTAAATACTTTTTCTCGAAACTGGAAACGGCTGATTTTTTTAAGTTTCTTTATACATTTTATTTTAAATTATTTTTCGAATATAATGAGCGAACATTTGTCTTCGCGAGACTGGTAATCGAGTCGATAAAAATTTTTAATTTATCGTGTTTCTATTAACAGTCTACTCTTCTAATAACCCTTTTTTCTTGTTTCGACTACTGTCTAAGGACCAAAACCGAACGCGACTTTTATTGCGGAATTGCATAACAATGTAGTCCGCTCTTCACAAGAACTATCTCTTACATTGTACCAAGCTTCCTTCTTACAATAGCCATGTATAATAAGCGTTTAATTTTTCTTTTATTTCGTAGAATCGTTAAATGTATAATGCTAATTTGATAGAAACACAAACGCCGATTTTATGTTGCGAACTGCTCTGACCACAACTCCGGTTTTCAATATTATGACTAGAATTGCGCGTACACATTTATCATATAATATATATCATGTATGTGTGGTCGTACTACATTCAATATTAAAGACTGCGCAATAACCATATTTTAGTAGTTTTTAGACACTGAAGCATGGAAACTTTTTTCATGCATTAACGTTTTAAAGTCTCGAAGCAGACGCATTTTTTATGAGCTATGAAAAACATTCGTTTCATAACATTTATTTTCAACAATACCCATCATATATGAATTTACAAAACATTTTTAAATGTAACATTTTTTTATTACGCAAGCAAATGTATAAATAATAAGTTACATTACATTAATTATTTTACCTCAAATACTATTTTTTTTTAATAAAACATGAATTTATTAAAATAAATTCAGTAATTTATGAATTTCTTTTTCGAAAAAAAAAAAAAACAAAAAATTCATACAAATAAGCAATTACAATTTTTTGTTAAGTTGCTCGAATCGTTTATGAGCAACAAACATACTGCTCAGCATTAGTGACTAAAGTGCAACAGTGTTAACAATAAAATAAATTATTTATCTCACGAGGATGCTTATTGAGGTACAATTATAGGTCAGTAAAAATTCTACTTCCAAGCTTCCTTATAGACGATTTATAAATGAAGGAAATAAGGAGATAAACTCTGTTCTCGTTTAGCAAGAGAGCGAAGGCTAAATCTTTTATTTTTTCTGAAACATTTATTGTTTACAAGAAAACTTGTAACCTCTAAACTGTTGTCTCTCTCGCACTCATGGCAGAACATGTGTCGTTTAATTGAAAGAGTTAGTGTTAATATTACGAATTTACCATAGTTTTCATAGGTTTTTTATCGGGGATCAAATTCACATGAAGAAAGTAAAGTTAATGTAAAAACAATAACATGATAATATTAATCCACAAATATTAAATTTTGGAGAAGTTATTACTATTTAATTTATGACTAAAAAGTTTTTAAGAAATGGGAACTAAGAGCGTAACAAGTCTTTTTTACTGTCTCGTATCATTCGTTGCAGGAATGTGTAAAAAGGACATGTTAATCTTGTGATTTTTTTATAAATATATTCAAAACTTTCATAAATTCATCTTTACTCGATTGTGCTTCGAGTATGATAAATATACGACTACCGTGACTGTTCGTTCTCGTTCCCAACTGGAAACGAGTCTGCACTTATACTTTGTCATGTATGCGAGGATTGTTGGCTCACCAAAGCGACATTGATATTCTAAAACCTTTACATTTTATATACGATTTTTCACACTATTCAATATGTTGCTATAAATATTTTTAATAATATTGATATTGGAAAAACATAATAATTATTTTTTCTGCTTCCCAATATCTACACATTTTACTTTGAACGATTTATAAACTTTAACGTTTGTTGCTGAACGCTACATTTTTAGTTACTTTTCAATATTTGAATATGTAAGCAAATATATAAGATTTGTATATTTTTCTAAACATTAAAAACAGAGTTTGTTCCATTTGAATATAAAATTGTAAACAGTTTTTGATGCGGGTGCGATAATGTTTAAAATCGTTAGCAAAATTGAGGAAACGATAGAAAACAAATTTCACTCCTTTCGCGAACTATACATACACATACTCACACAAATACATTAATAAATATTAATGAAAATGTGGAATGTATGAACAAGAGAACGCGATGATGATTTTTTTTTCTTCTCTGAGTCCCTTGGACACGTTTTTCCCTCTCCATTTACATATAATACAGTAAATATGTAATTCAATGATTTTACACAACGATAACATTATTCTTATGAGAAAATTACGATTTTTGTAAATAACGTTTGTAACGTTGCTAAAGTGGCAAAAGCTCACAAAATTTTTCGGTGTAGTTATTCGGCAAATAATCTTTGGGCTCTCACTTGTCCCATCCTCACCAGTGCTCAACTTCCTCGAGTGTCGTTACAACGAAAAGTACAATAATCTTTTGAAGCCATAATCGTACCCAATAGTATGTCCGCGTTTCGACGGTCACCTATCGTCAAAGTAGACTTCGGATATATTTTGTGGTTTTTGACAAATATATAATCCACGTATGTTTCTGTATTCCCATTACGACCTCTTTTCTCTCCGAACACGTCTCTATGCAACGTACCGAACTTCCTTCCTTATCCTTTCATAATTGAAATTCTTTGATATGGTTTCTTGAAGAATGTCACAATCTTTGACGATAATAAAATAAACCCGTTCCGTAACATCGCTCTCTCTCTCTCTCTCTCTCTCTCTCGTCTCTCTCTCTCTCTCTCTCTCTCTCTCTCTCTCTCTCTCTCTCTCTCTCTCTCTCTCTCGTCTCTCTCTCTCTCTCTCTCTCTCTCTCTCTCTCTCCTCTCTCTCTCTCTCTCTCTCTCTCTCTCTCTCTCTCTCTCTCTCTCTCTCCTCTCTCTCTCTTCTCTTCTCTCTCTCTCTCTCTCTCTCACTCTCTCTCTCTCTCTCTCTGTCTCTCTGTCTCTCTGTCTCTCTGTCTCTCTGTCTCTCTGTCTCTCTGTCTCTCTGTCTCTGTCTGTCTCTCTGTCTCTCTGTCTCTGTCTCTCTCTGTCTCTCTCGTCTCCTTTTAGTAAAGTCACGCGTCTGTCCATCGCTTTCGTCAAACTTAGCGGCCTTTGGCTGCTTTGAGGATTGTCGCGATAGATTTTCCTTTTATTTATAAATATAAAAAGAATAATCTTTGAAGAGTATATACGAAGGTTCTGATTATACATAAATACTGTCAGATTAATCATTGATATAAATAAATCAGATTATCAAGTGTTTACCGAGAAAAAATTAATTTCATTTCAAATTTAAAAAATTGTAACATTTTTTTCAAAAATCTGATACACGAAAACAAATTATTAATATGTTTATTTTAAAAACAGTCTTAGTAATTTTTTTACCATCCACAATTCCATTAGTGAACATGTAAATTTCTATTTTAATTCATTTTGTCCATTATCATGGTATTGAAATATCCATCGTTGCAAATCACAAAAGTATTTTTTTAAATTAAGTTCTACATTTTTAATATTTGCAAAATATTTTTTACCACATTCGGTGTTTGTATACCAAAAAAATATCGGATAACTTTGGTAGTTAAAACTACAAAGTCATTTTGACATTATTGAGGATAAAAATCAAATTCATTGAATTCCAATGATGAAAGTTTTAGTTATTTCGATAATATAAATTCCTTGGATCCATTACTTTTAGGACACTGCATATACGTGCGTGCGTATTCAACACACAATAAATTTATGTAATTACATATATATCGTTTTTTTTTAAATTATTTTGTTACATTTAAGTAAAGGAAGGGGTCAGAGTTTAACTTAGACTATGCTGCCGTTAGTTCTTAACATTACCCTGGTAGTGTCTGTATCCAGTAGAACGTCATTGGTCAATGCAGGATCGATTTTGATCTACAATGAATTGTTTATTCTTCTTGTTAGACCACCGCCCCAATTAGACAATGTCCAGTGATAAGTTTAGCCATGTTTTTCCTGATGTTGCAGTACCCGATATTGTCTGTCTTCGTGTTTTTTTCCATGTCAACAGCCCACTAGTGTCACTGTAAAAAAAAAAATTATTAATTTTATTTATCTAAACTCGTTGAAACAAATACTTTTGAGCACAAAAATTATTTTAAAAAATTTACTTGCAAAGTTAAGAGTAACATAATCGTTACTATTATTAACAGAATTTTATAATTAATAAAAATAAATTTTTTCCTATATTTATTAACATTTTTCTAATTGTAATGAAATAATTTACTTTTTTTAATTTTTTGTATGTTTTTTTGAAGCTACTATATTTTTTTTTTACTTTCTGCTGCTGCCAGGTTCTGTGCTATCGACCATTTATGAGTATCCAGAAATATATACTCCAGGATGAGACTTCAGTTTAAATTTAGTTTCCACTTCGTAGAGTGACTGCAGCAGATCGAGACTTCATATGTCAGCTTACATTATGCCAGATTAACAACCGGAGCAGTCGCCGATCCAGAGGCTTATTTTCCGAAAAAAAAGTAATTTCTAGCGGAGAAACGTGCAACCACGTGGAAAGGACCAACCGCTCGAGCATTACAGCTGCTTATTCAATAATTACCTTAAATTTGAAAAAAAAAAAATTTTTTCATTATGTAATAATAATTTTTTAATTTATAATATACGATTTGAATAGGAAATTTTGTATACTTAAAAATACTTGCCTTTAAATCCAAGGTGGTAAGTTTTATTTTCCTTCCAACAGCCACTCCCTAGATTTTGTATATTTATTTTTGGCAACTATTAAGTTTGTCGTCAAGAATCACTACAAGGTCACAAGCCTCTATCTCCACTTATTACTTAGGATCACGAATCTTGGCAATACTCGTGGTGGCAAACGGGCTGAAGTAAGCCTCGATTAATTGAGCAAAGTAACACTGCGACTAACTGGGTGATTAATAGTTTGGTCTCCCGTTGAAATGAGAAAAGCTCTTGGAGTTCCAGTTTAGCCTCAAAGTCTTCCAGCTCCTCTTCAGGCCTCATTTGTAAATTATTTAAGGATATCTGGATGAAATAAAAAAATTATCAATTATTTTTATATGGTTAGGACAATTATAATATTAACAATTTTGATAAAAAATTAACCTGATAATAGTAATGTGCGGTGAAACCCTGTCCAGTTATTATTTTCTCCATTAAACTATCAATGGCAGGAATTGTCTCACGATTATTTTTACCACATAAAACATTGCTGTATATCCCATACGACTCTTCTCGTCCAGTAACGAATAACCGGTACTAAAAAATAAGCAATGTTTGTAACCTCAATTAAAAAATATTTAGAAAAATAATTTGTAATGAAATAAAAATTTTTACTTTTTTTGTTTTAATAATGCACAATTCTTAGCAGTCACTATAAAAAATACGATGATGGTACACGAGAAAACAATTATTACCACTATAGGCTGCAAATAACAACCCTGAACTGTGATGTTCTTTGAAACGACAGGTTGAATAACAATCTGATAACGATTCCAATTCGATTCCGTTGTATCGTAAACGTTTTGAAAACAATATTGTTGAAGCTACGGTTAATCACATATTATTTATTAGGCACTGTTGAAAATTTGTTATAATTAAACTTTATTTTTTCAATCTTCTATCTATAATAAAAGTAACGTTTATCAAAAGTCGAAACTTACCGTTAAATTTAAGGGTATGGCTCAGTCGGTATCTCGCCATCGTGAGTGTCAGAGGGATAGTTGCAAATTTTGAAAGTTACATTATTCGACACGGTTTTACCGATTACAAAAAGGCCCTGACAGCTCATTTTTGCCTTCGTCCTCCTGCGTGGGCTGACAGAGCTTTTTTGTAATCGGTCAAACCGTATCGAAGAATTAAAATTTCCAAAATTTGATGTGAGGTTATATGACTTATCCATCCTTTGAAAACCTTGCAACTGTTGAAATATATTAAATATGAACCGAATATGAGGGTATCATAAACCATTATTGATTACAAAATTTTTTGCTTTCAGTTATCTCCGCTGCAAACATTATAGAAAAGGCTGCAGGGGTACTGCTAATTTCAAGGAAGGAGACCCTTCATCTATACAGGCAAGAAAACCCCATAGGGATAATTGCCAAGAAATGTTTCTTTTCGAAAAAAGAAAATTCCGAGAAGCATTATTTTTAAATATGCAAACAATGTTAGGCACGCCTTCGTACGTTTATGACATGACAAGCCGAAGGTAATAAATATTTAAATATGATTTGTAAATATTTTTTAAACTTATCAATATTGTCCTACGTAGAAAAAAAAATATGAAAACACAAGTTTTATATTAAAGGTTATTTACAAAGCTTTAATTAAAAAATATTTTGCACAATATTTAATGCATATAGAACATTTTTATAATATTTTCTATCTTAAAAACGTTATTTTTTGAACAGTTGTTGGTCGCTCCAAACGCCTAGTCGGCTACTTGGGTACCCTATATTCGGCCTTTTTTCTATTGGTTCGAATTGCCTGGGGTCGGCGCTGTAGTCAGCCACCTTAATTACTGGGCTATCTGATCAAATAAAAGTTGGTCATCTGAACTCCGATGCGTTTTCGTATTACCGGTTAATTGAAAAATCATAATTTAGTTAATAATGTTTAAAAATTTTTTTCAATAATGTTTTTAAATATATATTATCTATTTATATACAGTACAAATTGGTGCCTCATACAACAAATGTACTAAAAAGTACTAGTTGTGAGTAGGGGAGGCCTTAACATTGAATTTTAAATTTCAAGTGTAAGGTCCAGTAGTAAGCCTGGAGAAAATATGTATTTCGATATATTTTGTAATGCTCCTTATATAAAATTTTTAATCCATGTACGTAATATACAAACTCGCATACTTCTCTCTAAATTCTTATTTCCAATTAAAATTTTACTCTTTATAATTTTTTATAATAATTAAATTTTTGTAAATATCTTTTAATTTTTATTTATTTTCAAAATTTTTATGCTTTTTTATGCTATTTAAGTAATTTGTTATGGAATTGTTATTGATCCCAAATTTTTTTCTCACATTCGAAAACTTTTATTGCATTTTATTATTATTAGAATGTATATTTAGGTTTCACATTTTTTAAATATTTGTTTTTAATTTATTTAAAATATAGTTATTCTTTTTTACTGATTATTTTATTCGTCATATTTTCTCAGAATTACCGTACGTTTGAAGTAATGAAATAATGTTATGAGTATTAAAGGATTATAATGAGGTTTGAATTTATTTCAACAGTTACTAGACAAATACTTAATAACAAATTTTTAGTCTCGATATAGTCGCGACACGGTAGCTCTAAATTAAATAATGCTTCCAATTTTAGTAAAAATTTTAAAAAAAATTCGCTTCAGAGACTACATTAATTTTAGTTCAACAATAATGATTGTAGACAAAAAATGATTAGGACCAAATTTGTACACAATTTAATTTATTTCAAGTTCAGTCCTAAGCATTGTTTATCAAAATTTTACAATTGACGAGTTAATTTAAAAAAAAAAATTTCCCCCAAAAATAAAATTGCAGTCGACGTCATTGTAAAATTCGGTCGAAAAACTGAATTTTGACTACCAATTACCCATCGCAGCAATTGCAAAAAAATGTTTTAAATTTTTTCAATATCAATACTTTTTTTTGTAAATAGCGACTGGACAAAGTAGAGTACAATATTTCATAAAAAGGAGATAACGAAGAAAGAAAAAATTTTTAAAGCGGTAACAAATATATATTTAATAAAAAGGAGATAATATGAATAAAGCAAAATTTTTCAAAGTGGGAACAAACATGTTTTTAATAAAAAGGAGATAATAGGAAGAAAGAAAAAAATTTCAAAGCGGGAACAAAGATATAAAAAAAAACTTACTTTACATCGTCAGATCTATTTAAATTGTTGCGTTGCGAGAAGTAATTCTACCCAAAGAGCATTTAAGTCCAACAACAAGGGTCTATATCGACGAACCACCTCCAAACATATAACTAGTTCTAAAACATACAAAAATAAATGGCATTAATATAATTTATAAATAAAAAAAAAATTAAAATAACATTTTCCTGCACATATACCTCAAAAATTGAAGCTAGAGACAAAGCTTAAAAACATTTGTTATATTCTTAATCGGCTGGCTCAAAAGTAGGCATATAATAGAAAAAATATTAAAAATAATAGAATAATAATGTAAAATAAAAAAAATATGAAAAACGATAAAATAAATTAAATATAGTACATAAAATAAAGTTAATGGAAGAGACATGAGCTTACAAATTAAATATCACTTACCAGGATAATTGTTTGTATATTTAGTCCATTGCAAATTCTCCTAAATTAACCAAGCACTGAAAAACTATAGTTATCATTTAACAAATCTTTTACATAATAAGAAATTTAAGGACCAATATTTTGTAATGATTTATGGGGAGGACATATGCAAATTTTTATTTATATATTATTAATGAAAAATATTATAACAAATTATATTATCGTTATTTATGGTTTTACAATTTGCTCCTTAATCTACAGATCTTCTTTTTCTATGCCGTATCAAATAACTCTGTCATGCAGATTTATTCGTTTCTTATATGTTTTAATAATCCCTCTTTCGTTTATATTGTCGTTTGTTTTTTTATTGCAATTTTAACACCACTCACAGATCCTTCAGCGTCCAGCTTTGAGGTATCCCTTATTTTTTAATTGGACTTTCTCATTCCCTAATGATTGTTCATTATTCTTCTGCGTTATTATTTTTCATCACCGACATACCTTATTCATTTTCATCTTTAGCAGCGATGACTGATGAGCATTATGAGGAATTTTTAAAATTTTTTCTAGTTTTGTCATTACTTCATTTTAACTTTTAATTGTCTCTTTATGAGAATCGCTGAATGTGATATTTTTTAACTATAGAAAACTCGTATTCTGTAGCATTGTTGTTGAAGGTTTCCTCAGTTTTATTTCTGGTATCTATTGCAATATTAATATTTTCTTGGAAATGTTCTTTCTCATGTTCATTCTCTATATTTTAATATCTCAGAATATAGAAAAAATGTAGACAGGTTTCTTATATAATCCAGTAATGCCTCTGCAATTTGGTGTTTTGTGTATTCCGAATAAAAATTTGTTATGTACTTTCACAGTTTGCGTTAATGCTTTTTTCCTTCATATATTTTTAATATGGTATCTGGAGGATTGCTTACATCGCTATATGTTTTATTCTCAAAACTATTTTCTTGTCGTTTGCATTTAACTCTCAATTTGTAACTCCAGTGCCGGATCGTTAACCGTCCAGTTTTAAGATGTACTATATTTTTCAATAGGATTTACTAATTCCAGAACGACTGTTCATTATTCTTCTGTACTTTTATTTTCCATTATCGAAATTCCTAATTCCTACATTTAAATTATATTTAATACAATTAAATTACATTTAAAATTCCCATTTCATATTCCTTCAGCCATTAAATTGGATAAAAAATAATGCCATTGAAAGGAATTCAGCGGACTGTGACAAGATGGGATGGAAAATACGGAAAACATTGTTAAACCTTAAAAAATTGAAGACATTCTATTAATTTGAATTAGCGACAAATGTCACAAACAAATTTAATATAATGAGATTTACGGCGATAAATGAAATGAAAATGAGATACCCATGATTCATTAAATAAAATTTTTCCTCTTTGATTAATTGATATTTTGGTTTACTTTTACTACTTGCGTCATTGCATTTTCATTCTCATTGATATTGTTATTTTATGAGATTTCTTTTAGTCTCTGGAGGATTTGTTACATCGCTGGTCGTTTTATCGTAAAAATATTTTAAAATTTTCCTTTTCATTTCGCTTCAATTTGTAACTCTCCAATTACGGATCCTTATTATTCCAGTTATAAGGTGTCGCTTGTTTTTTCATCGGATTTTCCTATTCCGGAATGATTGTTTATTATTATTCTATACTATTATTTTTCATCACAGAAATTCCTGATTTCCCATTTTATCTTAAGCAGTTATTAGTGGTGATAATTTTACGAAATTTTGGATATATTTGCTGGTTTTTTCATTGATTTTTTTTTCACATTAAATATATTCTTCATCATGCTCGCGATCCTCATTTTTTCTCTACACTAAATTCTTTTTCTTTCACATTGTTGTTGAAGTTATTCTCAGTTTTATTTTTAATATATATTGGAAAAGAAGTTTTTCCTTGAAATTATTATTCTTCATTTTTAGTTTGGATATCTTCTCATACCTGAGAATATATAAAACTGTTTGAGAGGTTGCTTATATAGTCCAGTAATTCCTCTGCAGTTTGGTTTTTTTTGCATTATGAATATTTTTGGGTACTTAGACAAATAGCGTAATTGGTTTTTTTAAAATATTTTTTGTGTAGTCTCTGGAACATTGATTATTTTATTTTTTTTAATTATTTTTAGTTTGGATATCTTCTTTATCATTTGTGTCATTTGTTATCTTTATCATTTTTAGTTTGGATATCTTCTCATACCTTAGAATATATAAAACTGTTTGAGAGGTTGCTTATATAGTCCAGTAATTCCTCTGCAGTTTGGTTTTTTTTGCATTATTAATATTTTTGGGTACTTAGACAAGGCAGGGATACAACTCTATTCTTTATATCTCTATTCTTAAATAACTCTATGCTGCACATCTCTATTCCTCTACATCTCTATTCTTAAATATCTCTATTCTGAATAACTCTGTGGTTAATTAAACTGTATTCGTAAATAACTCTATTCTTAAATATCTCTTTGCGTAATTATCTCTGTTCCTGAACATCTCTTAAATATCTCTATTCGTAAATATCTCTTATCTCCTACATCTCTATTCTTATATATCTCTATTCTTAAATATGGTTAAAGACAACTCTATTCTGATACATCTCTATTCCAACTCATCTCCATTCCAAGACATCTCTATGCTCGATAAAAATAGGGTACGTTCGACTTGCACGCGTTCAGCGCTGTAAGCGCTCAAAGTGCGTTCGACTTGGCACCGTAAACGCTCACGAGCGTTGAGACGGTTACGTTTACCACCATGTTCGCCCAAGTCGAACGCGCACAAACGCTTTCAACGCTTCAAACGCTTTCAACGCTGTGAGCGTGCAAGTCGAACGTACCCATAATTGACAATCAAGCTGTATATTATGATAAATTATCGGCGGTCGAAATAGTAGAGCGAATAAAATTTTATAGGCTGATCGACTAAGAAATTGAACTCTCGGATCTTGGCATAACTATTACATGTTTTTGTAAAATTTAAATTATTTAATTGAATATTATTATGTATTTTAATGATCATAGCAATTGCATTTGAAGAGACAGAATCAATGTTTCGGCGGTAACTTTGACCTGTTCATAGAATCATAGAATCATAGCGTGGTGAGTTAATGCAAAATCTCGAGTATCGATACTCATCACCACGCTATGATTTTATGATTCTATGAACAGGTCGAAATACCGCTGAAACATTTATTCTGTCTCTTCAAATGCAATTGTTATGATCATTAAAATACATAATAATATTCAATTAAATAATTTAAATTTTACAAAAACATGTAATAGTTATGCCAAGATCTGAGAGTTAAATTTCTCCGTCGATCAGTCCATAAAATTTTATTCGCTCTACTATTTCGACCGCCGATAATTTATCATAATATACAGCTCGATTGTCAATTATTTTTGTTAAGCATAGAGATATCTTGGAATGGAGATGAGTTGGAATAGAGATGTATCAGAATAGAGTTGTCTTTAACCATATTTAAGAATAGAGATATATAAGAATAGAGATGTAGGAGATAAGAGATATTTACGAATAGAGATATTTAAGAATACAGTTATTTACGAATACAGTTTAATTAACCACAGAGTTATTCAGAATAGAGATATTTAAGAATAGAGATGTAGAGGAATACAGATGTGCAGCATAGAGTTATTTAAGAATAGAGATATAAAGAATAGAGTTGTATCCCTGCCCTTAGACAAATAGCGTTATTGGTCTTTTTAAAATATTTTTTCTGTAGTCTCTGGAATATTGATTACAACGTTAACTGTTTTATAATATAGCATTTTATTATTATCGTTTTTATTTTTTTCACCATTTATCACTCCGGTAACTGATCTTTCGGCTTCAAGTTTTGGGTTGTCGCTCTTTTATGAATAGGATTTTTCAATTCCAGAATGATTGTTAATTATTATTCCCTATTTTTATTTCCCATTACCGAAATACCTCATTCGTAAACTTAAATTACATTAAATGCAATGAAATGAAATCAAAAATTCCCATTCAATATTCCTTCAGCCATTAAATTAAAAAAAAAATTATTGCATTGAAAGGAATTGAGCGGACTGCGTAATAAGATGGGATGGAAAGGGAGAACATGTTGTGAAACCTGAAAAATTATTAGATATCCTTTAAATTAAAAATTTATAAAAATTAATAAAAAAAATGTAATAAAATATTATTTACTACGATAAATAAGAAGTTAATGAGATATCATATATTAATAACATTATATTTAGCCTTTTTGAGGAATTTGTATTATTGCTTACCTTTACTACTCGACATTCATAATTCTATTATATATATAGTAGTTATGACTTGTTATTATGTAAATTTTTTTGTATCTTTCCTTGTTTTTTAATATATATATTTTTTTAACATTTTATAGCCTCCTTATGAAGCGACCTGACCCTGATTTTTCCTCTATAAACTCGTATTCTGTCACATTGTTCTTGAAGCTGTCCTCACTTTTATTTTTAATATACATTGGAATATTACTTTTTCCTTGAAATAACTTTTCTTCATTTTTGGCTTGGATATTTTCATACCTGAGAATATATAAAATTTTTTTTAGAGATTGTTTATATGCTCCAGTAATGCCTCTGTATCTTGGTATTTTATGTTTTATGAATGATAATATTTTTGTGTACTTACGAAAATTGCGTAATTGCTTTTTTTTTTATTCTCAACATATTGTCTTGTACTCTAAAGAGGATTGATTACAGCGCTAGTCGTTTTATCCTCTAGCTTTTTGTTATTGTCATTTATATTTTCCTCTCAATTTGTTACTCCGGTGACGGATCTGTCGGCGTTCAGTTTTGGGTTATCGCTTATTTTTTCATCACATTTTCCTATTCCAGAATTACTATTAATTATTATTCTGTTTTAATATTTCTCATAACCGAAATTCCTCATTCCTAAACTTAAATTACATTAAATGCAATGAAATTAAATAAAAAATTCCTATTCAATATTCCTTCAGTAATGAAATTCGATAACAAATGTAATACGATTATGTTTATACCATTATTTTATTTCGTTTTTACCGATAAACATAAAATTTTCATTACTATTATTTATTAAGTAACGCATTATATATGCCCTTACTGTTTTCACCTTGCACTCTATAAACACTTACATTCGTATAATTTCATTCAATAATTTTCATCTTCACTCCTCGACATCTATTTCTTCTAGTTGTATATTAGTAATTTAACATAAAAGATTTGCTTATCTTCGAAATGGTGATTTCCCTTTAAAAAGACTACGATAACTGTGCTGATGTGTGTTTCGACCTGAGACGTAGATTTATATAAATCCTCACTCGAATAGCCATGCTCCTATGTAATTAATGATGACAGTCTCTTCTGGGATATTTCCTCGTCTTTTCCAAAGTACATATAGTATATGATGTCCTTTTACCATCCGACCATTTAGTTTTTATGGTAGCTCCGTTTCCTCTTTTTCTTTATTAAAAGTAGGTATTTCTTTGGAATTATTTAAGTTGTATAAATAAATGTTTCCTTTCTATTTTCAATTTACAATAATTAACGATGAAAATTAGGTGACAATTATTATAAATGTTATCCTGGACGATCGATAGGTCTCGCCCAGTGATAGCGACGTAACAATTACAAGTTATTACTTGTAATGAATGCTATAGAATTCATTTATCCAAATATTCGCACGGATACCACAATATTTTGCTCAATTAGGGGGGGGGGGGCGGGAGGGGAAATATTTTCAAATTGAACGCCTTAGGGTACATATTTAATATTTATATTATTATTCAAGGTTATCCTACAAAAATGATTCCATTGAAAGAAATTGAGCGCACTATAACAAGATTATATGGAAAGGCAGAACATTTTGTGAAACATTCAAAAATTAAAGATATACTATAAATTGGAAATAGCGAAAAAATTAAAAAACTAATGTAATAAAATATTATTTACTGGGATAAATCAAATGGAAATTATATACCATTCAATAATAACATTACATTTAGCTTTTTTGAGGATTTATTATAATATTTTTACTTACTTTAACTACTTGACATTCCTCATTCCATTATATCTTTAGTAGTCTTGAATTGTGATTATTATATAACATTTTTGATATCTTTCCTTGTTTTGTCATTGGTTTTTGTAACCTTTAATATCCTCCTTATGAAGCGCCCTGACCCTGCTCTTTTCTTTATAAACTCGTACTCTGTCACATTGTTGTTGAAGCTGTGCTCGCTTTTATTTTTAATATACATTGGAATATTACTTTTTCCTTCAAAGCATTTTTCCTCCTGTGGTATGGATATTTCAATACCTACGAATATGTAAAAAAAATATAGATATTGCTTACATACTCCAGTAATGCATCTGTATGTTAGTATTTTGCGTCTTATGCATGACAATATTTTTGGGTACTTATGAAAATTGCGTAATTGCTTTTTTTTCGTTTTAATATTTTTTCTTGTAGTCTCAAGAGGATTCATGAAGCGCTAGTTGTTATATCCTCCAGCTTTTTTTTTATTGTCGTTTATATTTTCCTCTGAATTTGTCATTCCAGTGACGGATCTTTCCGTGTCCAGTTTTGCGTTGACGCTTATTTTTTCATCATATTTTACAATTCCACATTTAATGTTTATTTTCATTAGGCTTTTTATTATCGATCACCGGAATTCCTGATTTCATTCCATCTTTAGTATCAATAAATGAATACAGTTTTATTTGCATAAATTTTAACAAGTTTTTTAGAAAGCTTATAAATATCTAACCACCATTAACATTTATTATAAACCCCCCCTCTTCATCCATTTCCTTAAACTTATAAGCCTTACATATAACTAATCTCTCGGTAATCAACCCATTTATTCCTCCACTCTCTTTAATTCCACACTCCTTTTATTCGACACTTATTAAATTTCCCTGACATATGCACGTAAATATTTTTGCATTTTTCCCCGTAACATATAAATAACCTCTCCGCAGATTGCCACCTCATCGATTCCTTCCAGCCACACTTCCACACCTTTTCTTGTTTTTTCCGTGACCAACTCTCTGCTTTTCTTACATATCAGTAAATGCTGAAAAGCCTCAAACTTTTCGGCACATATTTTGCACATCCAATCATACTCTCCTTTCTTACCCGCTCTCCCTATATTCCCGCATCTTATTGTAGAACATACTCTTTGTCTCTGCGCTTTACATTTTCCTCAGCCCAATACTTCCACGACCTATTATAATTTTCCACAATAAACTTATACTTATCATTGTACGTCGATGCCTTTATCTTTTCCTCATTCTTCTTCAACGTCTCATTCTTAAAATTTTCCAACCCGATTTACATTCTTGCTTCAATTTCTCCCACCTCCCTCCTTTCCAAAATAATCTGAATTACATCTTGTATGCCCACTTATTTTAATACAGATTTTAAGTCCTTCCCCCACTTTATCGGCATGTTATTTATAATCGCCCGTACTTCCTCCATCAGGCGTACTTTTGGCCATCTCTTTTCATTCATTACAAATATCTCCGCCATATATCTTAGCGCTCTTTCCCTTATCAGGTATTTCATTGTAAGCACACCCATCTCTCTTCTCCATATGTAATTCGGTGTGGTTATTTTTACCCCTAACGCCATCTTACAATATCTACTCTGTAATCTTTCAAATATGCTTATTTTCTTCAATGCCCAAATTTCCACCCCTTATATAGCTCCCGCCCTTACTATAGAGCTTAACAAATATAGCCTCTCCTCCATTAAATCTCTTCCTGCTCTCCGTCACACACTACACACCGCATTCATTGCCCTTTGCGCCTTTCCTGCAGTATTTTTCCCGTGTATCGAAATTTAATTTCTACACGTAAACCAATATCCCAAGTATTTACAATTGTTTACTATCTGCACCTCTTCTCCTTCAAATTTCCATTTCTCTTCATTCTTAATCTTTCCTCCATTTAAAAATATAATTACTTTCGTTTTTTTTTATTTACTTCCATCATATTTTCCTCTGCCCAGCTTTCCAAGTCCTTTAGAATACTTTTTAACCCACTTGCCGTCTCTGCAATTGCCGCCACATCATCTCCATATTTTATTGCAAAGACTTTTTCCATTCCTGTGACAACTCCACCTTCATTTTTTCTTTCCCACACATCTTCCAAATCATCTAAATATAAATCAAACAACACAGCGCTCAAAGCACATCCCTGCCTTACTCCTCTCTTTGTTCTAAAGCTTTCCTACATTTTTCCTCCCGGTTGTACCTCCGCTCTTGTTTCCTTATAAATTCCCTTTATCATTTCCAACATCCTACCCCCGATTCCTTTTTGTTTTAGTTTAATAATCATTATTTCTCTGTTTACCCTATCAAAAGCATCCTAAAAATATATAAACGCAATATATAGTCTTCCGCCTTTCCCCTTCAAATTGTTATTTATCACAGCATTGAACGTAAATATTTGGTCCCTCGTACCTCTTCCCCTCCTAAAACCAGCCTGACTTTCCTTAAATTAACAATTTTTCTCAATCCACTTACTCAATCTTACCGTAATCATTTTTGTTAAAACTTTATATCCCACATTCAATAGTGATACCCCCCTATAATTTTCCCCTTTTTTCCTATTTACCTCCTTGTAAATCGGCAAAATCATCGCTTTTTCCCATCCTTTTGTCAACATTCCTTTGCTCCAAATACTATTAATCGCCTCCCTCATTTCTTCCCTCCGTTCCTTTTATATCTCCTTTACAACTTCTACTACAATTCCATATTCCCCAGCGGCTTTTCCCTTTTTCATGTATCTCAACGCTGCCTCCAATTCTGTAATTTTAAATTCCTCATAACATTATTTTTCTGCCCCCCCCCCCCCCATTTTTTTTATTACCATTCAGCCCTCCTTCATCCCAAACCTCTATGTTTTCAGTCCCCTCTCTCCTCTGCTTCTTCTCTTCGTTCAGCAATTTCTCAAAATGCTCCTTCCATTCCTTCTTCGATATTTTTTCCTCAACTGTCACTCTGCGCTTGTTTCTAAAATTACTAATGCCCTTCCACCATTTAGACATATGTTTGGCTTTTCCTACTTATTCCCAAATATCATTTCTCCATTTATTTTAAACTCTTTTATCGTTAACTTAATTTTTCTTCTTTCTGTTACCAATTGGCTCTTCATCTCCGCTTTTCTATCCTTCGCAAATGCTTTCAATTTTTTAATTTTTTAAATATTCCCGCAAAATTCCACAAAATTACTTTAAACTCTGTTTTTCCCACATCTTTCTCACCTCTTCCAAGGGCTGCTGCACATCCCGACCATATTGCTTCCCCTTCCTCTCATACATTTGAAGCTCGATGCTCCCACTCTGGTCGTTCCATCTCCACCATCCATCCCCGAAGTTTATCTTCATTTAGCTTATTTCCGCTCTTCTTCCAAGCCTCCTTTCATTCTCCGCAACCTCCCGCAGCCATTTTTGAACGTCTTTTTCTCTTTTAGTCAGGTCATTTTGTATCCAAATGTCCGTTCCCATAAATTCCCTCTTTCTATTCATCATCTCCTACTTTTCGTTCCAATCCTTATATCTTGCTACCACCAGCCCCCCTCTCAAACTTCTTCATCGTTTTTCCTTTCATATCCTCTCCACATCTTTCAGCAATCTGGTCCAAAATCCTGTCCTTTGAAATTCCTATAACCTCCAGAAAATAAATGCTTACATTGTTTTTCCTATACTCCCTCTTTTCTTTATCCTATTTTAAATCCTGCTCGTTCAACGGTCTCGACTTCCACTCCATTATTTGCCTTATATTTTCCTCCTCCCTCGACGCCTTATCTATGACACCCCTTGCTTTTTCCGTCGAATACACCAAATATGCCTCGCTCATTGAGTCCAATGTACAGTTTGCATCCCTCACTCCGCCTCTTCTCCGGTCCTTTTCTTCCTTCCTTCTTTTCCCATCCGTTGATGATGTTCATAAGCATGTGATCCTCCTCCTCCCACCGTTCTCTCTCTCTCTCTCTCTCTCTCTCTCTCTCTCTCTCTCTCTCTCTCTGCGCTCTTCCTTAATTCTCTCACAGTGTTTCTCAGCTCTCGCATCTCCATTTGGCTCTGCTTACAATTCTCATAAAACTTGTTACTCTCCACCATACATTCTTATTTAATTTTATTAATCTCCTCCGAATACCAACGCTTCATATTCCCTTCGGTCTTCTCATAAATTTTTTTCATTCTCTCTTCCCACCACAATTTCTACCTTTTTTCGAAATCTTCAAAACGGTTCCTCATCTCTCCTCTCAGACTTTCCTCTGCTTTTCGAACTTTGACAAATCAATGCTTTCCCAAGCAACTATCCGCCTCCACTCATCCGCTGCGATCGGAATAAACATCTTCAGACCTTCCGTCTATATTCGCTCCCTGATCATCGTTCTCCTCCCCCTCACTCGGGTCATCGATACCTTAATCCACATTTTCCTTATACCCCCATCATTACTCACTTCCTTCAAATGAACACCGTCACCCTTCCGAATAGACGACACAATTGCCTCCTCGGAGCGTGACAACGACGCATAACCATCCTCCCTTTCTTTCGCGCCTTCAACAGTACTCCCAGCATCACCGAACTCACTACCGACAACTTGCACAACACCCTTCTCCTTAACGGTCTCTTCTCCCTCGATTACGCCATCATCTCTATATTGTTTTGTTTTCTAGCACGTTTCCTTTCCCCCAACTTTGATGAGACCCTTTTTGATCGGTGTATGGCGCAGCATCCTCTTTGTGACAAACCCCTCATTTGCACATCCATTTACCACTACCCCTTTGAATATGTAACGATCTATTTCGCCGTCATTACCGACCACCCTCTTCGGTGACCTCCCTCTGCGCCCAGACAGCCAAGTGCCCGTACAGTACTAGTATGATCAGAGTACACGGGGTACTATTGCGTGCTAATATTATATTTATATTATGCCAAATCGTACGTTTTGCTATCTGGGCGCCTTATTCCGGGTATGTCAACATGCCCATTACCCGTGGCTCCATGTATCATCCACGCACTAACTTGTAGCGCATCATTGCTCTTCCCACCTTCCCCCGCCGCTTTCTCTGTGCCTTTCCCTCCTTTTTTCTCCTTTCCCAAATTTCCCATGCTTAACCTCCAAAACTTCGCGTCTCGGTTAAACACCCAACACCTCACTTTAACTCTCCCATATACAAACACCTACTCTCGTACGCAAAACACACTTCCCGCTTCAACCCTCCAACCACTTTTCACTCTGAATACTTCACTTTTCCACTTTTTCTCTATACAATCCTTAGAGCCCACCGAAAAACGCGTCCACTCGCCGCGCTCCTTCATTGCGTCTTCCATCTTTAGTAGTTATAACTAATTATTATTATGCGTAATTTTTTGAATCTTGGTCTTACATTACTTTCTTCTCACCCTCAATAACCTCTTCATAAGGCTCGCTGACCCTGCTTCATTCTCTTTATTGAACTCGTTTGCTGTCGCATTGTTGTAGCAGTTGTCCTCAATTGTATATTTAATTTATATTGGAATATTACTTTTTTCTTTGATCTCTTTTTCTTCATGTTCTGTTTGGATGTTTGCATATCTGAGAATATCAAAAGATGTCTGTCCGAGAAGATATTTGCTGATATTAATGAGATTTTTACAAATTTTCACATTGAAGGGGTATGGCCACGGTAGCTGGTATACAATCATGTGCATATTGAAATATTGTATTTTATTATAATAAAGTAATTTATTTTAAAAACTAATTACAGGTATATTGAGTGTATGTATCAAAATACCTCGACATCTATTTCTTCTAGTTGTACATTAGTAATTTAACATAAAAGATTTCCTTATCTTCGAAATGGTGATTTCCCTTTGAAAAGATTACGATAACTATGCTGATGTGTCTTTCAACCTGATACGTCGATTTCGATTAATCCTCTATGAGAGTCTCTTCTGGGATATTTCCTCGTCTTTTCCAAAGTACATATATTATAAAATAGCAAAATTCCCCTCCCGGGGAAAAAAACCTGGACAAGTACATTGGTGGTCCCGCGTTTCCCTATGATATCACAAAAAATCCAAAACCCCATTTAATTTTTTTTTTTTTATGTTTACTAATTTTATTCATATCCCGAAGGGAAACCAACCATATAGATCACGAAATATCCGGCTAAAAAACCAGACTTCACAATAAATGTTACTTTGAATTTATTTCCACAGAACAAAACAGGAATCAAAAAATTAAAAAATCAGCGTTATCAAGATGAGGAAAATACCACATATAATTGGTGTGTAAGAAGTATCAAGAGTCTAGAAAAAAATGAAAAAAGGTCACCGTCTAAGTTATGTGCAGCAGTAAAATTTATGATATCAGTACTAGGACAAGCATTTCTTTGGTGACTGAGAAGATATCAATATGGATGTACCGGCAACGTAGGGCATGCAGTTGGTGCATTGCTTCTGGGATCTCCTAAGTTGAGTAGCTACTTTTGTTTTGGCTATGGCGCGACCAATGTTGCCAAATAGTATTTACTTATATGACCTAATGAAACAACATTGCCTGCGCCGTGGCTAAAATAACGAAAAACAAGCAGGAACATGAAGTTTCACATAAGAACCCGTGCTTTTGTAAT
The DNA here is from genome assembly GCA_963989365.1 of Rhimphoctona megacephalus. Lineage (NCBI taxonomy): Eukaryota > Metazoa > Arthropoda > Insecta > Hymenoptera > Ichneumonidae > Rhimphoctona > Rhimphoctona megacephalus. The sequence continues at coordinate 36,114,315 of OZ022414.1, read as the reverse complement.
GTTAAAAAAAAACTTTAATTTATGTCCGTACATGATAGCACAGTTTTGTTTGATTGGTAATAATTTGATGAACGTTCACCACCGTACGTTGAGCGTATACGCACAGAGTACTTGTCCGGCCCATAACTTTTTATTAAAATTGCTCATTCCAGTAAAAATCAGGGGTCTCTCTCAAAAGTCAAGGGTCATAAATACGCACTTTTTCATTGTTGGTATTGTGTTACTTAATTTTTATTTTTTTATGATTAATCCCGTATAACGGTTTCAATTCTCTTTTTCAAAACATAAACGGCTATTTTGATAGCTGGCGTCCAAGAACGTCAAAATGAGACGAACGGAGAGAGATTATTTTGTATGAAATTTGCGTGATCTTATAACTTTGGATACAAATTTTACGGTACATTCATAGCCTGCATTGATCTTTCGGCCATTCACCAATGGTTACTTAGATCTTCTACTAATAAATAGTAGCTTTCCAAAGTGTAATAACTTTCATTGCTGCCAATAGTAGTTTTCGAATGTATGATACGCTACATTGCTGGTAATGGTTTACTGAGTCGCATCTTCAGAAATTTCATAACTGACTGCACCTTATGTTAATGTAATTTTATGATGACTACGAACGCCATTTTATTCCGATTGAATTCGACGTCGAATGTTGTGTATGATACAAGGCCATTCTGAAATTCGCAGAAGAATTGATTTTCTTATAAAGTTCTGACAGCGAAAAGCAACGCATGCAACGAAAAGCACCTCCAATTTGATTTTCACTTGAATGAGCAATTTTAATAAAAAGTTATGGGCCGGACAAGTACTCTGTGCCTATACGCTCAACGTACGGTGGTGAACGTTCATCAAATTATTACCAATCAAACAAAACTGTGCTATCATGTACGGACATAAATTAAAGTTTTTTTTTAACATTACAAAAGCACGGGTTCTTATGCGAAACTTCATGTTCCTGCTTGTTTTTCGTTATTTTAGCCACGGCGCAGGCAATGTTGTTTCATTAGGTCATATAAGTAAATACTATTTGGCAACATTGGTCGCGCCATAGCCAAAACAAAAGTAGCTACTCAACTTAGGAGATCCCAGAAGCAATGCACCAACTGCATGCCCTACGTTGCCGGTACATCCATATTGATATCTTCTCAGTCACCAAAGAAATGCTTGTCCTAGTACTGATATCATAAATTTTACTGCTGCACATAACTTAGACGGTGACCTTTTTTCATTTTTTTCTAGACTCTTGATACTTCTTACACACCAATTATATGTGGTATTTTCCTCATCTTGATAACGCTGATTTTTTAATGTTTTGATTCCTGTTTTGTTCTGTGGAAATAAATTCAAAGTAACATTTATTGTGAAGTCTGGTTTTTTGGCCGGATATTTCGTGATCTATATGGGTGGTTTCCCTTCGGGATATGAATAAAATTAGTAAACATAAAAAAAAAAAATTTAAGTGGGGTTTTGGATTTTTTGTGATATCATAGGGAAACGCGGGACCACCAATGTACTTGTCCAGGTTTTTTTCCCCGGGAAGGGAATTTTGCTATTTTATATCACTTCTTTTTCCTATAGTATTTTCATATATTTCGCTTTATATAGACTCCAATAGAGTCTGCATATAACAAAAAAGCTTACAACGTGTTTGCATCATTACATCATCGATTTATTTGAATGACAGGAATCAGTACTGCTCACACTACTAATTTGACATAAGGGAATGAGACAAATTTTCTACCATAAATTCATTGTTATTGAGGTTGTATAAATATAAGAGCGTTTCGTTCCTGTGATAAGAAAAAAGTTATAATGTTTTCAAAAGGGTTAAGGGGTTATATACAGTTGGAAATTTCAGAAAATCGATTTTTTTTTATGGCATTTTCAGAATGTACATACATTTGAGTACATTCTCTGAAAATTTCAAATTAATCCAGCAAGTAATGTCGGAGTTATATGCTATTTTATGATTAATTTCAAATTTCAAAAAATCGATTTTTTTGTTGCATTTTTGGAGTCTACATATATTCAAATAGATTCTCTGAAATTTTCAAAGCGATACGGCAAATATTCGTAGAGATACATGCGTACTTGAAAGGACGCTTGGAGCATTACAAAGTAAGCGCGCTCCGAACGGCTCGAGCGGCAGCGGTTGTTGTGGCCCGCGTGCCTGAGGTGACCCTTTTCATTGTTTTTGCATACATGGTATATGCGAGAGCTAAGCGTGGTCATTTCTTATACCGAAGAAAGGAATTTTGTCAGTCGAACCAGCTCTGCCACAGTGTAAAGTCGCGCGTTCAAATTTTACTCCGTTTTCGTAGTTTTGCGAATAAAAATGCTTTACAAGTGTACCAGACAACGGAGACTATCCGACAAGATGCAAATTTCAAGAGGGAAAAAGCGAAAACAATCGTACAATCCAAAAACAGTCGAGGCCGATGAAAGTAGCTTCAGTACATCCGCGAAAAAATTGAAAAATCAGAAGGAGATCTTAGTTCCTCGTGATTCCTCCATTGAATATCGCATTTTCAATTTTATAACGGTCTTCGCAGCGATAAGTGAATACGTCCAGTGTAAAACTTGCAAAGGAAAAGTGCAATTTCAAACGGCTGCACAACGAGGACTCGGTTTTAAAATCGTCACTCTGTGTGATAAGTGCGATCCTCGAGTCATAAACTCTTGTCCTTTCATCAAACATTCTTACGCGATAAACAGACGATTTTTATTTGTGATGAGAACTCTCGGAATAGGATTGAAAGGTGCAGCGAAATTTTGTGGATTGATGGACATGCCACCTTTTGTGATGCAAGCTACGTACGATTTGATCGTCAAAAATATTCATTCATGCACGCAAATGGCCACCGAAAAACTTTTCGAAAAAGCTTGTGCTGAAGAAAAAGAAGCGTCTGCTCAAAATCGAGGCGATGGAAACTGTGAAGATTTGACAATATCTGGCGATGGAACCTGGAAAAAACGAGGGTTTACTTCTTTATACGGAGTAACATCACTGATCGGTTATTATACGGGGAAAATTATCGATATCGTCGTGAAAAGTTCGTACTGCAAACAATGCGAGGTTTGGAAAAAAAAAATCGACACTGAAGAGTACAACGAATGGTATGACGATCACAAAGATGTTTGTGCTGCGAATCATAACGGTTCTTCAGGAAAAATGGAAGTCGATGCGGTCGTAGAAATGTTCAAGCGTTCAATGGAAAAATTTAACGTCCAATACAAAAATTACATCGGCGACGGTGACTCGAAAACCTACTCGGGGATTTTGAAAGCTGTGCCTTACGGAAACAACGAAGTGGTAAAAAAAGAATGTATTGGACACGTTCAAAAAAGAATGGGTTCACGACTCCGAGACTGTGTCAAAAAAAATACCGAGATGACTGTAAATAAAAGTGGGAAAAAAATGCAAAAAAAAGTACTTGGTGGAAAAGGAAAGCTCACAGCCAAACTGATCGATAAATTGACTGTTTATTATGGCTTGGCAATCAGGAGGCACTGTGATTCCGTTGACAATATGTATAATGCAATATGGGCAACATATTACCATTATTGTTCAACAGATGAAAATCCTCAACACGAAAGATGCCCGGTCGGAACTGAGTCATGGTGTTGTTGGCAGCGAGCGCGAGCTTCGAATAAATTATCGGATTATAAACACGATTATTCTCCATTTCCACAAGATGTTGCTGACGCTCTGTTTCCGATCTACACGGATCTGAGCAATGAAAAGTTGCTTGAAAGATGTGTTGGTGGTTTCACACAAAATAACAACGAAAGCTATAATCAGTTGATTTGGAAAATCACACCGAAAATAATTCCTAGTGGATCAAAAATAGTGGAAATAGCAGCTCACATGGTAGCCGGCACCTTTAATGAAGGTACGGCATCACTATTATATTATATGAGTGCACTGGGTCTATCGATTGGGCCCAATGCCCATGCCTATGCCGAAAAACAGGATGCAGAGCGCGTCGCGATCTCTATTTTAAGAGTGCATGAGCGCACGCGCGAAGGAAGAATGGTTCGCCGACGACTGCAATTCGACAATTTGGAAGCTGCTGATGATGCAGAGGGAACTTCTTATGGCCCTGGAATAGATGACTCCTTGTAAGTTGTAAAAAAAAATTTTTATCCATGTGTTCACCACTTATGAAACTTTGAACGCGTTTATCTCGAAACGATGTTTTCAAAGTCGGTGAGCACGATTTCTCAAAGATGGCTCAACCGATCGGTCTGCAATTTTAACACAACTTTCTCAGATATATTCTACTGGGATTGGACGAAGGAGTAAGATTTCCGAAAATTATTTCTATTTTTTTTGAACCATTGAACGACCAAAATTCGGTTAAAAATTGAAATTTCGTCTTTGAGGAGCCGTCATTTCATCAAAATTGGAAATTCCAACTATTCCTTCGTCCAATCCCAGCATTTATCTGTCCACTAAACAAATCTCTTTGGTTTTTTAATTTCAGCTGATCCAAACGGGAGATTTCATGCTCACCGCAAGACGCCTTTTTTTAGAGGACCTACAGGAGATCAATCACAGGAGCTATCTGAAGCAATATTTTGTTAAATAAAAAATTGCGATAAAGAGTTAAAAGATGACACTCCATTTACTTCCTTATGCTTTTCCTCGTCAAATGAAATCCCTATCCGGAAAAAATTCGTAAAAAAACGAGTTTTTTTGGCCTTCCAACTGTATATAACCCCTTAACTACAAACTCAAAGTATTTTCGAGATGTTAGTAATTCGTTGATAGGTTATTATTCGATAATAGCTTGGCAGGAAGGTGTTATAGAAGAGACCTCAAGTACCAATTTTTCCCCAAGGCAAAAATTCAGAAAATTAAATACTTTATCATTAGCTTTCAAGTTGTGTATTAGAATAAGGCATTCAGGGGCGAAAAGGCAGCGAGGATATTAGTAATTTCGGTCTAAGCTATAAATAGATAATTATATTTAACTTTGCTGTCAGGAGCCTCAGAATTATTATTCTTTCAAAGATGAAATGACGGAAGAATATGATGCATCATCCTTGACTTACAAATTGTTTTATAAAACAGAAAAAAATTAGATTAAAAAAAAATTCGGCCGAAGTACTTGACGAATGTTTTTTCACTTAGTTTACATAATGTATCGATCATGGTGACAACCTCGCCAAGTACTTCGGCCGAAATTCTTTTTCATCTAATTTTTTTTCGTTTGCAATATTTTTTTGCTTCGGACTCTTATTTATACAGAGTTTTTATTTTAATTTTGGTTAGTAAAACAACTGCATTTTCGAACTTGAGTCTTTTCTCTATCAACATTCAACATTATTTGAAGATTTTATGTCACACGATAAAGCCTCCCGTACTTGGCCACATATATTTTAGTATAGCTCAATTTATTTTATAACTTTTTGCGAAACCCAACCTTAGCTTTTCGCGAGGATTAACTCATTTTGTTTTGTGTGATTTGAATTTATTTGATACATTTTTTGAGAGTGGTCACTTTTCTTACTTTTTGATAGGATTTGATTTTCTCAGGGATTTTTGCGAGAAAAGGTTTTTGCAGTGTATGTACATTCGTGGAAAAATATGGGAACGGCGGTCAACAAATGTACTTGTCCAGGTTTCTTCCGCGAGGGGGATTTTTATGCATGATATAATTCGTTTTTTCTCGTTCTTTTCAAACATCTCGCTTTATATAGATTAGAAAAAGGTTATATTGGGAAATTATCGCTTTTTCATTTCCAAACCCTGACCCCTTCTACTTCGAGTTAGGTTTTTTCCCCATGAAATAAAGGGGCACGTGTTTTGGAATTTTCAATTTGGCATTTTTTTAATTCTCGAACCAGTCAAATTTTTTTGACATTTCGATTTACCTTTCTGGAATCAGGCTAAAATAAGTCGGGAACTGGGAGTCTGATACAAAAATTTACAAAACTTTTGAGGGCAAGATTAGAGCAGTCAGATCTTTTCCATAGAATTTGTAGCTATTTGAATTTGTGTTTATCAAAGAAACATATTAAACAACAGTATCTCCTTGTTATATTTGTAGATTTGTGGTAAAAAATATTACGCTTATTTCAGCTTGTTGATAAAAATGGAGCGATTTTTTTCGAAATTTTTCATTTTTGATTAATGATAAAATAAAAAACCAGTTTCACGTATATTTAGAGAAAACATATCGAATCTATTGTGAAAAAAGTTCACGCATTTTTTCATTCTTATTTTTATTAACAAGGTGGAATCATGATTATTTTTTAATACCATTGAAGAAGTTACTACCATGAAAATAAAAAGTTACAACTATTTCAATATTCTCATTGAATATAGAAAAGTTCAAATAGTATGTTATGGAAACTCCAAAACAATATATTGAACAAAGCGGACAAACTGAGAACAGGATCGTACCCAAGAGAATGAAATGAATTTAGTTGTATTAGTCATATTAGCTTTGAGCAAATTTTGTTACCATCAAAACCAGAGCGACTGTAGAGGAAAGCCTTTGGAATAAAACTTTTTCAATTTATTATGCCATAATCAGAGCTAAGAAGTGGAAATACTTAGCATACATGTCTCCTCTGCACAAAATGCTCAAAGTTTGTAGATATCGGCTACATTCCAATGATACAAATTTTGATACCATCAGAAGAAGAGCACCCGTAGACATTCTAAAACAACTTTTTAAATTTATTATGCCACAACTAAAGTGGAAAAGTGAAAAAACATAGTGCACTTTAAGCCCAACAAAGTTCAGAAAATTTGGATGTATCTATTGCGTTCTGAGGACAGAAATTTTAATCCCATCCAAAAATGAGCAGCCGAAGACATTTTGTAATAAATTTTTCAATTCATAATGCCACAATCAGAGACAGAAAGTGGAAATACTTGGCGCACATGTCGCTTCACAAAATATTAAAAGTTTGTAGGTATCGGCTACATTCCCATGAGACAAATTTTGATGAAAATTTTGATATTTATAACAATAATGGCCGTGAAAGCCTCAAAACTAGAACTTACAGATATTTTAATATTATGTTTGAATTTTGAAAAGTTCAGAAAGTATGTTATGGATATTTTAAAACAATAAATTCAACAAAGCGGGCAAACTTAGATCAGTACTGTGCCCAAGAAAATGGATCGAGTTCAGTTATACCAGTTGCATTATCTTCGTGCAAATTTTCGTACCATCACAACCAGAGCATCCGTAGAGCAAATATTTTTCAATTCGTTATGCCACAATAGGAGCCAAAAAGTAGAAATACTGAGCACACATGTTGCTCCAGGAAATTTCCAAAGTTTGTAAGTATACATTGCGTTCCAATGAAACACATTTTTATACTTCCAGAAAAAAGGAACCAAAGACTTTTTGACAATTTTTTTAATTAATCATGCCACAACTTAAGCATACCACACATTGGGCTCAATAAAGTTTATGAATTTTGCATGTTGCCATTACTTTTCGAAGCCAAATTTTAATCCCATCCAAAAATGAGCAACCGAAGAATTTTCATAATAAAATTTTCAAGTCCTGATAATGCCACTATTCGAGCAAAAAAGTGGAAATATTGGGCACACTTGTTACTTCACAGATATTTTAAAGTCTGTACGTATCCATTGCAATTCAATTATACAAATTTTGATAATATCAGTAAAAACACATCGGAAGAGTTCCTGAAACAATTTTTCAAAATTCATAATGTTACAACTGAAGTGGTGAAGTGAAAAAATAGAGCGCATTTTGAGCCAAACAAAATTCAGAAATTTTGCATATATTCATGGCGTTCCGAAGACAATAATTTTGATTCCATCGACAAATGAGCAACCAAAGAATTTTCATAACAAAAGTTCAATTTGCAATGCTAAAGTCGGAGGCAAAATGTAGAAATACTTGGTACATTTGTAGCTTCACACAATTTCCGAAGTCTGTAGGCATTCGTTGCAATCCAAAGATATAAATTATGATAATATCAGAAAAAACACATCGGAAGACTTTCTGAAACAATTTTATAAAATTCATTATGCTACAACTAAAGCGGGGATGTCAAAAAATATAGAGCATATGGAGCCAAACAAAATTCTGAAATTTTGCATATATCCATGGTGTTCCGAAGACAATATTTTTTATCCCATTGACAAATGAGCAACCGAAGAATTTTTATAACAAAATGTTCAATTCATAATGCTACAATCGGAGCCAAAAAGTGGAAATACTTGGTACATTTGTCCCTTCACAGAATTTCCAGAGTCTATAGGCATTCGTTGCAATTCAAAGATACAAATTTTGATAGGATATGGAGTATATACCGCCAGTCTTTTGACATAAAGATATATTATACGAGCCATTTTGACATAGAGATATATTATTACTTACTACGGTTATCATCCAGATGCATCCATATATATCCAGATGCAGGTTGACAGTGTATTTGTCTATTAATTCATCAAATGCGAGATGATTCTACACCATATTTTGGATAGAAAAACGACGTCGAAAATCTTTTGAAATGGACCAATAATTATCATGCAAGGATCATTTTATGATGTACAAATCTTATTATGGCAAGCGAGGAACATTTTATAATAAAGAGGAAAGAGACCAATAAAATAAATTGTCAACGGTGTAGATTTAAAAAAAATATTTATTAGACACTGCTCAAAACTCGGCATGATAATAACAAACTTTGCCGCATATACATTTTTTTGACACTCATTATTAGTTTTATAGTTTCTTTTCCAAATTTACATCGATTCACACCAATCATGATTAACAGTTTAACGTATACCATTTCATAGTTATCAAAGAAACGAAAAGAATGATTTCTCAAGAAATCTTATACGAGGAATATTTCATCGCGAAAGAGAAATTCCGTCGTAGAGTTAAGTGTGGAAAATAAAAACAGCAGGGTTAACAATGATAAAAAAATACATATTCATTTCAGCACTGTTCGAAAGTTGATTAAAAGCACTTCACTATTTTCACACCATCACTTTCTTATTATTACCGTAACCAAGAGTCGATCGAACCTAACCATGATATTTATAACCTCACAACTGTCCGTGAAAAAACATTCATATTTTCAATACTGTTTAAGGGGACAGAGCTAGTTGGAACGTCAAAAAAAAGGCCTTTTTTCCGATTTTTTTTTGGTCAAACGATAAAATAATTCACAACAAAAGTTCTTCCGTTTAAAAGATACATATGTAATGTATATGTTGCAATTTTTTCAACGCAATACATATCGAAATAAGCTGGTGACCGTCAATTGCCGAGGACGCTGCAAAAAAAACACGGTTTGCGGTGATCAAGCTCACGCTGCAACGGCTCATCTGAAACAAAAAAAACGGAGGGGATTTTTAGTTAATGATATAATGCTCCGGTTGAACGAAGGGTTTTGAAAAATTTCCATTTTTCACAAAATGGCGGCCGTTAAAAGTCAAAAGTGTTTTTTTGACCAAAATATCAGTTCCATTTTTTGCTATTAAAAATAAAAATAATTATCCAAAAAAAAAATCCTTCGTTCATATGGAGGACTACCATGTATAGAAGAAGTGATATAAATTTCAACCCGATCGGTAAAGCCGTTCTCGAGCTACAGTGATCACCGACTTCAAAAACATGATTTCGAGAAAAACGCACTTAAAGTTTTGAGTACGGTTTGCATGCAGATAAAAAATTTTTTTTGTAACTTACATAGAATCGTCTATTCCTGGGCCATATACTTCGCCTTCCTGCGCTTTGTTGGTGGTATTAGAAGCCACTTTTAGCTGCCGCCGAGCTACTCTCGCCTCTCGAGTATTTTCCAGGGATCCCCGATTAGCCTGCTTTATTCGAATAGAATCCTCGGCCTTGGCAAACTCGTGTGCGTACGGTCCCAACTTAATCCCCATGGCATCGAAGACTGCCAGCAAACCGTATGTACCCTCGTTGAAAGTGCAGGTAGCAATGTAAGCGGCTATGCTGACGGTAGTATAGCTGGCAGGTAAGGTTTTCGGCATGACCTTCCAAACAATTTGATTAAAACTTTCGTTGCTATTCTGGGTGAAACCTCCAATGCACCTTTGCAACAATTCAGTGTTTGTGAGACTTTCGTATATAGGCTTTATTGCATCGAAGACTTCCTTCGGCAACGCAGTGAAATCGTGTTTGAAAGATTTCAACGTTTTCTCGGCCTTTGCTCGTTGATATTTGCACCACGAGTCAGCACCTCGTGGACACTTGTGATGCTGCGGTTTCTCGTCGGTTGAAATCTTATGGTAGAGCGTAGCCCAAATAGCATCCTTCATTTTTTTGACCGAATCAGAGTTGTCACGAATAGCTTTGCCAAAATACACGGACAATTGGTCAATTAATTTAGCAGTCAGTTTCCCTCTACCGCCGAGTCCTTTATTATCTTTTTTACACGATCGTAGACGGGTGCCCATCCGTTTTTGAATATGGCCAACGCATTCTTTTTTCGTCACTACAGTTTCTCCATAAGGAGCAGCTGCAACAATGCCAGAGTAAGTCTTTGAATCTCCATCCCCGACGTAATACAAAAATCTCACTCCAAGATTTTCGCACGAACGACGAAACATTTCGATTACAGCATCGACCTTCATCTTTCCCGCACTGCCTGTATGATTCGTCGAACAAGTTTCTTTGTGTGCTTCATACCATTCTTGATATTCTTCCGTGTCCTTTTGATTTTTCCAAACTTCACAAGCCTGGCAGTAAGAACTTTTTACAATTACGTCAAGAACTTTGCCCGTGAAATGTCCTATTAGCGATGTGACGCCAAACAGAGACGAAAATCCGCGTTTGTGCCACGTTCCATCACCTGACACAATCAAATCAGTATTCTTACTTTCACTGTTAGTAGAATTCAAGTTTATCTCTTCTTTAGAAGCCTTCTTCATAAAAAATTGAGCCATATTTTTACTCGCTTCACAAATATGCTCCAGTAATATGCAGTACGTAGATTTAGCCAACCATGGCGGGAAGTCCATCAATGCGCAAAATTTTTTTGCACCTTTGTAACCGACGCCTATGACACGCATCGCTAATGTGAACCTTCGATTTATTTCATAAGAATGGTGAATAAAATCGCACGACGGTATGTATTGAGGAGTACACTTATCACACACCACAGAAATTTTGAACCCAAGTCCACGTTCGCTTACTATTCCAAAACATATTTTACTGTTGCACTTAGCACATTTTACGAGACTCGCGAGCGACGAAAAAACAGTAAAAAAATTAATTATTCGGAAATTAACTGCATCTGTTTTTGGCACATGATATTCGTCCTGACCTCTTAATTTTTTTGCTGATGTACTTGCTCCGCCATCATCAGTCTCCGCAGATTTTGGATTGAAATACTGTTTCCTTTTCAAGGGTCGTGTTTTATAAACCCGTTGACTTTTCCGCACTTCTCTCGATATTTTTCTATCCATCTTGGACTCGAAAACTCACGAAATTGTTCCGAATATGGACGTTCGCACGCTCCAACGTTTTGAATCTTACTGATACTGAAACCGTATTTTGAACTACGAAAGGCCTTTCTTATTTTCTATATGTATATATGAGTGTGTAGGGCTATATTGATGGTCACAATATATGTATGTATACGCAATACAATAGAGACCTTCAGGTACCCTCTAACGGACTCAGCTAGTCGAGCGGACAGCTGCCGCTACCTGCTTACCTATGGCTCAGACACGACGTGCTACAAAGTCTTGTATTTCGGCGAATAATGGTCCGATTTACATTTACCTGGGCGGAAAATGTTCGTAAGAGATTCTACTTTTTGAAAATGAAATAAAAAAAAAATCGATTTTTCGAAAATTCTAACTAGGTCTGTCCCCTTAAGCCACGAGATTCTAAAATTAATTAAAACATAAAAATAATTTATCCGTTAGCTTGTACGCCCCACACTTGGTTATGTCAAAACTCTGTTCCAGCTTTACGCTGCGTCGGTATATGTCCATTCGCGACAAAAAAATTCATGAAAAATAATGGGTCATTTCCGTGGTCCCTTACTAGACTAATTTACTGCTGCAAAATGTCGGACGATGTCACCACTGTCTGATGTATTGTAGGGTAAATTAACAAGATACGGATATTTTAGGTTAAAGATAACAATAATTTTACGTTTTATTTTAATAAAACATAAAGTTATATATAGTTTCGTAGTCCATTCTTTTATTAAACGTGTTCGTGCGCGTTTCTCTCGATAACGACTAAATTTTCTTTCTCGTCTCTTTTGCCGAAATAGGAGGACGAGCCTTACCGTAGGGATACCATTCTCAGTGGTTTTACGCGGTAAGGCGTGACGGATAGTGTATAAGCCGTTGGTAATGTCGGGACTACAGTATCTGTGCAAAGTTTAGCGATATGATTTAAGGCTAGGAGTCATATCGACTGAGCCGCCATGAGTGCGAGAGAGATAGCTGCAAATTTCGAAAGTGAAATTCTTCGACACGGTTTGACCGATTACAAAAAAAGGCCCGTCAGCCCATTTTTGCCATCGTCCTGCGTGGGCTGACAGAGGTGAGGTTAGGTGACTGACCCATCCCCTTAAGGGGATGGGTCAGTCGCCTAACCTCACTTCGAATTTTCGAAGTTGAAATTCTTCGATACGGTTTGACCGATTACAAAGAAGCTCTGTCAGCCCACGCAGAACGACGGCAAAAATGGGCTGACAAGGCTTTTTTGTAATCGGTCAAACCGTGTCAAAGAATTTCACTTTCGAAATTTGCAGCTATCTCTCTCGCACTCATGGCGGCTCAGTCGGTATGACTCCTAGCCTTAAACTAGAGCTGTTCATGGAAGAGTTACAATTTTCAATAATTTTAATTCACCCGTCAATTATGCTTCGAAAAATCGATATTATCTTTTGTAATTATTGAAAAAGATAGTTATATAAACTGTGAGTTTTCAACAGAGGTGTTGCGAATCTCGCGGCTGTGAACTAGCTGGGAATTTGCTAGCCAGGGAGACTAGAGTAAAGGAGTGGACACAGCATAGGAAAATAAGTAGTAATGACGTCCTCAAAAACCCGTCCTCAATTAGTTCTCCGCTTCGCTACTAGCATCGCATGGGTCGGAAAGATCATACAATGTAGTAATAAAATTAGTCCACAGGATGAAAGTGACCGTTGCGCACTAGAAAGAAGATTCGTACCCAAATCACGATATATTAGAGGTTAGGGAGAGCATTTTTTCTCTTCAGTTTCGTGAGTTCTGTCGTACCGTGATTTTCATGCGAGAAAAGTTATAATTTTGTAGAACGTGTCAACAAATTATTTATTTTGTAATATTAAATAATTGTATTATTTGTAAATGTAATGTGTAAATGTAAAATGTAAGTAAATATATTGGAAACGTTATCATATACTCTTTCATTTTCAAGAGATCTTAGGCGGTCAGGAACAAAAAAATTTGCTTCTAAAAAAGCAAAAATACACTATTTCAACCCTGTTTTGTTTTCCAACCAAGAAAATATTGAATATGTGTTTTTCTGATTTCCAGAAATTTACAATTCGCATAATCATCCGTTCGAAATTAATTTGAATGTTTAAAAGTGTCAGAGAAGCTCAGGTAACAATAAAACATTCTCCCTATTTTTACACCCAAGGAACAAAAAAAAATATTTTTTGCTTTTTTCGCTCTGTTTGCTTTTTCAAACAAAAAGTAGTGAATATTTGTCTTTCTCATTACTAGAGTCAACCAGAACGAAGAATAAAAAATGTAAAGTGAATGTAATTTTTTTTTTAATTATAATTTAAAAAAATGTAAAGTGAATGTAATCATTTTTAAAATTATAATTTTAAAAATAATTACATTCACTTTACAGTTTTTATTCTTCGTTCTGGTTGACTCTAGTAATGAGAAAAATAAACATTCACTATTTTTTGGTTGAAAAAGCAAACAGAAATCATAGATTAAACAGATTACTCATGTTTGAATTTATTTTTATTCAAAAAAATTTGATATACTTCTATTGTTAAACACAATAAATTAATTAACACTGCACATTAATAAAAAAAAATTTGCACTTGTAAACATAAACACTGCGCGTATTTTGACAAATTGAGGTTAGTAAATAAGCAGTAACGGTGTGTCTGATCTAAGTATATATATATGACTAGGATCTTTTCGATCGCAGCGCCGCCGTTTCAGGCTGAGATTTCGTGTACATTTCTAAAGTACACTGTGTCCACTTCTTTACTCTAACCTTCCTGTTACTGGCAATGTCCAAAAACAGATATACATATATCTGCTAAATCATTGTTATTATATACATCGAGTCATCCACCTGGAGAAGGCTCACATTTAAAATTTGCGTTGTGACAATTCGTGGCCTCGTCCACGTAAAAAAAGAATTTATATTATGAACGATTTTTTGAAAGAACCGGCTCTTTTTGTTGGTAATATAAACGACGAGATTGATCTAACTTTGCCACCAATATCCGGCGAAGATTATATCAAACGTGTTGTGTAAGTTGCAATGCCAAAAAACTTTTTTTACGCCCAACAAATTTTACACGTATTTTTATCTTTTTTTTCATAATTTTATATCCTCTTGCTTCGTAGAATAGAAGCCAAGAGATGCGAGAGTGTTGTGGTGGCCGAAATCGACAAGTCAAGATTTAAAAAACCAACTGTCAATGTCAAGACTGTACGTATAACCACATAACTTTCTGACCTAGTAGAAACTTCTCTAAATATAAACACGTGTTATTCTGTTCATTTTATCATAAACATTTAAAAAACGTAATAATAAGAAGTAATAATTTTTTTCTTGAAAAACATTTCTCGTTTGATGTTATTCCATGATTTTCAATTCAGCGTTACAGTATTATAGAAACTTAATCAAATTTGATTAATTCTAAAAACATTTTTGACTAAATTAATATTTACTTCCACAAACCATAAGCTTGAACATTAGTAATTTTTTAGAAACACATTAGTTCTATTTATATAAAAAAAAATATTTTTCAAACACAATTACTACAATAGAAATAAAAGTAACAATAATAAATATTATTTTGGGTTGGCAGGAAAGTTCTATCCATTTCTGCAGAATTACTTACAGACTGAAGCCAGGAGAATTTTTAGACCAACACAATATAATAGTGTAAATGATTAATACTATTGCTGTATATACAGCTAATTTTCATATATTTTGAAAAGAAAAGTAAATAATCATTATTAATTTCAGTATCATGATAAATAAATAATATCAATATTTCCATAATAGCAACAGCGATGGGTGTGTGGGTCGGTATGTGGCTTTGGCAATCTCCCAGATCAAGCAGCTTCGGACCAAATCAGCACTTGGATGGGTGACCACTTAGCCATGCATCAGCTCTTACATTGATCATCGACAGAGACATTTTTTCTGAGTTTTTGATGGTGTCAATTGACTCAAACTTAGTAAAGATTTAGCTGCCTGTATCAGAATCGGTTACCACAATTTTCCAGGGCCCCTTTGCAGATTTTATAAACAAGGAAAAACCCAGAAAAGGCATACGAAGAAACATGGAATAAATAAAAAAAAGAAAACAAGAAAATATCTATTTTTGTCATAATAGATAATAATGTTAATGTTATTAGAGCCAAATTTTTCGTACCTTACTAATTAAAAATTAAATTTTTTGTACTCAGTTGGCAGGATGCGTTAAAGCACCACCGACGTTGAAGCCAACCCTAGAATGGCAGCAATGTCAAATAGCGGATTTTTCTGACGTGAGACTAAAAATTGCTGGCTTAAGAAGTCAAATTCAGAATGAGAATTCAGCCTGGAAACTTCCTATGGTCACTCTTGTACTTGTTTTTTTTTTTAATCTTTCAGCTCGTGAGACAGCTCAATAGACTATTGATGATTAAAATTTGTTTATTTCAGCCAGAGATTGACGACCAGAATGGCTGGATAGATTTTTGCACAGCTTTGTCACCAATGGATGAAACCCTGACGAATCCGCCCACTCTCAGTACCATATTTTCCATGAGTCATCCAACGGTCGAACAAGTGCTAGAATATCTCGTGGAAAATGTAGAAACAGAAGACGAAATTCGACCCCAGGTCGGACAATGGGTCTATGCCTTGCTCACAGTTTTGGAGCTGCCCTTAAATCCGGACGCATGTTCTTGCCTGAGAAGTTTGGCACGGGCTTGTTCAATTATTAGAGTTAATATGGTAGGCCCAAATATGGGTATCACACAAATAAATCACCAGACATTTTCCAAGATATAAAGACAAGATATTTGCCATAAAATATCTTTGACAAAATATTCTCATTCAAAATAACCCTGGGCATTATATCCGTAGTCGAGTAATTATATAAAATAATTGTATTCAAGGGCTTCCTATAAATATTCTAAAAATTGCTGTATCGTGATTATTTCTGAAAGTGACAAATTTGATGAGTCAGTATCTTGTTCAGAGACGAATAGTCGTTTTCGAAATCTGTCCAATTTATTCATGTGTAATGAAATAAATATTCCTATAACATATATGATCTTTTCATAATTTCAAGATTGAAATTTGAAGAACTTACCGATTTTTATAAACAAGAGAGTAGGCTGTTTTCAGTTTTTTTTTTTTATTTGACTACTACAATATTTAGCTTGTGAGTGTTTTGAGAATGTTTTCGATGAGAATATTTTTTCAATATTAAAAAGTGTTTTAATGAAAATAAGAATTTAATTTCGCAGATATTGTATTGAAAATATTTTGTTTGCAGTAATTTTGTGACTCAACGAAAAAAATATTGATTGGAATATTACACTGCTAAATTTTAAGTTAATTCATTTACGTTTTTAGGATCCGAGCGACGAGCACAGATTGAACACGCTGAATCTCTTCATCTGCTTGGTTGCTCGATACTTCCGTCAACTCGATCTCGTCGATTCATGACATGATTCATAAAACAATGTTGTACAAATGATATTCGTTTTAAGTTGTACATTTTGTAGAATACAATTTTGATACAATGCAATTGCTCAACGGATTGTCACATGTTGCATCCTTTTCTACATATTCTTGTTAATTATGCCCACTGTTTTTTTTGTATGCTCCGGAAGAATATTATTGAAGTTTGCATTGTTGAAATACAAGAGAATTGTTGTTTTCATTATTTTCAAAATATTTCACAAATCGAGGCTCTGAAGACGTCACCTTTTTTTTCCAGCTTTTTGTTATGAATTTCAGTTGAAATTTCGAAAAAAATTGTGACCATTTCCAAAAAGGCGAATTTGAGAAATAAACAGAATTTTATTAGCATTTTAACGGTGCAAACTTTAATACCATGTGGAAGAGCCATTATTTTAATTAATTACAAATTTCCTTCAAGTTCTACGGATGGAAATATGACACGTGGTAGTAAATAATAGCAGGTAAAGAGAAAAATTAAATAATAAATCAATGACAGTGGGAAATTGTCTAAGTGCTTGTTTCTTGATCCTGAATCAGGGCAGTTGCTAATCTTTCCAAGTCGTCGTACGTCAGACTGTCCACTTTTTTTCTCAATTCTTTTACCAACTCGTTAAGTATCGCATCTGTTTCCGTGGGTGTGTAATATTGTTTCAGGATTCTTGTCATTTCTTCCCTGAGTACGGCAATGCCAGATTTGGCGGAAGGCGCTTTTGCTTCGCTCGAACTTTGATTCGAATAGCACGAGTCTTTTTTTACCACCAGGTACAATCTGCTGCCATCTTTGATTCCAGGGTAAAAACTCAATGGATTTTCATCTGTAATTAATTTCATAATTTTTGTAATTAAATGAATTAATAACCTTTTGGTTATTACGATTCTTATCAGAATTTTTAATCAATTATTAAATCTACTTTATCATTAAGAATTATAGTATTCGATTAAAAAACTAATGAAATTGCACCAGCCAGATTATGTTTAAGTATTGTTAGTTTTTTTAATTATGTCCAATCATTGGTTCAAAGAGTTTATTGTGACTGATCTCAAATCTAAATTAAATTTTATCATAAATGTGTTATTTTAAGAATTTTTTTCTAAGAACATGTTTTCTTAATTTTTTCATTCTTTCTGTCATTACTTTATTATTTAGAAAATAGTAGTGTTGAATTGAGAAATATTGTATATTTTCTATGATATTTAGATAAATAACAAATATCAATTGGGCTGATTGTGCATTAAAAGTTTGTTTGTCGAATATCTTAAAATTTGTCTCTTGCGTGACCAATGTTAACCTAAAATTTTTGAAAACAAATTAATTAATGTTAAAATGGATCTGAGATATTTGCAAACAAATTTGTAATAAAAAAGTTTTCAATTTTGAAATGAATAATTTAATTAATACCAGATTTACGAAAGCGTGTCAATTTGATGGATTGTTTATGGAAAAACAAAGCATTTGCGGAGATTGCTGTAAATCTACTGTTAGGTGAATTGGACATTAACTTTTAAATTCAAAAAGCAATTTAACTTCAACCTATTTATTTTTTATAAAATTATTATTAATGTTTATTTGTTAATTATCTTATGCGGCGAATGAACCAATTTAAATGTGCCAACCTGAAAGAGCTTTGCCCAAGAAGATCAATTTTTGTTGTGACACCTCAACTCCAAGAAGTTCTTTAACTCGATTTTTGAGAATGCAAACAGTGTCCGTTGCAGATATCTACAAAAAACAACATTATTACATCGATTATTTTGGAAATATTGTAACGAAATTAGATCGATAAAAATTGTATTACAAACCTCAACGGTGCACTCTTCCCCTTGCAATATTTTCACAACTAATTTCATTTTGCAAGATAATAAATAACTTCGATTGAAAGCGTAACCTGCTATTTTTGTGCTGGATCAAATTTTTCGATTGTACAAATCAATAGGTACATGTAAAAATTTTTGCATTTTACGCAGTGAGGTTATGTTCACCAGAATTATTTATTCGAGACTACGACTTAATACATTTTCAATCACTGACAGAAAATAACGAGGATTCATTAAACACGCCCCTAGTCGAAATATACATGAACACTCGCCTTGCAAATAATATACAATCAAGCAAAACAACAATAGGCTCGTAATAGTAGTCTGTCTTGGTTAGTTGTTTTTATCAGTCACCTGTCGGCTTTAGTTGTAAGCTTTTTCTGTAATTATTACTTATCGACTCGTGCTCCAATATACCCATTTTCAAATTAATTTCTTTTTACAATTTTATTATTTTTCAAAATAACTTCGAGTTTTTATTAATTACGATTATAAGTTAATAATATTGTATGTTCTGATAGGATATTTTTTTAACATAAACGTAATGGCGTTTACCGACATGCAAGTGCATGTACCCACGTTAAAATTGCGTTATGCCACATATGCATAAAATTAAATTTTCATTTTGTTATAGGGTTTGTTATAAATATATATATATATATATATATATATTGAAAAAAGTACATTCACTCATACATGTCCATGTACGTAAAGAATCAGTAAAGAAACTACGCATGTGCGAAGTGCGAAGATTTTTGGCGCCGCCATTTTCATTCAACCGGGAGAGAGTGTCGTTGCTGCACGAATACACGAGTATAAACAATTATTATGGGACAAGAACATTGGTAAAATATGGAGACGGCAAAACCTCTCAGGGGTTGCGCGCTACGTTCTTAAGTACATGTGGGGTGGGAAAGGGCGTGTTGTAGGGGGTTAGACCGACGTGGGTCCCGTAGCAAGGGAAAAACGGACAGAGAGAGAGAAAGAAACGCTTGCTACAAACCTAAAGGGCGGCAGATGTCCTATACTCTGCGAATGACGCATGGACCCCCTCGGTTTCGTCTGCTCCACATCGGAAAATAGTTTAGTATGTGCATGACGAGCAATCAAAATCGCCCGCGTATTGAATTAAAATCTACTGGATGATATAACACACCAAAATATATACAAAAAAATCTAGTAATTTTGAATAAAAATTTAATAAATTGTGATTGATGTGAGCTAATAGAAACGTCTTCAAAAATCTATATTTTCTCCCCGTCACTCCCATAACTCAGTCATTTTTCAAGAGATAACGCTAAGCGGCTCTGTTAAATTAGCTTGACAATTGCGGCGTGGAAACGCCGCAGCGTCTCGATTTGACAACCGCGTGTTGTATTTATTTTCGAAATATTTTAAAGTTTACACAAACGCCTCATATTGTAATATATCGGCGGGTCAGTGACATGTGGATGGGATTCTTTTGTTTTTAAAAATATACTCGGTTCATTGAATTACTGACATTCTGATTTCGAAAAAATGCAAGATATTTTATTTATTTTGCACTATATAAACATTAAGGTGTGACATGAAAACAAAGTTGCATCGCGGTGCTGAAGAAGTTTAGCGTGTATTAGGAGTCTCTTCATCTCGTTGAGTGGTGGACAGAAGAAAAAAAAATCGATCGCAGACGTCGGGAGGGTTGAAAAAGGTTTCGGTGGCGTTTTTATTTTAGTGTCATACTGTAGAGGGGTATGTGCGAGATCGCGAAGAGCGAACGAAGAACTTATCGTGACCAGGACCCGCCGCGAATAAAGGAGACAGTGAGATCTCGTTGTTCGAGCGAGTCCGATGATGCCTCGGGCTACGACGGTATACCCGATGCCGATCCGGATTTCTTCGGGAAAGAGCAGCAGCAACATTCGCGCAGAAAGGAACCGGCGTCGACCAACGAGGCAACGTTGCATCGAGATTCTGACGGCAGTCCCGGCCGGAATAATACAAGTGCCGGATCAACTCGTCTCCTCGTTCATCGAACCACCAACGTTGACAATCATCGACAGGATTATTATTCACGAGAATCCTCCGCTATAAACAAAGTGCCTTATTCCTCGTCTACCACGTCACAACATTCCGCAAAAATAACTAAAGAGCAGGTACCGTAATTTATTGCAGAATTCGATAATTTTTTTGTTATGTTTTTGTTTTTGTTTTCGTACGTCGTCTCATTACTATATTAACCCGCGTATAGTGTCGCTCCAGTCTCGAAACACCTGCCACTTTTATATACGCGCAGCTTTGTATTTGTTTTTTTCTACCTCTTCACCCGAAGAGGCAGAAAATTCATTTTCTCATTTCGCGCGTGTTAGCACATTCAGCTTCACTCGCTGGACCCTCGGCGGACTTTAACTTCACGTACAGTCCCGATTGAGTTTTTCATACATAACCCCTAAATTTTAGCACTCCTTGAGTGCCTGCACATGCAGCTTCTTTCTGTTTACTTGCTCGTCTCGCTCGACACGTTATACACTACGAATATATTCAAACACGCGCGTTTCGATCAGTTTTAGTACTTACAAAATTCAGTCGTTTTTAAGATATTACGCTATAGATATAAATATTAACACATGCATTTTTTATAGTAATATTATCCATGTGAAACAAATTATTAACAAATTGCTAAAACGTTAGGCAAATTTTTTTTATCCTATTTTTTTATTTTTTCGAATATTTTTAAGAATTTTCACATTTTAACATTTCAAATTAAACAGTTTGTTGATTTCAGTTCGGCATGATTATTATTACAAATCGGTGTTCTGAAAGTTTCGAAGATGACTAAATTTTTTGCGAATCGCTATTTATCCCGTAAATCCCTTTTCTGGGTTTGTAGTGTCCAAATATTATTTATTTGAGTATTCATACTTTTATGTATGCAAATTTTTTTTTCTATAAAATATGCACGGTCCGGAAAAAATAATACGGCTCGTTCGCAAAAAAAACTCCCATACGTTATTTTTTTTATACTTTCAAAAGTGAAACGAGTTGGTAACGTAATCCAAAGTCATAAATTGCTTATTTAATAGGTTTTGGAACGTTCGTAAATTCTTCTTATATTTCTTTATAAGACATGTGTCTAAAATATATTTTTTGTAGCCAAGATTCGTTTTAATTCATTATTCGACGTGCGTTTAAAAACATACAAGCGTATAATAAATAAACAAAAGTTCGAAAATTATCACTTTTCGATGTTTTGCATAATATTTACAAGTGGAATTTAATTTTTCGTATTCGACCGAAAGTTTTAATCGTGCTTGAAAAAAATGTGCAACTTGGCTGACGCTGCTATACGAGCCATGCATTTTAGCCTTGCCTCTCTAGTTCATTCACGACGGAGAGTTTATCTCGGCTTCCCTGGCCTGATGACGTGCCGTTCTCGTTGGTACAGTCACTGCAATAATCAGCAATCATTTGTTAGCAGACCATGAGAATTTCGAGACCTATTATTTTGGAAAAATTAATAAATTAATGAATTGGTAAATAATCGAACAACGAATTAACAAAAAATAACTCCGGGATTAAATAATCGAAATATAAAATTATTTCATTACAAATTTTTTCGATTATTGAATTATTCAATTCATTTATTAAATCGTTCAATGATAATAATTTTCAAAAATGTTAAAAATTAAAGCTTGGAGGATAAAAGTACCTAATAAATAAAAAATATTCAAAAAAATATCAAAGTAAATGGAACGTTAAGAAAGCGTGATTTTTTTTTGGGAAGTATGAAAAATTCTGAACGGAAATGGATGAGGGATGAGATTGTCGCGACAATAATCCTTAAATTCCTGAAATTCCAAAGTACTGGTCATTCCGTCTGTCTTCCCCTAAATTCCTTTATTCTCTCATACTTCTGCCCGAGTCCTGCGGCAGGTCTGCGTCCGACTCTCGGAAATTGAGAGTGCTGAGCTGAGTTTACGAGATTTTCGGGAGTTTTTAAATGATCCAACAATGACGGGTCTAGGATAAAACTTTCGGAAAATTTCTTTTTCCTTTTGACGCACGCGTGAAAATTGAGAATTTTATGGTCAAATGTTGACTTAGAACTTAAAACTTCTTAGAACTGACTTAGATCTTCTGAATTTCCAAATATATTATAATCGGAAGTAGGAATCCAGGAAAATGTATTATTAAAAAAAAAAAAAACCGTTTTAGGAAACGAATATTCACACAGTTCAAAACACAGTACATAATGTATGAATTTCTATGCTGTTGATGTGTATTTATCGATGGGAATTATCGAGCATGGGAAGTTATCTGCGAAATTGTTGCTGAAACCGACTCGTATCGCTCATACCGCTGATGTTTGTTACCATAAAAAAGTGAAACTGCAACATGTGCATTAGCACGAAACGAATTTCAAGTCTCCCTC
Source organism: Rhimphoctona megacephalus (assembly GCA_963989365.1). Taxonomy (NCBI): domain Eukaryota; kingdom Metazoa; phylum Arthropoda; class Insecta; order Hymenoptera; family Ichneumonidae; genus Rhimphoctona; species Rhimphoctona megacephalus. The sequence goes on along the minus strand of OZ022414.1, from coordinate 36,091,161 downwards.
CATTATTATATGCATATACAAATACAGAGTGTTTTAACTACGAGTTAAATAATTCTAATAATTTTAACAAGATTTTAAAATTCGAAAAACCAAATTCCGTGAACAAATCGCATTTTCCAATTTTTTAGACCAAGGTAATAAAAGTTTTATTTCGACATACACAATTAAAAAAATTGATTACATTTATAATTAAATTAATTTACAAAAAAAAAAAAATGTCCATTCGACTGCGTGCCCATTTCTCTCAATCTTTTATTGAGAACAAAAGTTCCTGACCACGTCCGAAGGTTCAAAAAATCTTTTGAATAAAAATAAAAAATATTTTGTAAAGCGAATTGAGTCGAACCCTCGTCTTCATTTCTTTTTATATATTTCTAATTGGTTTTTATATATTATTAGAAATATTTTTATTTAAAATGACACCCTGTATATATTTCTGTATAATGCCTCGATCTTACAGACTCTCGCTCTCTATCTCTGCGGAGCTTGAGCTCATCTTGATGCGAACGTATCGTTTACGCATTGAGGGCTTCCTTCTTCACCTTCTCCTCCTTCTTTTCTCCGGTCTCAGCATCTGGTCTCTCGTTTTACCTACCGCCCGTATGTACTTCAAAATTGCATATATACATCGAATATCAACGTGCACGTATTCGAATTATTTTGCTTAATATATCTTCTTCCTCTTATATAAAATTCATGAGTATAACGCATGAAATTGCAGTTTTGTCACCGCTTTTCCGCTATTCTGATTGGTACGCTATGACATTGCACGTAGCTCGCGTCTCGTATTACGTATATAGATTTCAAGTCAAATTATGGCTCTGAAGTTATTCTGTCTGCCCTAAAATGTCATAATGACAACCGGTCATTCAAAATATCTGTAACAACTAACAACTCAAATTTGTTTTTGACAAGTCGTGGGCAGGGAATAATAATAGCAAACTATAATTATTCTCAATATATCTCGAAATAAGGCAGATTTCATTAAATTTTAAGTAAGTAAATAATAAATAATAATCTTTTATGTATAAATTATATTTTTTAATCCAATCTGATGTTTTTATTAATGTTAAGGTTTTTATTTTATTATTAAAAATAACCTTAAGCAAGAAGTTGACGCGCATTTGAGCGTCAACAAACCTAAACAAACCCGAACCCAAACCCAAACAAAACGCCGCTTTCGAATTGTAACCCCAACAAACCCAAACCCAAACCCAAATAAAACGCCGCTTTCGAATTGTAACCCAAACAAATTCAAACCCAAATAAAGTGTGTTCGAATTGCAATCCAAACAAACCCAAACAGAACGTCATGTTTGAATTGCAACCCAAACAAACCCAAACAAACCTAAACAAACCCAAATGCGTTCTGAGGCGTTTAGATCACCTAGTTTAATATAATTTATATTTTTTAAAAATTTTATTGTTCCTGCGTATACCCTTGCGGGTTTTTACCGGCCCATCCCATCACTTTAACCCCATTTCACTAATTTCCAATTTCCTAATTTCCATATTCTTGAGAAATACCCCAAGAGTGTTGCCCACAGCCATTCTTTCCTAATGCACTACTGTATCGCATTTGCACGAGGGCCAAGGGAAACTGTAAAAAATCCGGCCGATACGGGCGGCTATATTTTTACTGAGTTTCAACTGATTAGCACCATCAGAAACTCAGAAAAACTGTCTCCCGCTCAGCAATTGATGCGCGAGCCGGTGCATGGTTAAGCGGTCACTCAACCAAGTATTGGCCTCGCCCGAGGCTGCTTAACCTTTGGAGATTGCCGGAGCCATACACCGACCGCGCACCTATCGCTGTTGGTATAATTTAATTTATGTTAAATTTTAATGCTTATATGAATTACGTTTGTTTTTACAATGAAAAATCAATTACACTGAATTCTATTTATTTTCATTTTTTTTACCGTTCTCAACAATTACATAATTTAAGCCAGTAGCAAAGATTGTTTATTTATTTAGATATTTTGTCTCTCGATTGGAATATCATTCTTAGGAAGTCGTTTGCATAATTGAATCTAATAAAAGAGTTCATTAAGATTCTTGCAATTGAATTTAGGGGAGTAGTTAATCAATTAAATTGGCGAGGAATATATATTTTTTTTTAATAATCGAGATTGAAATCAAGATCTCTTCACTGGCATGTTTATCGTTCCGCTATCTTTCCGAACTCTTAATGTTTTCTGCGGCAAATTTTTTTTTTTCTCCATGATTTTGATTCGCAAACTGAGAAAAAAATGTTGTTGACCGAAACAAATTTCGTTTCTCTCAACCAAAATATTTAGTTCGATACGGGCAAGAAAATATTTTTGAGATAAAACAAAATAATTAGTGAATGCTGAAACAAGTTATTGACCGAACTAACAAAAGTTTGGTGCAGCCAAATAAATTAATGTTTAATGCAACAAAATATCATCCAAATAAACTGATTCATTTATTCGTCCTAACGATTACCGTTCAGTCCATTTCGTAATTGAGATTCAAACAAATATTTTATTAAAGCAAGTAAAAAGTATGCGTAAGCAAATAAATGGTACCGGCTGTTCGAACAAAATCATTCGGCTCTGGTGATTTAGTTGATTAATCTACAAGAAATTTTTATGATTTAGTTGAATAAACTAAATTATTTGCCATTCAACAAAAAAATTGTTGGATCCACCAATTTTTCGTTCAACGAAATGGAATTAGTTCGATGAAGACATTTTTTTTCTCACAAGGAAAGGTACTTTGGTGTCCCCCTCCGATTTTGATAATTTTTATATATGTTATAGTCCATCGAAAATTAAGAGACACGTAATTTTTTTTATCGGCTTAAAGTTATTTTTAAGGGGTGAAATCGACCCCCAAAGTTGAGCATGTTTTGCATCTGGTAGAGTGTTTCATATAGAAGCACTTAACCGATCGTAACGAAACCAATTGCAAAACGTTTTTCACGTCAAATAACCTGTATATAATGTTCAACTTCTTATGCACCCCTATTACATGGGGATGATTCACCCCCGAATATCCAGAATTCTTTTGTATAAAAAAAACTTGCAATCCGATTTCAATAAAACAAACGCCATTTTGCAGAGCAAAAAAAATAAAATTGACGTATTTTTGGGTTTTTCTCAGATTAAAAAAATTAAGGGGGTAAAACACCCTTAAAATGTCAAATTTCATTTTGAGCACTGTCCCCTTCCGATTTCAATATTTTTTTTATAAAATGTAGCTTATCGAAAAATAAGACCACCTATTATTTTTATTGGCTCAAAATTATTTTTAAGGCGTGAAATCAACCCCCAAAGTTGGGCATGTTTTGCATCTGGTAGAGTGTTTCATATAGAAGCACTCAACCGATCGTAACGAAACCAATTGCAAAACGTTTTTCACGTCAAATAACCTGTATATAATGTTCAACTTCTTATGCACCCTTACTTACTGCAGGGGGCTGAACCACCCCCTGACATTCATAATTTTTTGTATAAAAGAAAAATTGTCATTCGATTTCAATGGAAAAACCAACATTTTGAAAAGCAAAAAAAAATTATAGTGAATGTGTCTAGATTTTTCGAATAAAAAAAATTAAGGGGGTAAAACACCCCTAAAATCTCAAATGTCATTTTGCGCACTTAAATGATAAAATTCAATTCAATTGGTCTCATTATCATTGCGTATCGACTTATATGCTAAATAATATTTATTTCGCATGTACATCCGCTGCCCTTCTGACATGCTTCACGTTTATAAAGAAGTGTTGGTATCCGTTCTATTTATATAAGTTTCTATTTTGAACGATTTACGAAAATAAAAAAAAAACTCAAATATCAAAAGAGTCGCATCAGCAATTCACCGCCCAGAATGTAAACAAAGCTGGCTCATGCCTTGCCATATTCTTATTCATATCAAGAACCGCTATAGTGGCTCGACCCCAAGTATTCTTGAAAAAGCCAGTTCGCTCAGGCTAATGTTTGAGGTATATCCGAAAACCAAATAAAAATGCTGTTTTCGTGGTGATGTCAGATCAAACCGCCCACTCAAGATGAAAAAGGTAAAACTGACTTTATATTATTCCAGAAGTTAAGTTGCTGTTCGACTGTTGATCAGTCATTATCGTGTCCGCTATCGTGAATACCGTATTGTTATTAACATGTCCATCAATCCAATGAACGTAATAAGACTGTTGTTTCTTACATTCGAGGTAATGAACATTCCTGACAGTCCTGTTAACAATAATGAAGTGGAATTGAAAGAGAGTTTCGCGGAAATTCTGAAGGCCTCTATGGCAGAGTTCAATCAGTTAGAAATCGTCGAAGATACGACATTAGATTTTCAAGAACCGTTTAGAGATGTCATAGTAGAACCTGTCGAAGATAATGACATCGAATGGGGTCTTGGAGAATCTCCATTAAGCCCTGAAACGTGTACTGACGATGAAGAAGATTTGAGCTACGACTACAAACAAAGAGCTGTTGAGTACTGGAGAAGTGCAAAAACGAAACAAAATAGGAAAATAGAAACAGTCCAAAACCGATTTAAACTCGTTAAATCTGTGCGCCAATTAAGGCGCTGGGCTCAACAAATTAATAAAGGCGGAACTTACAAGGAAAAATTGTCGCGCATTTCTGAATATACAATCGATAATTTAAAAAGCGCCATAGAAGCAGGTCTCATTGTACACGATATCGATCTTCGGAGATGGGCATTACAAGCCCAAAAATTGATTGGGCATGAGAATTTGCGTTTCAGGGCTTCGCCAACATGGATAAAAAAGTTTAAAAAAGTTCATCGAATAACAAGTAGAAAAATAAATAAATTCGTGACAAGAAAGACTCTCGAATCAAAGGACATATTACAAAACGATGCTAATAAATTTGTCTCCGCAGTTCAATTGAAAATTGAGGAATATGGCTTGGAAAATATTTATAATTCTGATCAAAGTGGTTTCCAATTAGAAGTCCATTCAGGGCGAACGTTAACAGAAGAAGGTACAAAACAAGTAGAATGCCTTGTACAATCCGTTTCAGCGACAACCCATAGCTACACCATCCAGCCGACAATATCAGCAGCAGGAAAATTGTTGTCACCTCTTCTGATAATTTTAAAAGAGCCATCCGGGCGGTTGGGGCCAATCGTAGAACGAACCATTTTTCGACCTCCCAATGTTTTTATAAGTGTTTCAAAATCTGGCAAGGCTACATCAGGTACGTTGGTATGTAATATTCAAATATAAAAAATAGATGTGCTATTAATTTTTACATATTGATTTATAGAACATTTCAAAGTATGGCTTCAAGAAGTGTTCTTCCCAAATGTCGGTGAGAAAAGTGTGCTTTTAATAGACTCATGGAGTGGACATTGCCCTAGTGTTGTCACGGAAGTTACACCACATAACAAAGAAATTGTTACAATGATCATACCGAAAGGAACAACAGGGAATATCCAGCCACTTGATGTCTTCGGATTTAGAATTTGGAAAAATTATGTCAGACATTTTTCAGACAGTGTCATGTTACTTGATTATGATTTAAGTCTACATTTACGAAATAATATAATCAAGCTGCAATCTCTAGTACATAATCAATTATCATCTCCGAGGTACGAAAATTTATTTCGATATGCCTGGTTCAAAAGTGGGTACATAGAAGAACGACCTGAGCATTTCGAAAATCCCGTTGAATTCGCTTTTGGTATGTCATCTCAAACACAATGTGAAATTGAAGGCTGCACAAATGTGGCTGTAGTAAGATGTTCATGGTGTAAAAAGTCACTTTGTTTCAAACATTTCTTCGAAGAACATCATTACTGTTCAAAATATAATCATTAAGTTCAGGAATGATAATTGAAACGAAAATTTGAATTGGAATCTATTTTTACTACATGAAAGATTTTAGCGCCTATGTATAACCTATATATATATATTTGTGTACAGACCATGTGTATACAAAAATAAAAAATCGTGAAGCTCACGACCACCGAAGATGTAGGAGTACTCAATTTTTCATATAATTAAAAAGCCGATGTACATGCGAAATAAATATTATTTAGCATATAAGTCGATACGCAATGATAATGAGACCAATTGAATTGAATTTTATCATTTAAGTGCGTAAAATGAAATTTGAGATTTTAGGGGTGTTTTACCCGCTTAATTTTTTTTATTGGAAAAATCTAGACACATTCACTATAATTTTTTTTTGCTTTTCAAAATGTTGGTTTTTCCATTGAAATCGAATGACAATTTTTCTTTTATACAAAAAATTATGAATGTCAGGGGGTGGTTCACCCCCCTGCAGTAAGTAAGGGTGCATAAGAAGTTGAACATTATATACAGGTTATTTGACGTGAAAAACGTTTTGCAATTGGTTTCGTTACGATCGGTTGAGTGCTTCTATATGAAACACTCTACCAGATGCAAAACATGCCCAACTTTGGGGGTTGATTTCACGCCTTAAAAATAATTTTGAGCCAATAAAAATAATAGGTGGTCTTATTTTTCGATAAGCTACATTTTATAAAAAAAATATTGAAATCGGAAGGGGACAGTGCTCAAAATGAAATTTGACATTTTAAGGGTGTTTTACCCCCTTAATTTTTTTAATCTGAGAAAAACCCAAAAATACGTCAATTTTATTTTTTTTGCTCTGCAAAATGGCATTTGTTTTATTGAAATCGGATTGCAAGTTTTTTTTATACAAAAGAATTCTGGATATTCGGGGGTGAATCATCCCCATGTAATAGGGGTGCATAAGAAGTTGAACATTATATACAGGTTATTTGACGTGAAAAACGTTTTGCAATTGGTTTCGTTACGATCGGTTAAGTGCTTCTATATGAAACACTCTACCAGATGCAAAACATGCTCAACTTTGGGGGTCGATTTCACCCCTTAAAAATAACTTTAAGCCGATAAAAAAAATTACGTGTCTCTTAATTTTCGATGGACTATAACATATATAAAAATTATCAAAATCGGAGGGGGACACCAAAGTACCTTTCCTTGTCAGTCTGTGACTAATTTAAAAGTAGTTAATTTTTAATGCGAGAGTCAGATTGAATATGCTAGTTTTTATTGAAACCAGAGCTTAGTTTGGAACAAAAATTGTGATAGAATTTGTGAGGAATTTTGTTTGTTTTTCATTTTTACGTACGTCTCGATGAGAGTTGCGAATAGGCGTGCATAAAAGGAGCACATTGTATTGTTATTTGATAATGAAATCTACGCGGGCGAACACTTCCGGCGTCATCTGCACCGTTATATACGTATAGAAAATGACGTAAGTGCTAATAGCGAAGAGCCAGAGAAAAAAAGACCAAAATGACTACAGAGACACAGATGTGCACTGAAACCCGCGGTGAATCAGACTTTTTCGCAGTTACACTTGAGCCTGAGAACTTTTTTGTGAATACAAATTGGGAACGGCAAATCGTCGATATAAAAATATACACTACCGGCAGAAAGATTGGAAAAATTCTTATATTTTTATAGAATTCATAAAAACTTGTCTACAATGGAACAAAATTTATATTTAGAGGAAGAATATTTATTTACTAAGGATTAAAAATGTTTTCAAAATGTCTGCGGATAAGTTTTATACATTAAAAACTTAATTACAAATAATTCAATGAGTAAAAATAAGAGAATTAAAAATTGAATGAAGAAATTGAAGTAAATAATTCGATGTGAAAAAAATAGAATATAATAAAAGATTTATTTGAATAATTAATCAATCTTTTGACGTAAAAGTTCACTGATTCAATTGATGAATTTTTATTTGTGTTAATTACTTATTCAAGTTGCCAAAGCGAAAAATATAATAAGAAATATTTGTCAAATCGTAATCGTAAATATGAAACCATTTTTCAAAGCCTTTTTGCAAAATTTTTGACAATTGTTTGCTATCGAAACGTGTATATCGAAAAATGTGTGTCACGAGTGCGGCAATCATCGATAAATCGGTTTTCCAAGGGAAAACAAGGCACGGATATGTGTATACGAAAAAAGAGAATAAAAAGGTAGAGGAGAACAAAAGTAACAGCGATGAAAGGGTATCTTTTTTATGTATACGTTTGAATGGTCCATTGATGCTCGAGGGGACAGATAGAACTTCACGATCACGAGAGGGGGCTTTGTTTTTCAACGAAACAACCGGTTGACTGTGTCTCCAAAGCTCGTTCGCATTCGTTTGCCTCGTGTTGTTGCTACGATCTATTTTTTTTCAATCCCATATCTGTCTCAAATGCTCAAATATATACGAGCTTTTCGATGTAAAATTATCTAAGATTCAAATCAAAACAAAATTTCTCTCGCTCTAAATATTTCCAATAAACTTTCAATGAGGATAATTCACTCGAAACGTGTTCGACAATCAGTCAAAAAGCAAAAATCTCATCGCATACAAATTCACAAATATTTATTTACGAGAAATTTTTTAATTTTTTGGAGTATAGTTCGCTGCAAATTTGGTGCATTTGTTTCTCTTTCAAAATATTTTTTTATCACGGAACAATGTCGTTATGAACTTTTCTATCTTTGGCAATATGTTTTTCTTGCATTAATCTCGTTCAGCAGAATTAAATAAACAATCGCTCGTTCAGATTAGTTTCAGAATTGTGTAAATGTGGTCCATCTCAAAATACACGTTCGACACTCGTTTCATCGATTACTCATTTTCTGCTTCTTCTCGTTCTGGTTATCGTTATACACGCGAAACATAGTATAGAGATACTTTTGTGGAAATCGTAGTTCAGCTAGAGTTTTCTGTCGTTAATTATTAAAGCCGAGACTGTCCGCGAGGGATCAGAGGTTATCCGAGGTCACTTTTTCTCTATCTTGTCACTTTATTCAGGCCCGACTTCATTATTATCATAGAAATTTAAGAAATATTGGTCGCTACAATTTTTATCATTAATATGTTTCTAAGACTTTATTCGAGTACTCAAAGCGACAAAAAAAAACTCAAAAATTCGGTCAGTAGAAAAAAATTAACTTTATTTCATTGAATAATTTATCCATTGATAATTGAGCTTTCGTAAGTCATTCATAAGATTTCCCTACTATAAATTTTTACTCTTTTTAGTATTTTTGTTGCGATCATTTTTCACTTTTTTCTCAACGTATCATGGACGCAAAAACAGTTTGGTATTAAAAGAAAAAATCCAATTCAAATACATATTCAAATTTTGTAGAATAATTATGCATTTATTTATTTATTAGTACAGAAAAATGGTTGTTTCACAAAAAAAGTTTTTGTCTATACGGATTTTGTTCTACAAGTGAATTATTAACTTGTGCATTTGAGTATGACGGTTAAATATGAGAGAAAGTGAATCGACGGAAATGAGGATCGTACAGGAGAGTTATAAAGTTGAATGGTAAAAAAGGTGCGAGTCGAATAATTGTCTTGACTCTCGCCAATTTGCTGGACCGTTTTATCTCTGCGGTTTCTTACGATTCTGTGATTGTTTCTTTCGTTATTTTCTCTTTTCTTTTTTCTGTCGTACTGTCTGTCTCTCTGTCACCCTTTCATATTTTCGTCTCTATATTTTTTCTCTTTGTTTCGTCTCTCTCTTTCATCTTTTTTTCAAACTTTATCTTTTTATCGTTTTTTCTGTCATCGTTTCTCGGAGTCTGTGACCAAAATCTTTTGGTACAGAGTCATCGTTCAAGGATCCATCAGACACAGTATATAAAACACCGTGACGACGCAAGTTTCACTTTCTACCCTGCACGAGCACAGTTGGCTCCCTGGTTTTTTTTCCAGAGTGCTCTATTACTTGGCTTCCGCGAGATCGATCGATATTGCATTGTTTTGCTATGGGATTTTCCGGTCTACTCGTCGATCTTAATCTCTCGTATACACACCGCATTAATGCAACATAGAGAGCGATAGAGAAACCGATAATTCCCTCCATTCAAGCTTGTATCATTCTCTTCAACAAGTCTCCAGTGCACACGTTTACACTGAGAAAAGTGTGATTTGTTTTGGGTTCATAAACCCGTTGAAATTGCACTGTTTGCTAAACCGCGTGGGAGTTTCATGAAGAAAAATACACACGACCCAAAATTACTTTTTAAAAGAAAAAATAAATGAACGAACGGTCAGTACAATTTACTAAATAGTCTTGTTTATATTCGTTGCATTTTTGTTTGTTTTCGTTTTTTTTGTTTCATTATATATGCTCACAAGTTTTTTGGAATGTATATTTTTATTTATTTATGCATGCATAATGAAAATACATTTTAATTGTTCTTTTCTATATTGATCATTTTTTTATTTCCGTTTATAATTTTAATATTTTATTTATTTAGTGCATTTTATCAAATGTGTCAACTTAATATTGAAAACAAATATGGCATTTGTACTTTTTCGTCTACATAACGAATTTTGAAGCAACGGATATGACAAATATATTGCATTTTTTTGTATTGCTTAAAAAAATGACTATATTGCTTTGTGTGTTATAAAAAAATGTCTAAAAACTTTAAGAATGAAAAGAATATGGCAAAAAAAACGTGTATACTGAATTTTATTGAATGAAAGTCACTCGGGTGATTTTAGTGCCAAACTATGAATAAGATACATTGTTTACCAATATTTTTATGGGATAGATTCGAAATCATTGAATCGTTTGATGTACGAAGAGTTTGAGCACCTAAGAGAGAATCCGGAAACGTATAAAAATCCGAGTGACTTGGGTAAACATTAATAATTTTGATATTTATTATAGCTCGTAAATATAGAGGCTCTGTAATTTGTATTTACGTCTAGTGAAATTTCGTTGGGTGTTAAAAATATGAGATAAAGTTCTTATCGTGTTTTAGAGTTTGCAACAAATAGATCGGATGTGTAAAATTGAAATTTATTAATTAAATTGATAAATAACGTTGTTTAAAATTCCGATTAATGCAATTTCTATAAAAAAAGTGATGTTGAATATCACTTTTCATCCTTTGGTGTAAATCAATAAAATGTCTTTTTTCATTGTTGCCCAAATAAATGTTTTTGGATCCTTAATGAAAAGTAAATCATGTTTCTGCGTTTGGGAACATTGTTTACATTGGTATAAAAACCGTCATCGATCATAGAACAGAATCATTTTATTGGAACGTAAATTTCAACAACGTGGTAAATTATTTTATTATCGTTCTTACGCTCGAGATGTTTTAGCACCAATTAGGAAGAAATTTACGAAGGAATATTGCAAATGCATCAGTGAGATTCGATCGGTTTGTTCGCAATATCATCAATAGCCAATTCTCTCGAAATTTAACACTGTTTAGAGAAAGTTTAGAGTCTTTAATATATTTTCCAGACTTGTTTGTTGTTACTGACACCGTGTCACAACTTCGTGCATAATAAGTACTCTCGTACGTGTTTAGTATCAGGCTACGGAACAAGGACACGATATACGCGGGTCGCATAATTATTCAGTACGAATTGTATACCGTTTTTCGTAATGAGTACACGAAACCGTAATATCATCGAACTCTGTTTTGTACTCTTGCAAAAAATGTCATATCTTCTTAATGTTACTGATGTAAAATGTAAAATGTAGGTGAAAAGTGTTTAAAATAATCTGCCTAATTGCAGATAAAAACTTGAAGCAGTTTTCGTTGGTCAATCTATTTCTGCATTGGCTGATAACAAAATATTTTACCTAAGTTGCTTTTTTATCAGCTTTCTGTACAAAACGATCCCTAGGGACTATGTTTATCAGTACGATAATAAAGCACGAACAGGTTTTGAAAATCATGTTATATCAACTTTGTTATATAATGGACTAAAAAAATAATAATTACAACAATGAGATCAATGAATATCGAAATTCGACATCTTTTTTTAATGAATTATATATTTAAATGGAAATAAACCACAAATAGTGGTCAATTTTATTTATACTCTGAATCAGTTAACAAAATATGTCGTGCTTTAACGTAATATGGCTGCTTCATACTAATTAAATGAGTGCTAAATTTTCAAAATACATTTATGCAAAGTTCAATGGATTAATTTAATTAATTGAAGGTTGATGTCTATTACAAACCTAAAAAAAAATTAATAACGATGGATTTGCGAAATCATTAACTGATAACTGCAAAATTCCATGATGCCATATTTTCATCGAGATTTTTCAAAGAATAATCCGTACTATTCAACCTATTTTAATTCACCGCGTCTTATTTTGTTCCTCAAGAGATCCTCTACGAATTCACCACGTAGGTGTTTTTTCTAAACTTGTTAATACGAAAATTACAGTAATTGGTTTATGAACATTTTTTTTAGCCAATTAAACAATTGGCAGCAACAGTAAAACGGTGAAACTCAGAAAAAAATCCACACGGTAAATTCGTAGAGGATTTCTTGAGGAACAAAATAAGACGTGGTGCATTAAAATCGATTGAAAAATACGGATTATTATTTGAAAAGTCTCCATGAAAATATGACATCGTGGAATTTTGCATTTATCAGTTGAAGCTTTTGGAAATCTATTGTTAATAATATTTTTCTAGGTTAATAAGACATGCTGTAATACAAATCAATCGTCAATTCATTTAGTTAGTGCATTAGACTTTGCATAAATGTATTTTGAAAATTTAGCACTCGTATGACTAGTCTGGATCAGCTATTTTACCTTAAGCTAGTAAACAAAGAAAACACAAGCATCTGAATATTAACAAATCATTTTACACTATTAAACTCAGAAAAAACTAGCTCTTAGTCAAAGATCGATGCGCGATCAGCTGTGAAGTTTGCGTATCCGAGTAATCATAGTAATTTGTCGAGAAGCTAATAATATCATTGAATGCATTTCTATTAAAATTAAAGGGCAAAATAAAAATTCATGTTTCGATATTTGTACTCTCAATGATGGCATTCAATATTTCTCAGTGCTTCAAAAATACACCTTGAATGTCGCAGTCGGGGGGAGAAAGAGAGAGAGAGAGAGAGAAGAGAGAAAGAAAGAAAATTAGTGACAAATATAGCTGACCACATGTAACTTACTTGTATGCGAAACCGTCACATGCATCGCCTTAAGGGCGGGGCTGAATGTGGTTCGTAATGCCTGATGTGTGTATTCAAAAAAAAAAAAAAAAATATTGCTCCCCTTTTAGGGGAACTTCGTGTATGGGTGCTCGTCAGTCGTCTTGCCGGCGTCGATTGAGTCAGATCGTCGCGGATTACGAGCTCGAAGCGATATAGAGTGAAAGTCCTCGTGGTTTTTGTACCGAGAGCCACAACCACGTTTTTCCTCTCGGAATAACGAACAATCAGTAACTGACACGCTCTCGAAGAGCGAGGTTCAAGCCCGGATCGTTGTAAACCGAAATCTGCACTTAAATTTTTTTTACAGTTTTTCCCAATCGAAATCCTAGTGATTTATTCATCATGATAATATTTTTTTAATACCTATATTGTGAATTTTTAATTCTGATGGTATAGTCAATTTTATGTCTTGACTCTGTGACTCGCATGTGAAATCATTGTTGATTAGTGCAGATTATGCCACCGTAAATACGTCTTAGGTAAAGTCAACTTTTTAATCCAGTGCTCATTTGCTAACTATGCACGCTAATGATACATACGAGGAATATTTAGCTTCGTCAGTCAGCCAATTTTGGATTTGTTTGCGTAGGCATGATAGAATACGATGTGGAAAATATCAGACTCGTTTACTTCTACTTAACGGGACAGACCTAGTTGGAACGTCAAAAAAAAGGCCTTTTTTCCGATTTTTTTTTGGTCAAACGATAAAATAATTCACAACAAAAGTTCTTCCGTTTAAAAGATACATATGTAATGTATATGTTGCAATTTTTTCAACGCAATACATATCGAAATAAGCTGGTGACCGTCAATTGCCGAGGACGCTGCAAAAAAAAACACGGTTTGCGGTGATCAAGCTCACGCTGCAACGGCTCATCTGAAACAAAAAAAACGGAGGGGATTTTTAGTTAATGATATAATGCTCCGGTTGAACGAAGGGTTTTGAAAAATTTCCATTTTTCACAAAATGGCGACCGTTAAAAGTCAAAAGTGTTTTTTTGACCAAAATATCAGTTCCATTTTTTGCTATTAAAAATAAAAATAATTATCCAAAAAAAAAATCCTTCGTTCATATGGAGGACTACCATGTATAGAAGAAGTGATATAAATTTCAACCCGATCGGTAAAGCCGTTCTCGAGCTACAGTGATCACCGACTTCAAAAACATGGTTTCGAGAAAAACGCACTTGAAGTCCGCTACCTGCTTACCTATGGCTCAGACACGACGTGCTACAAAGTCTTGTATTTCGGCGAATAATGGTCCGATTTACATTTACCTGGGCGGAAAATGTTCGTAAGAGATTCTACTTTTTGAAAATGAAATAAAAAAAAAATCGATTTTTCGAAAATTCTAACTAGGTCTGTCCCGTTAATGATTTTTGTAAATTCTTTCGAAGATTTATCGTATTTATATCTTTCTTTGAAAATATATTTCTTAGGTGATTTTTCGTCACTTGTTTATCTCTTTCAAATTCCGAATGCGCATGTTTCGTGCGTTTCGTACACTTTCTAATTTACGAACAAATTTAGGACTGCAGTAATTGAGCAATTCAATTATCAATCATCTTTTTAAAATTTTTCAAAACTTCTACAACTTGTTCAACTTTTCTTTCTACTTTTTAATATAAAAATTTTAATTCATGTTATTAATAGCAGTATAAGGTAGTTTTAAATTACGAATTTAAATTGAAAACATGATTAAAATAATTGCCTTAAATACATCGTTAACGCTTTTTTTTTTCAATGTGCCTGAAAAGTTGAATTTATCGAGTGCAAATCAAATTTGAAAATTTATATAAACGCTACTAGATAGCAATTTTAATTTACTTAACTGCAAGAAATTTCTATTGTTAATTTTCGCTTAGCTGACTTAGCGAAAATGAACGAATTGAGCAGTGAATGAGGAAAAAAGGAAAATAAGGGTACGAATACAAAAGGATAAGTGTAATATCAAATGGTCGACAACAAATATCCGTCAACTTTTGTTGTCTCATTTTGACGTTCCTTCTTTGCGCTTTTTCTATTCAAGCTTACGTCACTGTTGAAAATGCAACGAGAAAAAAGTCGCCTCGCAATCCACCGAACGTGCGTAATCTTCGCAATGCGAAACGACACTGTAATAAAGGAACATACAGTATATATGTCAGCTTGAAGTTACCTGTAACGTTCATTTCCTCAACCACTTGTTAAAATAGCTTTTTTACGATTTCTGAAAACCTGAAAGTAAAAACGAAACATTTTTAAGCGTGTGTAAAGATTTTTTTGCTTTTTCAATTTAATCTAAAATTAATTAACTCAATTAGTTATTTTTTATGAAATTCTTTTCCGTATTTTTCTTAGCGCAATATTTGTTTTCGAAAAAGAGTAAGTTCTCATTAGCAAAGGTAATACGAAAAACATAGAAAGGTCAAAAAGTGTATGGGTGAAATTTTGTTACTTCGCTAATATCTTAATGTTGATAAATAATTCCGAAATAGTTTTCGGTAATTTTTAATTAATAAAATTAATATCAAAAAACTTCGGGATACTCGTTCGAAAACAGACCGCGACTATCCATGATTCCTATACTATTTATTCCGCAAATTTGTTCATCGAAATTATCTTTAATTACTACAATTTTTTAACCCCCAAATCGTACAGTAGTTCCCAGTACCATTAAGGTAGATTCGGTGAATTTGAGCCATCCAAGATGAAGGACTGACAATTTTTATAGTTACACAAATACGAGATGAATTGATATTTGCAACTTGAACGCTATTTACCATCTAGTTTGGTAGTAATTAATTCGTAAAAATCGACTGTTTCCAGACATTTATCCCTACGAGCATAGAAAAATCGTATGCACGTCAAGACTTACTGAATTTTTACATTTGGTACTTCCAACATTTCGTAATAAAAAATTGATCACTGTATTCCGCGAATATTCCTGAATATAAAAGTGCTTGGGTTTTTGGACGTTACCGTTAAAAATCGACTGAAAAATAAAAAAATTATTTGTTGTAAAATGATTGAGATTTCCACAGGAATGATACGGGAAAGAGCGCGAGAGCGCTTAGCAACTCTGTATTCAGCGTCTGCTAGAACATACCTTCAGACGTGACAGTTTGCCAATTTGACTGTTTTTCTTTCTTGTTCTTGAATGTTTTTACCGTATTTGATAAATATCGATAGAATTAATGGTAATAGGTAAACTGGCAAAATCTCTGTCGTTGCGTAATTCCTTTGTGTAAATACTCTATATAGGTTATAAACAAAACTGATAGTTTCGGCAGATGACAGTAACGGCCATGACACGTTTTACAATCCACTACGCTCGTCAATTTTCAATTAGTAAACATTTTTTGAACAATAAAATCATATAAAAATATCCATTCTCCGCTGTTTATATTTCGAAAATAATAAAATTATAATTTCAAAGACAATTTTGCATTTGCAAACTTTGGTCTATAATAGGTACTGCAAAGATCACGTAGCCGTCACCGATCTACCTTAAACCGTACACAGGAGCGAATAGGAATTTCATTATTACAACTCATGATTTGGAGGTGAAAATGGAACCCAAAATGCAGACATAAGTATATGATTTTGGGGTAAAATTTCCTGCCAAATCACTTGGTGCCACTTGAATTGAGCCCAAATTATAAACCTGCGAGAAAAATTGAAATGAAAAAAAGTGATTTCAAATATTTCACGTTTTACAAAAAAAAATCGTAGATTTTTTAAATGTAATCAAAATGTAATAAAATCTACGCGATTTATTAGTTGAAAAGTGGCTTTTGGAGGAATAAAATACGCTAAAGTAATTTTATTGAATTAAGTATTTTTTCCATGACCTCACACATGCACTCATTTTGATAATGAAATTTTATATTTTACGCTGTACAGGGAAGAAAAAAAAATAATTTTACTCACACAAACTTTTATTTTTCATTGAAAATACAAAAATACTTGATGGCTGGAATACAAATTATATAATTCCAAAAAACGCTCGCATTCGCTACAGAGTGCTGATCTATGGACGTCGCACACGAGGGTTTTCAGAACTCATTATGAAACATTTACGAATATGAAATTAATATTTTTATTAAAATCACAAACAAGAATGTATATAAAAAGTCATCAATATTGACTGTTTTATCGCTCGTACAGCGTAAAATGCGAAAGGGTTTTTATTTGTCTCTACATGAAATGACTTCTTTTTTTTTTAGTAAATCGTGTAAATAATGATGAATTCACTTACTTTAAACACAAAAATGGTCCTTGATTGCGAAACGCAGTTTTTTTTTTTTTTTTTAATTTTCACAGAACACGATTCTTTAAGCATAAAGCGTACACCGGTGCGAATTTGCAGCAACTAAATTTTTCAGTGCCGCTTTCGCGGCGGTTATGGAAACAATGAATGTCCTCCCGACGGGGTTAGACACTAGAGAGGTCACACATATTTGTCCAAAAAGGGGTATGCCCTCACAAACAATTTTCCCGTCGAATGCCAGTGTTTTGAAAATTTTGCTGGTGCGAATTCGTACAAGTGTACGGTTTGGGGATTAAATCCGATCCTGCCAAGGTAATATCTTTATGAAAATGGATATTTACGAGGAAAAATCAATGGAAAAAAATATTAGGATTAAAAAAATTGAAAAAAATGTTACATTTCAATATCAAACAAAAAAAATCGTATCGCAACCGTATAAAATTTGTTACTATAATAAATATTGTTGTACATCAATGATATAATTACGATAGCATATAAAAATTTATTCTAAAAATCTGACGTTTCATAATTGCTGCAGGAAATTGACTAACATATTTTTCTTGTTAAAATCGTATGGGTTACGCCCTTTTATCACGAAAAGTGGTCATATCTTGCGGGTTACTCAATGGTCGTTGACTCGTGGGATCGCGAAGCGTGAAACTTGGCATATATATGTATATTTCATATATGAAAAACGATATGATTCGAATTTACGTGGCTCTAACTATGGAACGAAGTAATATTTTTAATCTAAAGTACACACCATTTTATTGCAACACATCGTTACGCAGTGACAGTCGAAAGTGTCTAAAAGATTATTTATTTTTATGCCCAGGATATATTCATAGATCTCCGAATTGCAAAAGAGCACAGAATTTTATAAAACTTCTTTGCACCAGGGGAATCTCGCTCTCCTTCGTCGGATTTTTCGATCCGTGACGAATTATACGCACGCCAGGTTTATACGTATATATGCACAAAGCCAAATAAAAATTTGCGTCTACACCGCACATGTGCGTTACGCGCAAATTCTCGTGACCTCAACGCTACTTATTCGTTTATTCACATATGTACATGAATTCCCATATCATAATCCACACTGGTATACTTTCGAAAAAAATTATAATCGATATTCACAAATTTTATGTATTCCTTGAAATTGGAGGAATTTTTTGAAATCTCCCCTCCCCTCTCTTTCGCGCTCTTTCTCGTATGAAAATTGTAAAAATGTATGAAAAATATGGTTCTAATATTTCGCTATTAAGTATTTCACTTCGTTATAATTATGATAAAATATTTTTAATATCCACAAGGCAGTTAATTTTGGCCTATTTTTTTGTTAATGTTGAGACTCTTCAAATGTTGTAAATCGATACTTTAATATTTATTTGGCAAATTGACTGATAATTTTTGACTTCTGATAATTTTATCAAATTTATAAGCTATTCAATTATCTCGTCAAATTCTGTGGTGACACACTGCTGGGGAACTTTATTTGAGTCACTTTATCAAAAATTCTTTGAGATTAAGTAATTTTGGACAGCTGAGAAATAAAAATTAATGTTAAACGTGGCGTTGCAACACGTTGCTTCGAGGGGTTTTTCATCGGGACTCTTAATCGGTGCGTGAGTTGCGAAGCGCAGAGACCAGCGTCGTAGTCCCCTCAGATAACAAAAAAAAAATATTAGTATGTACAAACATTCCACTTCCTTCCGGGCTCGCTCGTATTGCAGTGCCTCTCGGTGTCGTTTTATTATCGTGTATATGCGCTCCATCGTCGTTCATTCTACTCTACGTCCAAGTGGATAATAACACGTTAAACTTTAAATAAATATATGCATATGTGTATTCGTTCCAGAATAACAATCGGCTTCGACGACGATCATTTTCTCATACTATTTTGGTCGATATTAATTATCTAGGGTCTCCATTTCATATTATTTAGAAAAATATATTATGAAAAGTAAAACATGAATATGAATTTTATTATAAAACTTCTTCAAGAATAACGTGGTTTTTGTTTTTTTTTTGTAAATGTTTTGAGTGACAGATGCTTATTAATTTTTTTATAAATATTATTAGTAAAAGATACGAATTATGAAAATAATTTACGGATTTGAAACAATTATTGTTGGCCTACATTCATTGAACGACTAGAAATTGAGTTAATGTGTTTTCATTATAAAATTACATTTGCAGTGATTAATTGTATAAGTAAGTTAACGGGACAGACCTAGTTGGAACGTCAAAAAAAAGGCCTTTTTTCCGATTTTTTTTTGGTCAAACGATAAAATAATTCACAACAAAAGTTCTTCCGTTTAAAAGATACATATGTAATGTATATGTTGCAATTTTTTCAACGCAATACATATCGAAATAAGCTGGTGACCGTCAATTGCCGAGGACGCTGCAAAAAAAAACACGGTTTGCGGTGATCAAGCTCACGCTGCAACGGCTCATCTGAAACAAAAAAAACGGAGGGGATTTTTAGTTAATGATATAATGCTCCGGTTGAACGAAGGGTTTTGAAAAATTTCCATTTTTCACAAAATGGCGGCCGTTAAAAGTCAAAAGTGTTTTTTTGACCAAAATATCAGTTCCATTTTTTGCTATTAAAAATAAAAATAATTATCCAAAAAAAAAATCCTTCGTTCATATGGAGGACTACCATGTATAGAAGAAGTGATATAAATTTCAACCCGATCGGTAAAGCCGTTCTCGAGCTACAGTGATCACCGACTTCAAAAACATGGTTTCGGGAAAAACGCATTTAAAGTTTTGAGTACGGTTTGCATGGCTCAGACACGACGTGCTACAAAGTCTTGTATTTCGGCGAATAATGGTCCGATTTACATTTACCTGGGCGGAAAATGTTCGTAAGAGATTCTACTTTTTGAAAATGAAATAAAAAAAAAATCGATTTTTCGAAAATTCTAACTAGGTCTGTCCCGTTAAATATAAATGGAACGAATTTTCTGAAAAGAGTATTTCTTTCTCTTCGCCCGTGAAGATATTTAGTGTCTGTTTATACATATGTCAGTGTTACTTAAAGGATTATTATTCGTGAATAAATAGAATTATTTATTTTGGATGCATCGATTTTCGTCTGGATTTTTTCGCGTCACAGCCTGAAACTAGTC
This sequence comes from Rhimphoctona megacephalus, assembly GCA_963989365.1. Classification (NCBI taxonomy): domain Eukaryota; kingdom Metazoa; phylum Arthropoda; class Insecta; order Hymenoptera; family Ichneumonidae; genus Rhimphoctona; species Rhimphoctona megacephalus. The sequence goes on along the minus strand of OZ022414.1, from coordinate 36,070,727 downwards.
GTAAAAGAAGGTACACATTAAAAAGTCCTTGAGATGTTATTTGAAGGTCTTGAATGATATCTTGAGATAGCGATATCGTGGCTACCAGTTAAATGAGAATTTCGATATGGAAATGTTAAGAAAATTATTTAATATATACCCAGCACTATGATGAAAATTCAAATTTTCATTAGCGATAATTCATTTTTTTTTCTTTTTTTACGTTAGATTGAACTTTTTTCTGCATTATTTGGCTGGAAAACAAATTTCACCTTGATCGTGACTCCTGAATCGAGTAAACATAAGATATAAGACGAATTTAAACATGGAAGTTTATTTGCTTCAGTTTCAAGGTCGATACGGAGTTATAAAATACTGGGTAGCGTGCTATTAAGTAAAAATTACGTACATGAAACTATCATGTGCTCCAGTATTTCATCAAACATAAAACAAAGTGACTGTATCGAAAAAGAATTCGTCTTGTTATTTACTTATCTGTTTACGCTGAAAATCGTGCCTTTTATGTATGTCGCATTATGCCAGAGTTATCGGTTCAAAAAGCTGTTTTGAAACGTCTACAGTTCATCTCAATATTTCATACGTATTCGCGACTGATGTTTACGTTATTCAGTATTCGTTGGCTTTCACGGAGAGAATTAAAAGTTCAAAATTACAAACATTCAAGGTTGTCCCCCGTTTCTATTGCTGTAACTGTATTTTTTCACCTTTAATTCTCTCCGTGTTCTTATACATATATATAGAATTCTAAAATCAAATAATTACGAGGAGCAATGTCTAAAATTTATGTCAAATTGTATCTGATTTTGATATTAATATTTCCGAGCAAAAAAGATACGAATCTTTATTTTCGCTTGACTAAATATTTCTAGAAGCTTATCAAATTTGATCGGTTCAGAGAAAAAAGAAATCGACTATTTTCTGTACACATAGCTAATCTTTATTTATAAAATTAATTCTTAAGAATAAATTTGAACGGAATAGTATAGCAATTTTAGAACTTTTTTTCGAATTATTACAATATTTTGAAGAGCGAAACGTTTCGAGAGTAGACATTTTTCGAGTCGAGGGACAATATTACTTTGAGAGTTCTTTAAGACTGTGACGAAAATATTTCGAGCTGAGATTATTATTTCCAATTCAATTGAGTGAAGTAAACAGACGAGTCTAGATATTTTTTTTCAAACCTGGTCGAAGTTATCACGTTTACATTTCTGATACATTATATATATATATATATATATATATATATATATATATATATATACACACAAATACATGCTAACTCGTTATCGGATTTTGCCGCAGCGCAATGAAATCGAAACCACCAGTCGATTCTTGACGTTGCTGAAAGTTATTGTGGAATGAGTTCGAGTTGAGTACACTGCAGGCTCTGCAGACTTTCTTTTCTCTCAGGAAGAGCGCGTGTCTGTAGTGGCTTTTCTTCGTCTCATGACACATTTTTTTCGCCTCTTTGCATAGCCTTGATTAGACGATGAATTATTTAATATCGCAATTAGAATGATTTGGGACACGTAATGTGGTGTCGAGGAAATGAAGTTTTATTTATCGATCCACCGTATAATTTTATACCGAATTAATCAACATAACGTCACGAAGCTTTTTTTTATTTTAAAATGACAAAAGCTAAACTAAATGAAAATAAAATTATCAAAAAATTTGGGAATACAAAATAAAAATGGAGTAAATAAAAAATGACTAAAAATGAACCATGTGAAACATTGAATATTTTTTTTTACGAATTAACTATGCCTATAACCGAAATATCGAAAATTGATGTCTTTTGTAACATTTTTTCTGTATGTTTCCATTTGAAATTATATTTTATTTGAACAGGTGGAACAAAGGTCGGTTTTCTTTCTAAAACGACCAATTAAATTGCACACATCGAGTAACAGGCACAGAAGGAAAAAATAGGGCAAAGCATCGATATCGTCGTTTCCTTATCGGATCCATTCGTCGACTCCAGTAGAGGCGTCGAACCGTTAAGACTACGGTACGACGACATAACCAATGTTCAATCCAGGCGCTTCTTCACAGTATATCCGTATAGATTTTTCGCCCACGGTAAAATCCCCTTTTGCTATGTTCTCGGCACGTTTTTACTCTCGATTTTCTCTTCGCTACTCCGGCACGCGCTCTTTTCTTTTAGTCGTCCATCTCTTCCGTCAATGCTCTTTTTTTCTTTTCCTTTGTCCGAACCTCCCACGGAGCAATAATTACCAATGTAGACATCAAAACGAGCCTATTATTGATGATGGTCTTCTAGTGGATCTGACATTTAGATTTAATGTACATTATTACCGATGATATTTAAAATTAATTGTAATTTATTATTGCCAATTACTTTTTCGTTAATATTCTAAAATTATGGAAATTTTTATTATACCGGAAAATAGTGCAATAATTTCTTGAACTTTAGCAGTTAAAATAGTGCAATAATTTCTCGAACTTTAGCAGTTCATTTTCATCGTTTTGGAATACTTACAATTTTGGAAAATCGCAAAAAATCTGGACTCTCTTTCCGGATAAGCTTTCAACTTTTGTTATCTGTTAAATATCTGATTTTTTGTCATTTTCTACCATTTTTTTTTCTATGTCGAGTGAAGAATTAGCATTTCGATTTTTCGACGGAATACAAGGATAATTTTAGGCCTGTCGAAAAACGTGACAATATTTAATCTAAAACGGGTACAGGTAATGTACGAGATCATGGGAAAAAATCAATATAGTTACGATTATAACTAATACAAGTGTACATTATAAAATATAATTAAGAGGGTTCGGTACAATTCTATTGCTTTTAAGCAAAGCGCCAACTTCACATAGGAATGTTTCGTCAAAAACAAACAAAAAAAGCCTGTTCGTTTGGTCGATGGGGGGAAAACTCACCGTTTTCGTTGATGAATAAGTGAATAATAAATAAACCATGTAGACGAATTATTTAATTTTTGGACACCGGAATCGCAATAGTATACTTAGTGGTTTGGCAGTTTTTCAATTAGTTTTTAACATTTTTTCTCAGTATTCCATTCGTAAAACTGTCATTCACCAATGACCGTAGGCATCTCACCATGTTAAAGTGTTTTTTTTTTTATATTTAATTTTAGAAAAACGGTGTAGACGATCGATTTAAAATTTGGACAACACATCCAGTATATGTCAAAGAATATACTGTGTAAATTTGAAGTAAATAGTAACATTTTGCCACTTGTCCCGAAAGTCCTTAAAAAATAGTATTTTTGAAATGAACACGTATACAAATACCATGTTTATCAATTTGTGAATTGTAAAAACCGCACGTGACAATTTAGATTGTATATAACGGGGGGATATTGATTTTAAGGGATTACATGTGGGATTTTTGTTGCAGGTGACCACAAACGGGATTAAAAAGGAAGAGGACAGCTGCGAGGTTTTGACGAACGGTGAGTCACAAAGCAGAGTTTGAATTATGTTTTATTTTTTCTTCGTACGGACTATACATCGTTATATTTTTTATGTGATCGTGTGGATTAATGTCAATAAATGTACGTGCCGTAAATAAATAGTTCTTCACGCCTGGGCAAAGATGGCGTCATTGAGTTCTCGTAATTTTAATGAATCACTAAGGAATAGAGTCATCCTGCCGTTGACGAGATTAAACAATATTTGAATCGTCCCACATCGTGAATTATCATCGTTATTGTTCTGTCAAACTGTTATTTCGACAATGTATTCCCGTGGAGTGACGCAGCTTTGTCAGTACGAGGGTCATGATGAGCTCTTTTATGTTAAATTAACCCTCGAGGGTCATAACCCTCGTCACTTCCCGTTCTCACGATACTTGTTATAAAAGACATTTCTCGGGTACGGTCGCTTCGATTTAAAAATTATCTCCCCGTATTTTAATATCAAAAAGGTTGGTTTAAAAGTTTAAATAAATTTGTATTTCTCAATATTCGCAGTTACCATCGCATCGATTGAAAAATGCATTCTCAATCGTAACAAGATGTTCTAAAAGTTGAATTTTAACTTTCAGACCATCACATTTTTAACATAAAAAAATATGTTTTACTCATTTTTACATTTTTGTAATGTTTATTTTTTATTTTGTTTTTTTTTTACAAATTCGCACAAATTATTTTAGAGCTTTCTTGTCCATGTATTGATTTTTTAAATTAGCAAGCCTTTTCCCATTCAGAAAAGTACCATAAAATGGAAAGGAACCGAAATTTTTGTATTTATTTATTTGATTTGAATTGCTTGGAAAAAATATACACATGTTAAAGCCACATACTGACCGTTTTGTCGGGCTTTAAGATTTCTAATATTAGCTAACAGATCAGGATCAGAATTAAGATTATAAACTTATGTATTATATAACAATATGAACTATTATATTAGTAATAATAATAATATAATACTATAGTTACATTTGCTTTGTTAGAAAAAACTGATACCGCGTGAGCGAAACCGCGGGGTCTTGGCGCAGGTGCAAGCGAGTGAGTTTCCATGAATGCAATTTGTCCGTCAACCGCATCCTTTGAATTATAAATTCTCGATTTCCTCATAACTATTGCATTGTTACATACGTGGCTTACGTGTCCATGGCACAGTGTACAAATGCTTGCAAATGCCCCGACGTCCGTGATGCAACGATGAAAACAAGGACGTGATTCCTCAATGGGAAGCTTCATTGTGAATACTCCCACAGGAAAAAAATATTTTCCAATTTCAACAATATTTATACATTAAATTTTTATTATGTTTCCTCTGTTTTCATATCGTAAATTTTTCCTGTCATCGTTTTGAACACCCTTTTTTTAATTGAAAAGTTAAATATTCTATTTATTAAATATTGGGAGCATATATTAAGAATTTGTTTTTGTACAGATTTCTTTGCATAGGAATAACATTTTCAATCGGAAAAATACATCGAATAAAAAATGTATGAAAGGATCGATGACATGGATCGGGAAAGTAACGTGTCAATCAATCATTCTTATAATTGCAAGCGTTTGATTCTTCTTTTTACGGAAAGGAGATCGTGCGAGACAGAGAGGTAGGAAGGGAGTGAGAGCGAAAGTGGAATTAATGTCTCAATACCCAATGGAGAAAATAATTATACACATGATAAAATATATTGAACATGTGCATACATCAAAATTATTCAACTGCATGCTAAATCGAAAAAAATTGATAGCTATAATAAAATATCAAAAAGATCGAGCGATTGCAATCAATTTCTTTTGTATTGTGTCAATTGTAACAATTAATTTCTCTATTGTAACAATTAATTTCTCTATTCGCCATGTAAAAATCTGGTAAAATTATGCATTTTTTTCTCCTCACTCAAAAAAGCTCATTTACACACAAGCGAAAATCAATATTTGCAAAATGATCCATTGCAACATATAATTGACGGAATTCGATTATTTTATCTCAACTTTCACTTGCCCATCCGCAATACTTTTATTCACATTGAAATTTAGAAAAAAGCTTTCACTTAAATTGCGCCTGAAAAAATGAATGATCCCATTTACTTTTTTTATTTTTGAGAAATAAAATATTATACTGGTTTGCTACAAAAACGCACTTTTTTCTGGCATTAGCGTAACATGTTTCTTCCAGAAAAATAAAAATTGATTGTCGTGATCATATTTGTAAAAAATCTTCCCTCTCTCTCTCCTCCTATCCTTCTGTGCGCAAACCAATTTCCCATGACGTGAATCTTCTCGGAAACGTCAGACATGCGACAAAGTATTGGAGCAAAAAATGAGACATATGCACGAGTTTGATACAGCGAGCATTTGTAGAGAAAAAAATGGCATGAGGAAGGGAGACGTTGTATCACAAGTCTCGTCGTTTGCCTCGGCAAATGAGACTTCCCGTTCCCCTGCTAGATGATACGTATCGCGTGTATAACTTGCCTCAAATCCATATACAAGTATCAGAGATACTCTCTCGTTAAGGGAAGGTTCTAGTCCAGAGGCCCAAAAATGTGCGTAATTTCATGATTTTTCTTTGAGAGTACATACGTATTTTTTTTTAAAAACTTTTGTGGCATTTATTTGTCTATATTTTAAAAAGTTTACAAAATTTTTTCCAGTCAAAATAATACAAAATGGCAGCTCCAGCCCTCACTGACGGCGGTCGTGCGCGGCGGTGGACAGTGTGCGCGGGGCACTCTACAGCCCTGCCAAGTGATCTGAAACGAAAAAACCAAAAAAAATCTTAAAGTAGATGAAATTTGGGGGGCCTTATGATTTTCCGATTTTTAAAAAACCCTTTTTAAAAAAAATGGGGACCCTTTTTAGGAAAAACACCTTTTTTGCCTTGTTTTATTTGTTTTCACGTTAAAAAAAACAGTACTAAAAAATTTTTTTTTACAAAAAACGCTTCCTGAAGGCCCCCTAAATTGAATAAGCTTTAATTAGAGCCGCCAAACGTCGAAATCGGTGTAGTGGTTGAAGCGGAATCACGCCCCGCGCGCAAAAAAAAGGTGTTTCGAGAAAAACGCGTTTAAAGTTTGACGAAGAAACGCTTCTACCTGTTTTTCGGCCGACGCGCTCTCTCGTCTATACGCTATAACTCGTAAAATCAATTAGATAGGGAAATATCCTTTTGTCTACACATTTTTAAGACCGTAAGGATGAAAATAAAGCAATAAAAAAAAAAAAAAAATTTTGGTCGATTTTGACTAGAACCTCCCCTTAATGTAACATATACAGGGAGTCCCAGGACAAATGGTAACAAATGGAAACTTAAGTTCAGGACCGAATTACGAGTCGAAAAGTTTTGGAACGTTTTTTCATCAGGTTCTGTCCCGACGATATATCAATTAGTAGTTTGAAGATACGCGTTTTTTTTTATCGAGCATACTACCGAAACGGTTGGAGTTAGAACAAAAGTCCATAGGAACAATCTTGTAGAGCATACAATTTCCTACAAAAAATTCCTGAACAGCATTTTTCTATATTCACTAATATCACTCTTGAGAGCGAATTGAAAAAAATACCTGGTTTTCGAGGGACGCGCGTAGGGTGAACATTTGAATCTTTAATCGTTTAAGGTTATCGTGGCCATTCCGTGTGGTCAATTGACCGTATATAAATTTTTTTTTTTTTGAAAACTACACATTGACACTATTATGGTGTATAAAAGATTTTTTTTTATACATTCGTAATAAAATGACAGCAATTTTTAATCACTCAATCGAGCTACTCGTCGTCAGCTGTTGACAGTCTATGACAGTCTATATTAATTTTTCAAGCGAAGTCTGACAACGTTGCATACTCGCACTGTAAACATAAACCTCCTTAGGCTCTTTTAATAGCAGAATAATTATCGTTTATCAATAAGCTTGTGTTTGAGACAACTTAAAATGTTGTGACCCTGGTAAAAAATTCCTTTACACGCCCGGGACCGCACATTTGGTGCCTTCGACAATAATTCTGTTTCACCATAGCCTAACAGGTTATGTTACTGCTGTCACGAATGTGTAACGATATCAGCTCACTGCAAGATTTTTCTTCAGCGTAGATCGATCGAACGACTAATCGAGTTTATTGAGGTTTTTTCAGCTTTAATTCAAAATTTTGTAAGAACTAATTCGGTAACTCGTTTTTTTATGTTACGATATCAATCTTTGATGATTGATTTGTAACTGAGAATCAAAACTTTATGGCTATTTAATAATTATTGGCTTTTAAACTTAATTCCCGCTGTTTTTCAATAAAAAAAAAAATTATTTATAATTTATGGTATATTTTGTAGCTTCGTTCAGCGGACTGGGTGACGCGAAGTCGAGAAATGTCTATTATTGTCAAAAGGACATGTGTCCCACTTATTCAAGCGCTACTTACGCCCGTCTGTCTCCAAAAAGACAAATTATCCCGAAACATTCGATTTTAATTCACTAAATTATCATATCTTAAGATTGGCTGGACGGATTGGCTCTACTTGCAACAAAGACCAATAGAAAGAGAAAAATCGAAAAAAATTTGTCACCAATATTCAGATTTTTTACTCAAACGGTTCGTCCGTGAGAGCGATTTAAAAACGTTATGGCGTCATAAAACCGGCATATTCGCGTATATAAGAGTGCGGCAGGGCTCGCGCTGGCTCTTTCTTTTAATACTTGGCGTTGACCCGCTATCTCTTGATTTTATTCAAAGTATTGTCCTTCAGAAGCTACGACCTTTTTTCATCCTCCACGCAACAAATGGATTCCACGCCAATAGAAATCGTTGCTTTTTGAGGCGATCCATTCATCGATCCATTTTTTGATACCTTCAAAAGGCGTTTTGGCGTTGATGGATCTGATTCATCTGGCAGTACCCATGCTTTTTTTTGTTTGGGATTTTCATAATAAACCCATTTCTCGTCGCCAATCACGAGTCAATGTAAAAATGACTTCCATTCGCATCGTTCAAGCAGCAATTCACAAATCGTTTTTTGCTTTTCGAGTTGTCTCTCGTTTAATTGATGTGGTAACCAATTTCCCGCTTTTTGAACCAGTCCAAGATTATGTAAACGTTTGCTAACAGCCATTTCAGTAACGTTTAATGTATCAGACAATTTTTTAAGGGTTTGACATCGATCTTTATTGAGTAAGGCCTCCAATTCTTCATCTTCAAATTTTTTTCGGCTGTGATGGACTGTATTTGTCTTTATGGCCAAAATCGCCACTTTTGAATCGTCTAAATCAATCTCTGCACGTTGTCTCAGATAGAGCATCTTCACCATAAGCTTCTTGAAGCAAGTGATGACTTTCAGCAGCACTTTCTCTTAAATTAAAACAAAAAAGCAAAGCTTTCCGCATATGCTGTTTCGTTGATTCAAAATCTGACACTTTCGATATTATAAAAAAAGTAGTGTGCATAAGTGAATTCTCTCTCAAATACTGAATATTGCAGATTATGTTTAATATATCAACACAGTATAATTTTAGTGTTACTTCTATGAAAATAATACTAGTTACCCCATCTCATATAAAACAGGGGGAATTAAGTTTAAAACCCAATAAATATATGCAATATACGATCGAAATAAAATCTGAAAGGTTAGGTCATAAGACACCGGGTTAAAGTTACAAATTTTGGAATTTAATTTCTCACTTGAATTATCGGTAAAATGTTCTCATTGTTTGTCTGAAGAAAATAGTGAGTTTAATCGATAACATATTTCAAATTTGATATCTTGTCTAATACTCGACCTTTCGCTACGACCTCCTTGAAGAGGGAAGGGGACAGCGGATTTTTGACTCGATATTCGGTTTAAAAAGTAAGTTTTTATTATTGGTCATTCAACCTGGGGAATCCTGTATAAAACGACTAATAGATGCCTTTTTACGTATACCAAAATTGTAAAGAATACGTTCTTCGTATCTTCTCTGTACGATAGATCAACGTACGAATATCTATTAAAGCATCTCGTTTGTAAAAATTAACGAAGCAAATGATGGAAGAAGAAATACAAATTTCAGGCTGTAATAGTCGAAAGAAAAAAAAAATCTCGCCTATTTTACACGCCGCTTTTAATGAAATAATTACCGTCGTTACTCTCTCTCGTGATCGTACTTCGTAAGACGATATATGGCTCGATTTTTCTTGGTTTTTCTTATCATTTTTTTTTTTTTTTTATTAATGTATAACGATTTCATGTAGCGGATGTATATATATTTATAAATTAGTGCGAACACGATGATAAAATGAGGAAGAAAGCAATCTCGATAACATGCGGATAGTATACGTATTATATTTCCGCGGAGTATCATTACACCGCACAGCATCAGCTTCATGAATATTACGACGTGTTTTCATTGCCCGGTAAGAATTTCACTTTTGGATCGTAAAACCGAATAATTCGTAACGATAGAGCAAATTTTCTCAGACTATGGTGTTCAGTACTTTTTTCACATTTTTTTTAAACGATATAAACTTATTCCTCTTTTTCTATTTACTTGAGACATTACAACGTGCTACGTTGCATAAAAGCTATTTCTGGTCGTTTTTTCTCGTATTATTTTGCAGCCACGTTGAATTTCCCAATTACTTATTTCTTTGTATATATATTTTTTTTTTTGGAATCAAGAGACGCGGCAGCGACTCGACGCCAAGTATTAAAAAAGAGCGTAGCGCGAGCCCTGCCGCACTCTTATATACAGTAAAATAGGCGTTTTATGACGTCACAGAAACTTCAAATAGTATTAACGGAGAAGCGGGTTGACGGAAAAATCTCATTTAGATTTGAATTTTCTACGATTTTTTATCTTTCGAATGGTCCTTGGTTGAAGAAAATCCGTTCAGCCAATCCAGAGAAACTAACATTTGAGATTTTGGTCGGCCGTTTTGGGGATTTCTCTGTTTCTCGGAGTTTCTTGGAGTCAGAAGAGTGTAAGCCGCGCTTGTTCACGTTTGGACATACGTTCTTTGCGAGACTGGTGGACATTTTCTGACTGTGACGTCACCCGCTCCACTGAACGCGGCGTACCCCCACTCTCCGCGCGCCACTGAGCGAGAGAGACAGACTATCGTGCGTCTCACTCTCCCTCTACTGCGTCGGCGCCTCATGCTATCTCTCTCCCTCTACCGCGTCAGCGCCTCGTGCTATCCTCTCCCTCTACCGCTTTCACTCTATTTAATTTTTCCATTTAATTTTCCATTTAATTTCGATTTCATTTGTTATCTATTTTATTCATATTTATTGAAGATTTTATCATGATAATTTGATGTTATATAATTGTGAAAAATGCAATTAATTTTTCCATTTAATTTCCATTTAATTTGTTATCTATTTTATTCATATTTATTGAAGATTTCATCATGATAATTTCATGTTATATAATTGTGAAAAATGCAATTAATTTTTCCATTTAATTTCCATTTAATTTGTTATCTATTTTATTCATATTTATTGAAGATTTCATCATGATAATTTCATGTTAATAATTGTGAAAAATGCAATTCCCAAATTCTAAATATATGTGTAATATGTGTAATATAAAAAAATAGAATTGGATTTAATTAAGGGAGCTTTCCAGTGTGACAGCCCGAAAAATCGCTGTTTTTCGCGATTTTTTTTTTTAAAGAAAAAATAATCTAATCGGTCTGGTTTTTTTTTGTATATTAATTGGGTATTGAAGAATACAAAACAATTTTTTAAAGATCGATTTATTTATTAATTAATATCTATAAAAATGATGAAACAATTGTTGCAGAAAATGCACTTGGATGTGGTGTCCACGTTGGGGGTCACAATTTTGATCTGAAACAAAAAACACAAAAAGATTATTGATCGGTATATAATTGGCTTTCGTGCTATGGAGGCTTTTTTTTTTTTTTTGCAAAAATGGCGCCGGTTTGAACAAAAAGTATCGATTTTAGCATTTTTTTTACAAAAAATAGGAAGATGTCAAAAAAAAAAAAAAGCTTCCATAGCACGATAAACAATGACGTTAAGAATATTGTGTAAAAAATTCAACTCGATAGCTTTAAAACTCTGCCCTCCAAGTTGGACACCGTTTTGAAAAATGCTGTTTCGAGAAAAACGCGTTCAAAGTTACGCGGCAGCTGTAGCGCTCCGTTGCCTTCTTCCAAGAAATGCTCTACAGTAACCGAAATAATCTGAATTTCGGCATGAAAATTTCAGGGAATATTCGGAAGAGTGTATACTATTCGATAAAGCAAAAAAAAAAATCGATTTTTTGAAAATTTCACACTGGAAAGCTCCCTTAATGAAAAATCATTATATTTATCCAGTCTCGCCGAGACTTTTTTTAACAGATTTACCAAGAATCTCGCCAGGAGTTTTTTAAGGGATTGGCCAAGGGTCTGAACGGGATTTTTTAAGGGGTTGATCAGGGGTCTCGACGGAAGTTTTTTAAGGGATTGACTCAGAGTCTCACCGAGACTTCTTTACAGGATTGGCCAAGAGATTGGACGAGATTTTTTAAGGGGTTGACTAAGGATCTCGATGGAAGTTTTTAAGGGATTGACTAAGAGTCTCACCGAAACTTCTTTAAGGGATTGACCACGAGTCTCGTCGAAATTTCCTTAAGGGATTGACCAAGAGTTTCGACGAGAGTTTTTCAAGCGATTGATCATGACTCTCGCCGATATATTTTTAGGGGATTGAGTGAGAGTCTCACCGAGACTCCTTTAAGGGATTGATCAAGAATCCCCGCGACTTTTTTAAGACATTCATCCACATTCTCGCCGGGACTTTTTTGAACAGTTCGACCAAGAATCTCGCCGAGACTTTTTTAAGGGATTGATCAAGAATCTGGACAGAATTTTTTAAGGGGGTGACTAAGAGTTTCACCGAGACTTCTTTAAGGGATTGCCCACGGGTCTCGTCGAGATTTCGTTAAGGGGTTGACCAAGAGTCTCGACGAGTTTTTCAAGATTGACAAAGAGTCTCATCGAGATGTCTATAAGGGATTGATCAAGAATCTCGCCGCGACTTTTTAAAGAGATTTATCCAGAGTCTCGCCGAGACTTTTTTTCAACGAATTGACCAAGAATCTCGCCGAGACTTTTTTAAGGGATTGGCCAAAAGACTGGACGGGATTTCTTAAGGGGCTGACCAGGGGTCTCGACGGAAGTTTTTTTAAGGGATTGACTAAGAGTCTCATCGTGACTTCTTTAAGGGATTGACCACGAGTCTCGTCGAGATTTCCTTAAGAGATTGAACAAGTGTCTCGACGAGTTTTTCAAGGGATTGATCATGACTCTCGCCGAGATATTTTAAAGGGATTGACCAAGAGTCTCGTTGGAAGTTTTTTAAGGGGTTGACCAGGAGTCACGACGGAAGTTTTTTAAGGGATTGACTAAGAGCCTCACCGAGACTTCTTTAAGGGATTGACCACGAGTCTCGTCGAGATTTCCTTAAGGGATTGAACAAGAATCTCGCTGCGACTTTTTTAAGGGATTGGCTAAGAGCCTGGACGGGATTTTTAAAGGGGTTGACCAGGGGTCTTGACGGAAGTTTCAAGGGTGACTAAGGGTCTCACCAAGACTTCTTTAAGAGATTCACCATGAGTCTCGTCGAGATTTCCTTAAGGGATTGACCAAGACTCTCGACGAGAGTTTTTCAAGGGATTGATCATGATTCTCGCCGAGATATTTTAAAGGGATTGACCAAGAGTCTGGACGGGATTTTTTAAGGGGTTTACCAGGGGTCACGACGGAAGTTTTTTTAGGGATTGACTAAGAGTCTCACCGAGACTTCTTTAAGGGATTGACCACGAGTCTCGTCGACATTTCCTTAAGGGATTGAATAAGAGTCTCGACGAGAGTTTTTCAAGGGATTGACTAAGAGTCTCGCCGAAACTTCTTTAAGGGATTGATCAAGAGTCTCGCCACGACTTTTTTAAGAAATTTATCCAGATTCTTGCCGAGACTTTTTTTTAATGGATCGACCAAGAAGCTCGCTGAAACTTTTTCAAGGAATTCGCCAAAAATCTGGACGAGATTTTTTAAAGGGTTGACCAGGGGTCACGACGGAAGTTTTCTGATTGACTAAGAGTCTCACCGAGACTTCTTTAAGGGATTGACCACGAGTCTCGTCGAGATTTCCTTAAGGGATTGAACAAGAGTCTTGACGAGAGTTTTTCAAGGGATTGACTAAGAATCTCACCGAAATGTCTTTAAGGGATTGAACAAGAATCTCACCGCGACTTTTTTAAGAGATTTATCCAGAGTCTCGTCGAGACTTTTTTTTAATGGATTGACTATAAGAGTCTCACCGAGACTTCTTTAAGGGATTGACCACAAGTCCCGACAGGCGTTTTTTAAAAGATTGATCAAGGATCTCGATGGAAGGTTTTTAAACCTTTCGCAGTGAGGCGAAAAAAACTTTTCGTGCCAAAACTGTGTTGAACATTTTTTTTTTTTCAAAAATACACCAAAATTTTGGTAAGTAGGTTTTTGGGGTCGTTGAATCCAAATCTGATGTCAAATTTTGGAAATTCAGAATGACCGATTCAATATGGCGGATCAAAGAAACCAAACATTATTTTTTCGAATCAAAAGCTGACACCCGAGGGTTTTTGGGGTCGCTGAATCCAAATCTGATGTCAAATTTTGGAAATTTAAATTGGCCGATTCAATATGGCAGATCCAAAAATCCAAATATTATTTTTTTCGAAATGAAAGCTGACACTCGGGGGTTTTTGGGGTCGCTGAATCCAAATCTGGTCAAATTTTTAAAATTCAAAACGGCGGATCCAATATGTTTTGCGTCTGCCATTTTGAATTCCCACGTTTCATTCTACTCGGATTATGCTAAACATTTTTGGCAACCATAGTGCCTCCGCCTTTTCTTATTTAATAATTTTAATATATTATCTGAATTCAGCGATCCCAAAAACTCGGGGAATTCAAATTTTATAACAATCTCTTCATCAGCAACCGGTTTTCATTGATTTTTTCATTATGACGCATATATGTTGCATCTTTTGGTGTTTGAGGTAAGATTTGACACCATATCCTAACGATTTGATACTTCAGGTCTATTGCAGCAAACTGCTCTTTTATTATTAAGTAGCTCGAATTCACGCATAACGGCATGTTGCATAAATCGTACCGTTGCAATATCCACAAAAAAAAGGAAAAAAAAAATTTTGATCCGTCATATTGGATCCGGCATTTGGAAATTCTAAAATCTGGTATGAGATTGGGATTAAGCAACCCCAAAAACCCCCGAGTATCATCGTACATTGCAAACAAATGAAATTTTTTTTTTGATCCACCACATTGGATCCGCCATTTTGAATTCCCATAATCGGATTTCAAATTTGGATTCGGCGGCCCTAAAAACCCCTGATTGTAAGATTTCATTTCAAAAAAATGAAATATTCTTTTTTTGATCCGCCATTTTGAATTAAAATAATCTGACTTCAGATTCAGATTCAGCGACCCCAAAAACCCCTAATTGTCAGCTTTCATTTCAAAAAAATGAAATTTTGTTTTTACAATCCGCCATATTGGATCTGCCATTTTGAATTTAAAAAATCTCAGTCCAGATTCGGATTCAAAGACTCCAAAACCCCTGGATGTCAGTTTTAATTTCAAAAAAATAAAATTTTATGTAATCCACCATATTGGATCCGCCATTTTGAATTTCGAAAATCTGACTTCAGATTCGGATTTAGCGACCTCAAAAACCTTGGAGTACCAAAAATCAATCAAATCGATACAATAGAGATATGTTTTTTTTAACGGGACAGACCTAGTTAGAATTTTCGAAAAATCGATTTTTTTTTTATTTCATTTTCAAAAAGTAGAATCTCTTACGAACATTTTCCGCCCAGGTAAATGTAAATCGGACCATTATTCGCCGAAATACAAGACTTTGTAGCACGTCGTGTCTGAGCCATAGGTAAGCAGGTAGCGGACTTCAAGTGCGTTTTTCTCGAAACCATGTTTTTGAAGTCGGTGATCACTGTAGCTCGAGAACGGCTTTACCGATCGGGTTGAAATTTATATCACTTCTTCTATACATGGTAGTCCTCCATATGAACGAAGGATTTTTTTTTTTGGATAATTATTTTTATTTTTAATAGCAAAAAATGGAACTGATATTTTGGTCAAAAAAACACTTTTGACTTTTAACGGCCGCCATTTTGTGAAAAATGGAAATTTTTCAAAACCCTTCGTTCAACTGGAGCATTATATCATTAACTAAAAATCCCCTCCGTTTTTTTTGTTTCAGATGAGCCGTTGCAGCGTGAGCTTGATCACCGCAAACCGTGTTTTTTTTTGCAGCGTCCTCGGCAATTGACGGTCACCAGCTTATTTCGATATGTATTGCGTTGAAAAAATTGCAACATATACATTACATATGTATCTTTTAAACGGAAGAACTTTTGTTGTGAATTATTTTATCGTTTGACCAAAAAAAATCGGAAAAAAGGCCTTTTTTTTGACGTTCCAACTAGGTCTGTCCCGTTAAATGCCCCTATAGGTGTCATGACACAAAAGTGGCACGACTTTTTTGTGCCCCTATAGGGGTCCATCACAGCGAAAGGGTTAAGGGATCATGAGTCTTGTCGAGGTCTTTTCAAGGGATTGACCAAGAGTCTCTCCTAGACTTTTTGAAGGAATTGACCTGGAGTCTCATCGAAATTTTTTTAAGGGATTGACCAAGAGTCTCAGTGAGACATTTTTAAGGGATTGACTAGGAGTCCCGGTGAGACTTTTTTGAGGGATTGACTAAGTGTATTACCGAGATTGCGTTAAGAGATTGACCCAGAGTTCCGTCGAGATATCTTTAAAAGTTTTCTTTAAAAGTTTGATCTCAAGGTTTGAGAGTCTCGCCGAAATATTTTCAAGGGATTGCCCAAGAGTCTCACCGAGACTTTTTTAAGGGATTGACCAAGAGTCTCGCAGATTCCCTTGAGGGATTGGCCAAAAGTCTTATGAATTAAAGATTGCTGATATTCAATGGCACCCTTATTCATTGCCGTAGCGTTCTCCACAGTGATGTTTCAAAGAGGATTCTTTTTTAGTTATTTAGAGCTGGGTGGATCCATAGGATTTCGATCAATTTTTTGGGAGCGGTTTTACGAATTTGACGATTATTATCGTTGTTGAATGAGTAAAAGAAAAAACGTAAGCAGAATTTCTTTCCCGTCATCGAATTTTATTTCATTCTCATTTCGTTCGTTTATGCAGATTTTCTTCCAAAAAATACATTAGGATTTGCAAATTATTATTTAAATGTTTTTTTTTTTCAAGTAGAAAGGGATGAACGATCTCCCTAATTTCTTTGAGGATTTCCGAGGTTTCATTTCATTTTATTTTAACATTTTGAGTTTCAAATTGTTATATATTCTATTTTTATTATGTTAGAATGATCAAGAGACGTGGCAGTGGCTCGACGCCACGTATTAAAAAGAAAGCGTAGCGCGAGCCCTGCCGTACTCTCACTGTTAAAAAATATATGAAATTTACAATACTTTTACAATACAACGGTAAATGAAATTTACAAACCGGGTGTATGAAATAAAAATTATTGCACTCGTATGCCAAAATTGAAATATGAACATAAATTTTGGTTACTGATGTGGAATTTAAGATGCATAACATTGAATATTCATATGAAATCTGAAAATTTTGTGGACATGCATTGAAATAAATAATATGTTTGATTGATAATTAATACAAATGTATATGAATTCATCTACTATCAACAATGTATTAAAATTACAGTATGATCTTCATTTTTCTTGACAGTTGACTGAAAAATAAGATACACATGAATGTTAATAATACGATACATGTTATTTCCCATCATAACTCTATCTCTTAAAAATACGGTACAAAAATGGGAATGAAAATTAATATACCCTGCAGTATAAAAAAGAAATCCGTGTATTAAAATTCATTTACCTATGTATTAATTATAAGAATCTCAATATTAAAATTAATACACAAGTGTAGGAAATTCGTAACGCTCTGTGGGCACCGTGCTTCGCGCTCTGGCCACCGTGTGGCGCAGAGCATCGACTTTCTCATAGGAGGCACGTGCTTCGGACGAGGATATATACAAGTCGCTCGAATCTAAGAAAATTGTGTAAAACATGAAAATGGTAAACACCAAACTTGACACAAGATGTTGAGATTATAATAAAAATTTTTACGGTGATAATTGCTCGACTTGATTGCCACGGCATCAAGTGGTGATAAGTCACTCTAATTAATTTTTTGAGATGTCTGCATGATTTCGACCTTCAACTTTAAAAAATCGAACACAATAGTACATGAATTAATTTATTCCCCGTAAAAACTCATAATAGCTGAATTTATTTAATATTCATTCGTATATTGATATTCAAAAAGGATCACCAAATTTTATGATAAATTTCTAGAAATATCGTAGACATATGTAATGCGAAAACGTTATACGGTGCCTGAAATTTAGTAATCTTGAATCTGAAAATTACTATGCTGGTAACATGAACTTTAATATACCTGTACAGTAATATTAGTTGATGTTTCGTGTTTTTAATATGCGCCAAGTCAACATTTCTTACATGTATATGATTTTTCAAATACACAAGTATATTAATTTTACTAAACAGTGCTCGTTTCATTAAAATACCGCGTCTCTCAATTTTCCTCAGCGTATCTGAATTTTCATGTACGGTATCCGCGTAAAAACTTCCTATACATGTGTATTAATTTTCATACGGAAATTTTTTACAGTGCTTCTATACAGTAAAATAGGCGTTTTATGACGTCATATAAACGTTAAATCGTTTTTTACGGAAAAATGGGTTGAGGAATAAATTTCATATTAGAATGGATTTTTCTACGATTTTTTATCTTTCCAATGGTTCTTGGTTCGAGAAAATCCGTCCAGCCAATCCCGAGAAATCAGACATTTAAGATTTTAATCGGCCGTTCTGGGAACTTTTTTCTGTTTCAATTGTTTAACGGGAATTAATTGTTTTAAATAGTTCACTATGTATTTAAATAATATTTGATCATTATAATTATTACACATTGCTATTATTATTCAAAGCATGGCGAAATATTGATGATCTCAAAAACAATAAAGATATTTATGCTGAGGCATTTTCGTCATTACAGACGGAACTTGCCGATGTGCTACGATATCACGATAAAATAGATGAAATTCAACAAGCTATACACTATGTGAATGAAGACGTTGAGAAATTACTATTGAAAGATAGCCATGAAAATGCAGATGAATCTTTAGATAATAATGATGTGTTAGAATGCTTACCGATTGAAGTAGAAGAGGCTGTGAGAGATGTTCAAGATATCGCAAACATGATCGATGTTAAAAATGTTACGCAGATGGTTGAAGAGTTGAATACAGATCAAAAACGTATCTTTGACAAGGTCACAAATGCTGTATCTTTGAACCAAGAGTTTATCCGACTTTACGTAAGCGGAGAAGGAGGAAACGGAAAAAGTTTTCTTATAAAAACTATTAGAGCGTGGATCAAGAAGCATCTTGAAAAAGATACTGCAGTAAATGCTTCAACAGGAATAGCTGCATTCAATATCGATGGTTTGACAATACATCGATTTCTTCAATTACCCGTTGAACATGGTCGCACTGCAAAGTATAGAGAGCTTTCCGATGGAGTAATTAAATTGTTACGAGCTGAACTCAAAAATGTGACTTTGATAGTAATTGACGAAATATCTATGATTTCCAACGTGACTTTGATGTATATTAATTTGCGGTTAGCGGAAATATTCAATACCCAAGACTCTGAGAATGGTTGGTTCGGTCAGAAACATGTACTACTATTCGGAGATTTGTTGCAGCTTCCACCTGTACATGAAGATCCAGCTTTCGTTATGTTATCAACTGAAAAGACGGAAAAATACATCGGAGCGATAGGATCTTTTGATTTGTGGTCAGAATTATTTTGTTATGACGAATTGAGAATAAACATGCGTCAAAAAGACGATAATACGTATAGGGATTTGTTGTCTAGACTTCGTGTAGGCGTAATTACACATTCGGATACAAAGATCTTAGAGTCACGAAAATTGCAGTTCAAGGAAGAAACAGTTGACGGTCGTTTATACGAGTTATGTGATTACATGTGTAATTTACCTCCAGATACTGTTTGTTTACTTCCGACCTGTAATCAATGTGATGCATTGAATTCAGCAATGTTAACGCGAATTGCTTCAGAAGAGATACGGCTTGTGGCAAGGGATACTATAGATTGTCCAGCTTATGTTAAAAAAAAAGTAACGGAAGCTTTATGTAACGATGATGAAGGTAGCTCCAGGACAGCTGGATTAGCTAAAAACATTATCGTAAAAATCGGAGCACAAATAATGATTCGGCGAAATATTGATGTAACTTTGGGTCTTGTGAATGGTACAATTGGCAAAATTATTTCGTTCGGGCGAGATATTAAAAGTGGTGATATTGAAACTATTCAAGTTTTATTGCCATCGGGGTTGGAATACGCATTAGAACGTTCCAACGTTAAATTCGAAATTATGGATCGAGCATTCGTTGTTAGAAAGCAGTTTCCTATATGTCTGAGTTACGGCATGATCATTCATAAAAGTCAGGGTCTCAGTTTAAAAAATGCTATCGTAGAAGCGGGAAACTCTATCTTTATCTGTGGGCAAATTTATTTTGCTTTATCACGCCTCACTAATATAGAAGGTTTGCATCTCATCAATTATGATCCAGCTTCGGTGAAAGCTAATTCAAACGCTATAATTGAGTATAATCGTTTACGAAAATTATATAGACCTGATCTTATGGCCTTAAGCATTGCTAAACAGTGTACTGTGAAGATATGCGATAAAGTTTGGGCAGTACCAGCAAGAATTTTAGAATGTCAAGAGCAAACAGAAGAAAAGATTCAGAATGATCCTATTCCAATTCATGTGAGAGGGCTTCCTAATAATGATAATTCATCGTGCTATGAGAATTCAACTCCCCAATGCATTATACACTGTCCTTTCATTCGAGAAACTATATTGATGGATCGTAGTAAAATCTTGAGTATAAAGTCTGTTATCCAAGCATACATGAGTAAAGATGAGAATGTTGACATGTTCGAAGTAAGAGGAATCGTTGGTGAGCCATTCATCAATAAAGCTCAACAAGATCCAAGTGACTTTTTCATTTCACTTTGCGATAAATTACGCGTACTGAGAAATGCTGTTGAGCATAAAATAACTTGTGCCACATCGTGCGATACCTGTGGTTCCAAAATAACTAATATTCGTTCAAACAATATTATTTCACTTATCGTTCCCAAATTACAAAAAGCGGCTTTTTAGTATATACAACGCTTGCGGTCGATCAACATAACTTCGATTATTAGATGCATCCTTATTGCCCAATTTTACGCTAATATTCCACCAATCCAATTTTGGAAATGCAGAAGCAGGGAGAATCAATAATAATCGTGTGATGCCAATCTCGATACGAGACGAGAGTTGACGCCAGGTTATGCTAGAAACGTAAATTGAAAGATCGATAAACCATCTCCGTTTTGATGGTGAATTGAAAAAGGGTGAGAAAGAAAGAGAGAGAGGGAGGGGGGGGGAGAGAGAGAGAGAGAGAGAGAGAGAGAGAGAGAGAGAGAGAGGAGAGAGAGGAGAGTAACAGAAGCGGACACCTCATTAACGGAAGTACTTAAAAAGAAATTATCTGTTAATTTAACGAAAATCCATTAGAGATTGATTTTTAATTGAGAAAATAAAACAAAAGTGACACGGGGATGTAGAAAAGTCTAACTATCGGATACAATATTTTATCGTGTATGATTTAACATCGTATCATCAAAATATCTCGAGAATTTTGCAGTTGGATTTTTAATTAGTCAAAGAAAATCTTTTTAAGAAACTGCTAAATATTTTTGAGGAATAGATTTGGTACTTTCTCTTTTGATCGAATGGTTAATTAATCAATTGATGGTATAATAAATTATAAATTATTTTAATCAATTGAAAATCGATTGTTTACCGCCTTGATTGGATTATCTGATATGGACATAAATAATCTACGAAAAGCATATTAAAAAAAAACGTCTAAAACGAGGGTTATGAAATATTTGAGATATAAATAGGATTCCTGAGCTTGAAAATAATTTCAAGGCTGATAATCACCCTTCTCAATAATCTGGGTAAAAACGTGACGAGTAACAATAATTTTTTTTTAAATGTCTATTACTTCCTTTCAAAACTTCTGACACGCGTAAAAAGTTCATTAAATACGAAAGATCAAATTCTTGATAAGGGAAATATCGTCTTAAGCAATTTATGGGTATAGAACCTCAGATATGTTGGTTCGTTCGTAATACACGACACACGATTGACCTCGAAACTTATTAGCTGCCATAATTATTGGCCAATAATTTCGCATATCGATGCACTTGCATACTGAGATTGTTTGATGTATCTCACACACGTGTATTTTACCTTGAACGTATACCTACGCAACGGTGCCTCTATCCGATTAGTATGCGAAGCCCTATGTAAAAATATATAGAACTTTGCTGTTTGATACCTGCAAGCTGGTCTGGTATGTGCTCAAGTTTGCATCGCCCATTCTGTATCGATATAAACTGCAATGTGCGAGGATCGTTCCGTACGAGCTCGAATCGCCTTCTTAGAAGGTAAACAGGCCTAACTCGGCCAAAAACACGGAATTCTTTTTTTTTTTCCAAAAGATTTCTCTAATTCTGATCAATTCATTTGACACTTTAATCCAGGACTGTCCCAATTAATCGACGACGCATCTTTGGTGCAATGCAGTGATAAAAAAAAATACTCGCGATTGCTTATAATTTCTTCAGTGGATACATAAATACGCGTCCGTTCAAAATATGTGCTTTTTTGGAGTGCAAACTTTGAATTTTTCAGCTCCATAGTTATTGATATAAAAAAAAAATGTCTGCTATCTTCAAGAATCTAACAATTCTTGAAGATGATATTGTATGAAACTGAGCAGTGGGCGATCTTGCGACTTGTCAAACGCATTGTCGTCTCTGGTAATCGAAACATAGAAAAATGTGTCATTTTCTCGAATATTTTACTTCGTTAATCGGGAAATTGAGTGTGTTTTTTAAAATCGTGTTTTCGATTCCAAAAATAAGTGTTGAGATGTGCAAGAATGTGGACACAGTATTCAAATTTATGTTTGTGGGTCAAACTACCTTCGAATAAATCATTTCCCGCCAAAATTTGTTTCATGTGATTTTTGAGTTTATCGAAAAAAAATCAATCACAGCAATTGAAAATTATTTATCTATTTACCGGTTGCAAAAAGATTTTTTATATTAAATTCAGGAAATATTTATTAATGCGTCAACATTTTTTGAAAATTTACATAAAAAAGTTTTTTTTCCCGCTCAGTTTGTGGATTTTTGCAAGTTCTTGAACTTGCTTATGTTTGTATACAAAGGCGGTTTATCTTGAAAAATTTTACTACAGTATTCAGGGAGAACCGAGTAATAATGAATTTTTTTTTGTTTTGTACTTTTCCGAATAATATGACAAATTTTTTTCCTGTACTTTTTATAATTGTAACATTTAGAATTTGTTTACGAAATTGCAGGTAGGGAAATGGCCCCTGTGATGGGTATACCACCGCCTCCGCCACCGGCACCTCACATGGGTCCAGATGGCCTAATATTACCCAGAAAGCCTTACAATCCGTGCCTCATCTCCAACAATCACAAGGATCTTCGTAGAGAGTTATTGTTCCATCAGAAAACGTAAAAAAAAGAAAATTTCGAATCATATATAATCAAATCGCAAAGGAAATTAGTTCATTTTTTGAATGCAATTAAAAAATATCAATTCTCTATATTGGCAGTGGACGGAGCGTATTAAATCAGAAAAGTGAGCTTCAGAGAGCTTTGGAGAAGCAGCGAGAAACAACGATGAGAAGGGAGGTTGAGAAGAACCGTGAAGAGACGTACAAAGATGATCCGAGGACGGCCTTGCAGAGGGCTCTTGAACAGAGAGCCAGACACATTCAGCTCACGGTATATGAATCTTGTTAATAATTAAAAAATTTTGAAAATCAAAACTTTTACGTTAAAAAAAACCGTTTTTAATCAAGAAAAGAATATAGATTTACTGATTAAAATTGTTCCCATTAAATATTTAAAAGCTGCAAATAGGAAAAATTAGAAAATAAAAAATGAATTTAATAAAATGGAAAAGTGATAAATTAAAGGTGCGGAGATTCTTAACGAACAATTTTTTCATTAAAGATCAAAATTATTATTTTTTTTTTATCATTATTGAATAGAAAAAAATATTAAAAATTATATCACGAATAAGCAATTTAGCTTGTTTAATTAGGAAGAACTATTTTTTCGACTAAATATGAACAGAGGTTAAAATGCGTGGAAAAAGAAACTCATGCGTTATTATGATTTATGAACAGGAGCAGCCTCAAGTTGTGGAGCCACCGAATCCTCTGGTTAATGCGAGAGCGAAATTACGAACTCGCACGGATTCCCAGTAATTAAGTACCCAATGTATGAATATATATTTAGATTTATGTATAGTATATATTCAGGCAGAGCCTTGTTCCCAGCAGTTGTTACAAATCCTTAAAAAAACAGGAAAGAAAAAGAGAGAGAAAAACGGAGATTATAGGTAGCGAAAAACTTTGTCATTTTTCTACGTACGTATATATCCAAAAGTGTTTACCGATTGTGTACATAAGCACATATATATTTATATATAAATATATATATGTGTAGATTTATTAGGACGTTCGTGCATGAGTCCATAATCTCAAGATGGGCCTTTCTATTAAACCGATGTTTGAATGGACCAATCACACGTATCCGCACGAGTCTCATAGAAATTATATTTACAAATCTCGTTAATATTAATACCGTTATAAGGATTATTTTTTTGTACCATTGCATCAAAGTCGATCGTTGTTTGAGGATGTACTAATAGAATTTAATCGGGAATCAAAAAAACATAATTGATTTTACAGAAGTTATGGCTTTTTTTTTTTAAACGAATTGTTATTTAATCTTGATGAAAAAAAGAAATAGGTAGAAATAGAATCAATGGACGAAAAAAAACAAAGGTTTGCAATTTCTTTAAAAATTCTCGTATTCAAGATTTTTTTCGTATGTTCATGGCACTTAAAGGAAATGTGGTTACAGAAGTTGAGGCTTTTTTTAAACGAAATGTCATTTAATCTTGATGAAAGAAAAAAACAAATTTGCAGATTTCTTTAAAAATTCTAGTATCCAAGATTTTTCTCGTATGTTTATGGCACTGGAAGGAAATATGGTATTTTAGTGAAAAGCGATAATCTTAATTGTGAAATTAAATTGGAAAATCAATTATTTCTTAACGAGTAAAATGAGATTCCCTGAAATTGTTCATACTCACCATATTTTGTATTTTATTCACTTCTCGTGAAAAACGAAGAAAAAAAAACAATTTTAATTAAAAGTTTTTTTTGTAACTTAAGTCATCAACAACTTATAAAAGTAATCTTTTTGAAGCTAATTTTTGAAAACGATTGCACAATCAGTACATCCTTGATCGCGCGACAAAAAATATCTGCGTAACATTACGACCCAACAAAAAAATTGTTGATCCACGGTCACAAGCGATCTCGAACGTCGTACTCATTTTTTGGCAAAGTGGCCTGAATCCCGGGACCATGTACAATACAAATTTTTATGTATGAAAGTATCAGATTAACAGAAAAAAAAATACAAACAGGTCACTTTGAAGTCCCTGATTCGCCCTTGACTTTTCCTGACCCTAATCACGAACGAGCCCTCGTAATATACAATTAACATTGCTCATAATTTACGACATGAATCGCTTTTACGAATGAGACTAATTATTTGTACCATATTAGTTTGAGGAATTACCATTTTATCTTGACGTGTTTTACCGATCGTTGTCTTTACATTGTAAATTAGTTTTACGAATGCAATAGTCGCATTCCTTAGATATATTATTATAAAAGGAAAAGAAGGAAAAATTCAAATTATGATGAAATAAATGAGCGTAGAAAAGTTTCTAATAATTCTCAATCCTCCAATCACAATATTTTTTCTTTCTTTCTTTTTTTTTCATTTTACTCTTACGAAGGTGGAACATGGGGGTTCATCTCGTTGTAAGAAAATAAAAATTCCAAATATATTTTATTTAACATTAATATTAGCCTTCCGGGTCTTCCTCGATGATCGGTAAAGGAAAACAATGAAGAGAGAAAAAAAATAAAACGTTAAAGATGTAACGTTGCAAAAGTCTATATATATATGGCAAAGAAAAACGAAACGATGATGGAAAATCTGAGGAATTTCGGATACTGATGAAAAAAGCGTTCGTAAAAAAAACGCGTTTCGATATTTTTTTTAAATCGAGAAAAAAAAATAACACTCAAAAGTATTCAGGCGATCGAGAAAGTTAGCGGGAATGACATTTTTTGTTTTTAATTATCTTGATGCCAAAGCGATTAATCGCTTTCTCAGTTGCTTGATCGCACAGCGAGAAATACTCGATTTTACGAGCTATAATTGCACGTACTTTTCTGCATCGTTAGTGTTAATTAATGTCGATTAAAAACGAATTTCAATGTACAGAAATTGATTAAGCTTTGGCTCCAAGGTCGGGATTGAAGCACGGCGTGCGGCTCTTTATTTTTCGGCGGATTAGATTTGCAGACGATTTAATAATGACGTCAAAGATTACATCGTTGGAATGCAACGAAATTGTTTTTTTTTTTTTTTTTTATATATTATTGATCAAGCTTTTTTCAGATTTCGACTCCAAAAATTGTTCAGACCATTTGCTTGGGTCTTTCTCTATGTCTTTAAAGAAATTAGATGTTCCATAATATCGGAATTGAACTATAATAAAAAAATAAAAAAAAATGTTTCGTTGCCTTGGACCGATGCAAGTTTCAATATCATATTTAATAATCATCGCCGCGCGAGATGATTTCCTTGCAGGTAGGACGTAAAACGAGAGTATGCTCGAATTGGGCGGTGTAACAGCCTTTGATATCGACCAACGGTGGATATGCCTCGACCGCTGATTTGTCGCAAAGATCCTTCAATGCCATCTGATACTTGGTGCAACCGATTCGATCCAACCAACGCTTGCAGAAAGCTAATGTACCTGGAAAATGGACAAAACCCAGTTTATGATTTATTTCACAGTTCAAACGATCAAAATTTCATTGTTGTTAACGTTTCATGCCATTAATTATATTAAGGGCTTACATACATTTAGAGGTGCCAAAATATGGTCAATTTCAATCATTTTTTTCATACTGAAAAAATGTATCCATTGAAATAATT
This sequence comes from Rhimphoctona megacephalus, assembly GCA_963989365.1. NCBI lineage: Eukaryota > Metazoa > Arthropoda > Insecta > Hymenoptera > Ichneumonidae > Rhimphoctona > Rhimphoctona megacephalus. The sequence goes on along the minus strand of OZ022414.1, from coordinate 36,043,900 downwards.
TTTTGTATATTTAAAAAAAAACATATTGTTGTGAATGAAAGCGGAAAATTTCATTGAAAAAAATTGATTAGTTGAGCTGTGGTTGTAGTTTTTGTAAAACAGTTTTTTTCAAAATGCTATTTGCGGTAACCACGATTCCAATTGTACGCTTTAACCCAAAAGTAAAACAAATTTTCTTTTCTTAAAGTTGACAAAAAAAAAGTTTTTGTTGAGACCGAATTTTTTTAAATGCATTTTTCGCAAAATGGCAGAGGTTTGAATCGTAAAGTCGGGATTTTTGCCAAAATGTTTTTTTCTTTTTTTACTTGTGAAACAAAAACTATGATATTTAAAAGAAAAATCGTTCGACACCAGACAATTGTGTAAAGGTCCTCTACCAAATTTCATCCAAATCGGTCTTTTAGTTTTCGAGATAGAATGGTTACAGTTTTCAAAAACATCATTTTGAAAAAAAGCATCTTGGCGTTTAAGTATCTGTCAAATGGAGATGAATTTTTTTTTTTCATAGCTGTAATATGTTATCGATGCCCAGGAAATTTTTTAGAAATGACATAAAGGGTGACACCATCGAAAAAAAATGTTTTTGAAAAATCGAGTTTTTTTACCTCTCTAGGTGTATGTCAGCCCTTAAAGCATTAATTAATTATATGAACCGTAAATAAAATCACGGAAATTTGAAAAATTACGAAATTAAAAGATTTTGAAATAGATTTTTTGTTGCATTATAAGAATAAAAATTTCAATAGCGGCGTAATATAGAATATTTTACATTCCCTGAAAAAATAACTCTCTTATCACCGGAGATAAGAATGGCCCAATTTATTAGTTAATCGAGTCATCAAACTTGATGATAATCCAGAGCTGATTCTATTCTCAAGCTATTTATCGCAACAGTGCTCGATTGCATACGGTATGATAACATAACGGTGAAAAGTTTTTTTTCGGCTCGATCCTAGAATCCACAGAGTAAATTTGCAAAGGAAAACTTGATTGACTATTTATCGTTAATTTAATCTTAATAAAAAAATGTTTGAATAAAGGAAAATTGTTACATTTTAACAATGTAAATTGCAATGCAGCGGCAGCGAAAGGCTTCGAATTTCTAGTATTCTTTGCATACTCACTGAAATTCTTGTTGATCGTATTCAATAGTGATTTGCTGCTCTGCAGTCTGAGTGGAACGTAACCAGCGTCAAAACTCTTCATGTAATGAGAACAATCGGAATCATCATGAACAATGCCTTTTCCAGTAGAGCCAAAAGTTTCGATAGCATAAAATTCATTTTCCTCCATCCTGGTTGCTTCACCACCTCGAACTATTGGCACAGTTTTTCCAGCGTGAATTCGATATGGTGATATAGAATGGCCGTTGAGATTTCTTATTGATTTAACTTGATAGGTTTTTCCATCAATTTCGACCTCGTACGATTCCATGACTTCCTGTATTGCTGCGCCAACGTCACACAGTTGAACGTCGATTCCAGCTGCTTTGATTCCTGTATTTGTCGCGTCTCGCACGGCCTCGATCAATTTGTCGTATTTTGGATTAAACGTTAGAGTAAACGCGCAATCGATTATACGCCCGTTTATGTGAGTACCGAAATCGATCTTCGTTACATCGTCGTATAACAGCACCGTCGGATCACCCGCGTTTGGCGTGTAGTGAGCGGCGCAATGATTGCGCGAACAACCAGTTGGAAATGCCAATCCTGCTTTTAAACCCTCCTCCCCGATCAATTTTCTTGCTGTGTTTTCGAGCTTTTCGCAAATTTCGATCATCGTCATTCCAGGTTTCACCTAAAATAATTCGTTCTATTTTCAATTGGTTCGTTCATTTTAAAAAGAAAAATTTTTCAAATTTTTCTAACTTCGATAAGAGATTGCTTAAGATATTTTATTCACGGTGATTACTACAAATCTTAGTTCCAATTTAGAGAAAAAGAATAGTATTACTCAAGAATTTCATAGAATAGAAAATTCAATGTAAATATAAATTAATTTTTATCAAAAATATTAACCAATTCGTACTGACCCAATTCATTATGTGTTTTCTTGTTTGTCGATGAGCTTCAGCAGCTTGTCGAGCCTCCATGTAAATATCATTTTGCGATCTGTCGAGAGCTCGAGCTTCCTCGCTTGAAAATCTATCCTTGGCTGTCCTGTCATCGACTCCGGCAGCCGAGGGATGCTCCATTATTTGTCCCTCGGGAAAATTGCCATCAGGGAACAATTCGGAGATCGAAACGGTCGGAGGATCAGTCTGTTGTTTCGCGCCTTTGCCACGTGGCTTGCGCTTCTTCTTTTTTTTCTTTGCTTCTTCGTTCTCACCCCCATTTTCAGCGAATGCCACAGGCGTACCTTCTGGAACTTCGCTTTCTTCTATTTTTCCATTTTCTTCCTCCTCAGGTGTTGCATCATTGGCTGCTGCTAAAATGATGCATTTATTGATTTACTTATTTTTTATTACTCAGTTTTTAGTTTGGTTCTTCAATTATTGATATAAATATTTTTTGATTACACAATGTCTGTAAGATTGGTTACCATAAAATGAGAAACAAGTGTTTAAAAAATATTTTCTTATTTAACGTCAGTAAATCTAGGGAAGTCGAGAAATTTGCAAAAATTATTTTTAATGAAAAAAAAAAAAAAATAAAGTTTAGACTGCTGATTTGGTATCGCTTCTATTTTTAATAATTGCCAAAACACTACTTTTTGGAGTTTTATTTTTGCCCATTTTCTGTTTGGGAATCGCTTCATTGGTCAATTCTTAAATTATTTATTCAAATACTCTTCATTTCATCATTAAATTATTTGTTTGTAAATATTGATATTTATTAATTAAAACGTCCTTATAAAATCAAAGGAGAAAAGTGTAAAACAAATTTTCCTCAAAATCTTGCTGTATTCGGAGTCATAAAAAATCACCAAATTCAAGAAACTTGGAGACTGCTTTTATCAAATTAAAAGCGACGAAAAATGATTGACATTAAAAAAAAATTTTAACAAAACATATCTGACGGTTTCGGAGAATCCGCCTTCGAGAAATATGCAGTTTATGAATGACAAAAAGCCGACTAAGATAGAACACGTAGAGGGTTGTTGGGGAATGTTGATCCGGGAAAAGCCGGAATAGACGGAAAAAAACACGAGGGAGCCTGATTGAGAAACACTCTCGGACATTAAAAAAACGCGTTAATTCGCAACCTCACCGGTCTTCTTTTTCTTTTTCTTTTTTTTCTTCTTCTTTGTCGCTTCGACGGGTCCGGATTCATCCTCCTCGTCAAGAACTTCTTTCTCATCGTCTACCAGTTTCTCGGCGGACTTGCCGACCTCATCCAGTACCGCGGCCATTTTTTCGAGAGAAGAGAACAAACAATCTGCTTGCTAGGAAGGAACGCACCCGACCCCTTTTCCTACTGTGTACTGTGTACGCGAGCGAAACGTGGTGGTAACGTTCGTCAAAATTAAATTAGCAATGTTTTGTATTATTGACCGTTGATTGATCCGGAAACTGTCTTATCGCGGCCGGTAATAAAATGTAAGCCAATTTGAACGATCAACTTTCAAAAGAACTCAAGTTTTTTGTGTTGCAGGAAATTTCTGTTGGAATTATTTACTCATAACTTATCAATGTTTTTTAATATTTAATTCACGAGTTCCGTTAAACTGAAAATTTATACAAACATAAAATTTGTTTTATTTTTCCATTAAAAACAGTTTTAAATTTGTATTCATTAAAAAAAAAAAAACAAAATCACAAGTTTATTCCAAGGCATGAATTTATTCCAAGGCAAAATGTTGTAATTTTTGAAACCATTAATTTCGAAATTTAAACTTCTTTTCTCGTGTCCAACTTCCCAATTTTATTAATGCTGAAATTTATCAGGAATTATATCAAGAATTTTGGATAAGTATTCAAAAAATGTATTCATAATAGAAGTTGCATTGTATTTGTAATTTTGAAAAAGAAAAAAAAAACATGCAAATTCACCATTTTTCTCTTGTCAAAGGTTATTTGCCTTTTTTTTGAAATTTTGTTTATGTTTGCTGCTTGCAATACACGAGGCTTCATCACAAAAAAAAAGTTTAACGAATTGCATAGAATTTGAAATCTTCATAAGTGTTCGAAATGTGTCGAATTTTTGGTAGCAGAATATAAATTTGTACGGGCCAAGATGAAAAATTAATGATAGACGAAATCACATATTTTTATGATTTATTAATAAGTATATTATCAATAGTCCCATTTAATTAATTGTACATATGATAATATCCACGTACATAATAGTGATTTAACGAAAAGTAATAGGTATTTATGAAAATCGGTGCGGTTTTAATGGTGGGGATTAAAAAAGGTAGGGCGTGATATTGAGTAATTATTCCCGTATTTAAGGTAAATACTGTACAGCATGCTAGTCAAATGAGTGTTAAAACTTCACAATGTTTTTATACCAAGTTTAATGCACTAATTATACATAGTGAAGGTGAATTTGTAAGATGACATTTCTAATTAACCTAGAAAAATATTAATATCGATACATTTGCGAAACCATTAACTAATAGTGGCAAATTTCCATTATGTCACATTTTCATTGGGACATTCAAGAGATTCTCTACGAATTCACCATGTAGACTTTTTCGAAGTTTATTTGTTTGGAAATTATGGCAATTTGTTTGTGAAAGATTTTTTTCGCTAAATAAACAATTGGTTGCAACAGTAGAACGATTAAGCTTAGAAGAAATCTACGTGGTGAATTCGTAAAGGATCTCTTGAGGAACAAAATAAGACGTGGTACATTGCAATTGGTTAAAAATTATGGATTATTCTTTGATGAATTCCGATAAAAATGTGTCATCATGGAAATTTGCATTTATCAGTTGATGATTTCGCAAATCTGTCATTTTTTTAAATTTTCTACGGTAATAAGACACGCTGTGATATAAATCTACTAACATTACGTTCAATTGTGTATTAAGCTTGGCATAAAACAATTGTGAAAATTTAGCACTCATTTGACTAGCATGCAGTACAGTATATACCTTAATCTGTACAACTGTCGTCTCATTACTGTCTGTATTTGTGTGTATTAGCTCGAATTAAGAGAATATTTTATCCTACGGAAGACAGAACGAGCTCAGCGACATCAGGATCTTGGGAACGAACCGATAATTGCATCGTAACTTGTCCATTCCAGAGGGTAAGCCTGGCACGAGCAAAAAGCTCTTTACCACCTCGGAATATACCATGAAGAAGCAGCACGTGCCCGTTTGCACCGGATTGTACGCGATCGCTCCTTTCGGCCGCTTCGAGTCCCAAAAATCCTACAAGACTCTGGACCGCCCCTTCGAGGGTCGTCACTGTACTTCCCAGAGCAAAAGTCTCCTCCACTGCGGTAAAACCGCGAGATTTTGTCGCTTCCCATGCAGCATTGAAATCCATTCCTCTTCCACCTGTACCTCGCATTTGATCCGCTAACGTCACTTCCAAATCTTCAAGCTACAAATAAATAAAATGTTTATTGAACATTGTTTATTTTTTCATTTGAGGTTAACCGAGATAATCGAGGGAATAAGGAACAAATATCGAATCAATTCTGAGTACAATTAAATAGATTTTAATGCTTTAAAGCATATTAAAATTCTTTTTTATGGACACTATAATGTAATTTCGCTAATTTGAGATACGAAAAGTGGTCAAAGTTTCTGTCAGTGGATTTTTCTTGTGGACCCATTGACTGATTCCGCAAGAATTTAGACAGTAGTAAAAATCAATAATGCGTAAAATAAAGTTTCAACGTCATTATGACCTCAGAATATCGAGCAGTACTTCGTGATTTGTATTCTTATAATTAAAATATAAAAACTTTACCATATATTCATCATGATATCCTTGCTCGGTTTCCGGCAATCCAGTAGCGGAATCGCAGTCACGAGCCATGAAACGCAAAGTCGTTGGAATGGTTGCTACACTCGCGTGGATGTCTTCGGGATAGACCAACACTGTGTATGTTGTTCCAGGCTCGTTGTAAGCCAGACGTGGACACGGAACTTCGCAGACTACCGAGTACCTGCAGATAAAAAAATTAGTTTATTTTACGAATTTGGTTCGACTGAAAAATCGTCAATAGAGGGAAACAAAAAAATGAAACGATATACAAGAAATCAGCGTTGGAGCGAATTAAAAAATAACGAGAATATTTACATATTTATTAATTTTCATCTCACCCTTCGGGCGCTTCAACAGCGACTCTCACATCCTCAAGAAGCTGATCGGACAATGTATTGAGACAGTCGAATTGGAGAACGAGATATTCGGCGAATGTGTGTTTTACACACTTGACATTATATTCAGTTTCGGACTCCGTGAGCTCGAATACCGGTGACGATTTGAAGAGGGCAAATTCGTTGATGACTGACGCCAATTGTGGAATTTGAGACAGTTTCTCGGCATAACTTTCTTCCCTCGTTAGTCTGGGTTGTTGAGATTTTGCTGTCAAATTTATTTCGGCCTGAATCGGCTCTTCGACAGCTTGCGCCGGTGGCACCTGAAATTGTTCAAGTTTTTGCATAGCTTAACATTTTTTCTATCGTACGCTCTTAAGATAGAATTTTCATCGTGATATTGAACATGTTTTTTTAGATATTTAAAATACAGGCTTTAAAAATGGCTACATCAAAAGATTTAAGAGTTTCGAATGTATTTTGTCTTTTCAAAAAAAAAAAAAAAAAATGGATTGTGTTATTAATTTACCAATGACAAACAGTGCGAGAGATAAACAATATTAACGGATCGATTTCCAACAAATTTAATAAAAAAAGTTCGCGAAATAAATATGAGGAACCTCTCATATTATGCTCTCCTGTGCGATTATTTTTTAATGACTTAAACCGTTTTGCAGTATCACTGATCAATCTGGTTTTTTGTCAGAGACGCCAATAAAAAAATTTCTTTTAATTCGCGCATGTTGCAAGGTCGTTACGCACCTGAGAGATATCGAAGGGTTCATCCATGTTAGTTCTGATGTAGCTTCGAAGAGCTCGTTCAAGAGTCGGAATGGATAGCAAAGGTGGATGGACGAGTGGCAAAATGGTAGGATCATTTTGCATTTGAAGTATAGTGCAATAGTAAGCGGCGCGATCGCGTACTTCATCATCCGAGTCGAGTTGACAACGTGAGAGAAGGACCAGTACATTTGGTAGTAAATCGGGGCAAGCAGCGGCGAAGCGAGCAAGAGCGGTAACGGCAGCAGCTCGAACGCTCGCGCTTTCAAGGATTACACGATTGTAGATAAAACGAATATAACGAGAGGGTTGTTTGGAGGTGGGTCCTTCTTGACCGAGAAGATGAAGAATACGAACGGCGAGGGAGGTGTGCTCGCAGTCTTCGATGAATTCGCAGAGATGAGCTAATCCAGCTTCTTTAGCTTCGGCGTTGCCTTCCATAACAGCGATAATAGTATCAGCAATAGCAGCTTTGTATTCAAGGCCGCCTTCGTCACGCAGCATAGCGGATAAAAAATTCATCAGAACGGAGTGTTTCCTTGGGAATTTTTGGCAGAGCGTTCTGATCGCTTGAACAACAACGACTTTGAATTCGTCCGAGATCTCCGAGACGAAAGTAGCGATTTGTTTCATAAGACGATCAACCGAGACTTCAGCGCCGGTTTTCAATAAGGTCGTTATTGCCAGAGTCGCAATCGATCTGTTTGGATCGGTTATGAGATTCTCAAGATCAAGATTGCAAGCTGTTAACGCGGCTGGATGCGTCATCGCCACTTGGTTCAATGTACGAACAACTGCAAAACGAACCGCTGGCTTTGGTGAACCGCAATACAGCTGTAATATACTTATGGCTGGTGCTATTTCACGACTTCCGCTACGTTTCAAATTCACGAGCGCATGTGCCGCTTCGTAAACTACTATTTCCGATTTGTGACGTAGACACGATTCGATAAATTCCAAAAGTTCCCCACCCTCATTCGGTGCTGAATCGTCGAGAAGCTTGCAAGCCATTCGAATCAACATACAAGCTGCGTATGGACTCTTCGGACTTGTTCTCATCAATTTCGCTACGAGCTTTATCACCGCGTGCTTGTCCGATTTACGCGCTTGGTAAAGCACTCCCAGAGCGTGATACTGAACCATCACGTTCTCAGAGTTCAAAGCTTCCTGTGCTTCGTTCGCCCACCTTCTTGCCACGTCTCCGGAAACGCTCGTTAAATGCAATGACGACACCAATGCTGCGCTCGATACCGCTGGTGAACGATCCACTATTGCTTGCTTCATGTATCTCTCAATCGCTGCTAACATTCCGCTATCCGTTATTGTACAAAGAGCTCGAATCGCAGACGCCCTGTAGAGATCTTCTTTGCCTGTTTATTGTCAAAGAAATTCATTATATATTTACATTTCTTTTTAAAATCAGGTCAATATTTCCGGCGGATTCGTGAAGTACTTTGTACGACTCAAATTTTTATTGTCGGAATGAAAAAGAAATTCTTTTCATGTTAATTTCGATCTCTGGGATCATAGTAAAGATCCGAAAAAAAAATTAACTTAATTTTTAATTAAAATTTAAAAAGTTAATAAGTAATTATTGTACCGTCTTGGGGATATACTAAAAATCTGCAGAAAGCTTAATTTACGAAAATGGACAGCTACTTAAAAAAATACAGAAAAAATGTTTATTTATATAAAAATGAAAGTTTGAATTAAAAAGTTTGAATCATCTTATAAGCTGAAGCAAAAAATACTCAAATGTAACTAAGAGTATGTTGATTTGATAAAAAGTTTGATTAACTAATTAACCCAAGAAGTACCACTTGGGTCTGAGAGGCCCAAAGGAAAAGTGAAAGGCGCACGATTTTTTCTCATCAAAGAAAATTTATTAGCTTAAACCGTTTTTTTCGTGAAAAATCTAGAAATCACAAAGATTTTGGCTGTACAGCTGTGATCTTAAAGGTTTGACCCTTGAGTTGAAAAAAAAAACTCAATGGACCTAATTTAGCAGCAATCATGACATTTATAGGGTGACTGGGTCACACAGGCCCAATATATGCAAGTAGGCAAAAAAAATGTTTTAATAATTAATTAAATTCATTCGAGTTTGACAAGTTTGAAGTACTATTTTTTTCCAAATTCAAGATCACGAGTCATAAAGAAAAATTACAATAATATCTCTGTTTGTAAGATAGAATAATTCCTTCCTTAAAGTGATTTTAATTTTGTCAGAGATTCAAGCTCACCGGTCATGTCTTTGGTCAAACTGGAAGTGACAATAATGACATCTTCGGCGACAGAGCTAAGTTCCTTGATGCCGAGATAAACGAGACGTCTGAGAACAACGTCTCTTGATTGAAAGAGTTTGGTCATAGCGAAGAAAGCTTCGGTAGCTTCGGTAGTACCGAGCTGTTCTCCCTGGTTTAGCAGATACAAAATCTTTGTCAAAATATGAGCACATTTTCGGGGATTGACAGGCGTATCGTTGAACGTTCGAGCTTCTTGGAGTACCGTCGTTTTTTCCAAATATTGAAATGGATTTCCTCCCCCTATGAAAATAATCACATTTAAATCCGCTAAATGCAATAAATATGTGAGACAAGTATGTTTTTGATTGTCAAACTCGTGAATCACAAATGTGTGACGTGTGTATGTGCGTATGTACGTGTCCGATAAAAGTTTCATCAATATTATTGTAAAAAGGAAAAAAAGTGACATTTAATTCAATAATTACCATCTTCCTCTTCTTTCTTGTCACGTTTAAAGGCATTCATTTTTTTTACTTTCTCCTGCCGTTTTAATATATTTCAAAAAAAAAACACAGACACGTCACCTTACAGCCGAACTGCGACAGCCATCACCGCCATCACTGTCCCATTCAATACCAGAATTAGCCATCCAGATGGCGCAAAGGTTATAAAATGTTTGCCGGCCGCGTGATAGCGCGCTCCAGGAAGACTAAGTCCACTCCTCTCTAACGTGCTCGATGATTTCTTATACAAAATCCTCACATAAATTAACCCATAATTAACCTTTGACTTTCTCATATAGCTTTGCTCAATGCGAATTGATTATGTCAGTTGAACCCATACATTGCTAGTTTTCAGATTTATATTATAAGGATTTTTATTGAAAAATATGGAAAGTGAATAAGTACCACGATCAAATTTTGGTAAAAAACGATATTCATTAGGAGCAGCAAAATCTTTTCGTATTCTTTTATTACATTTTAATATTAAACAAATCAACGTTACAAGATTTTCTTTCGTACAAAAATCTTCATAGTATCTTTGAGTAAAATTAGACAAAAAAAGTTGTAAAATAATTGTTTTACATAATCTTGAAAAAAAAAACCAATTTTATGTTTGAATTTCGCTCGCACGGAATACGAGAGTGGGGGGTTGCGAAAAAATATATATGGAGTTATGGGAATGTTTATTTTACAAATTCATGTGTTTTCTTAAACAATCATTGCAACAATTGCTGCAATGATGACAATTGCAATACTAGGATTTTCTCTCATCGCAGTAACTATTGGCACGTTATACGAATACATGGAATTTTTAATATGCCCGGAATTCGGTAACATATCTATGGAATCACATGTTACATGCAACAAACCGGAAAGCTACTTGAGCGCTTGCGCGACATGCGTTGCGCGCGCGTCTCATTTCGAGTCTCATCTCGCAGTGTTACATCCAATTGCTAATTTTCGCATCAGTGTAAAGTTGTCCTTCACCGAGTTGAGACGTTAGTTTTTTTTACTCGTTTTCATTACAATCCGGCATTCCATTGCTTTTTCATCGTACCAATTTCTCGTGATACTTGTGTAATTAGAATTGACCGATTGTTTACTTTTACTATTTACAACATCTGTAATTCTCAGCAAATTATGTAAATACCGTTGTTTTAATTATAATGATATATTGCTACAAGGTCGTAATTTAACTATGAACGCAAACTTTATTTCATTCCTAGATTCCGCAATTTTTTTGAATTAAACATTCAGCGTAACTCACAAATTGAAATGAAGATGTTTTTGTCTCGCGGATTCGCGTTTTTGTCAAGCTTTTTTTGTGGGAGACTCGCGATGACAATAACAAAATTAAATACATGCAATCTAGAACTACCGAATTTAATTGATCGATTCATGAATATCAATGACAGTGATCAATGCGTTATTCTCATTTCGCAATCAGCTCGATTTTGGAGTGATAATATTTATCTGTACGATCAACGTTGAGTGATTACACAAAATTAAAAATACATTCCAGCCACTATAAAAGATTTTTTTTTTTTCAAAGCATTTTTGATTCTACTGTGGCAGTGTATTCATTTGGAATGATATAGGAACAATCAAAGCTTCACATTTTTCCAAGGATATCAAAATCTCTTCTAATCCTTGTGTCCATAGAAGGTAGAACAGCACAAAATTTAATCTCCGGCTTAATTGCTGCGTCTCAGTTGCCTTGGGATTATCAATTTTATGAATATTTTTATCATTATTATTGAGCTTTATTAGACAGGTCATTTATCATTTTACTATTTAATATTTTTTTTGTACAACAAATGACTAACAATTCAACCTGATAAAAATGTAAGCTACATAAAACACCATTGTAAAAAAATATGAAAGTTTCATGTATACTTATATTTTTAAAAATAGTTCATCAATAATTCATTCATCAATAATAAATTGAAATTTTTTTAAATTTATCAAACATTGGGCGATAAATTTGTTTTTTTCTTTAAATCGATAACATTATGAATGGTTCATATAAATTAGAAAATATGTAAAAAAATAATTTAATTTTTTTTAAAATTAAATAATACTGAAAAAGTAAAGTTTTGCGGTTAATTAGTGACAACTATTTTTTAAGGGATAAAACTATGATAAATATAAAAGAAATAAAATTTAATGATATTTAAAAATGTAGAGTCCTCCTTTCAAAATAAAATAATAAAACGGATCTTTCAACTAATAAAAAAATCAAATAAAATTTATTGTTAAATCATGATTCATCATTTTACGCAAAAAATCATCGAGTAAAATATGAATCATTTTTTCTAAACATAAGCAGCAAAAGATATGAAAAACTTGTGTGAATCGTGACTTAACTTTTTTAAAAATTTTAAACTATATCACAGAGTAATAGAATGCTGAAAACAGCCACTCTAGGATGGATAGATTACGTGGTAATTGCCCTTATGCTGGGTATCAGCATTGGCATTGGAATTTGGTACAGATTGACGGGAGGTCGCCAACGAACCACGGAGGTAATTGACTGATTGAACTTGCTCCTAAGAAAAGCTCGCTGAAGATCACACTTTGAGATAAAGTCAGATTTATCTATAGCTCGCAATCTTGTCCAGATTGCAAAGAGAAATATTTGTCATCTTATTGTATAAACATGAGTTTTTCTTGTCGGCTTTAATATGCTTTTATACCAAAAAGATAATGAGCTTGTTCTTTTATAGCACTATCTTCAGGGAAATTCATAAAAAATTCAATATATTAACCAGGGTTGCAATAACTTTACTGCTTCACTGAATCCAATTATGTTTATCATTAATCAATTTTAGAATTTATCATTGTTTTGAGATTTTTCACGCGTTGACTATTTTTCAACCAATTAAAAACACTTGAAAAAAACTTGTAACATTTTTTGGGTTGAAATTCACCAATGGAGCATTTGTTTTTTTTTGATAAAATAATATTAGGTCAAGTCGAAACTTTCATAATAATTGTGTTTGCAATATATATCAACAAAAATCATAATTTCAATTATAATAAAGCAGGATAAAATGTATAATAGCAGGGATATCAATTTGATAATGACGAATAAATATATTTTTGGTTGTACATAAAAATGATTGATTTACTGCATTTTTCTCTGAAATATAACATAACTTGTTTTTGAAAACCTGAAAGCTTAAGAATCGCTCAATTTTTGTTGTCGCAATGTGTAAATAATTGATTAATCCCAGGAGTGCACTCTTGGGTTTAGAAGACCTACAAGAAAAGTGCAAAACTCACGATTTTCTTTTCAGTGAAATATTATTATTGGCTCTCAAATTATTTCTCCGGAAAATATGGGCCGCACAAAGATTTTGCCAAACTCGTAAATTAGCTGGGACTCACAGAGCCAGTTTGTAGAAGCAGGCACCAAAAAATTATGTGTATACTCCTAGGGTTAATAATAAAAGTGACGAATAAATCGTTGCACAGCTTCCTATAGAGAAAAAAGTTTTTTCTTTAACTTTTAACTCGATAAATTATATCATTTAACAATATGTTAATAAAAAGACAGATATTCATTTATCATCTGCAAAGGCCTCGTAGAATTTTTCATATCTGTAATCTTTCTTAAAATAACAATTTTTATTCTCAATAAAATGTATTTATAATTTTCATAGTCAACTAAAATGCATTTCTTTTTGCAGGAATATTTTTCGGCTAATAGATCCATGAGCATACTTCCTGTTGGCATCGCTCTCATGGTATCTTTTATGTCAGCAATAACGCTATTAGGTGTCTCAGCAGAAAATTACACATTTGGAACTCAATTTGTTGTGATAAACTTCGCCTATCTTTTGGGTACGCCAATGGTATGCTATGGATTTCTTCCAGTTTTCTACAAGCTTCAAGCAATAAGTGCATATGAGGTAATGATTATGCATCAGCCATTTATTTCACTACACAACTATTCTTTATTCAAACCTGTTAAATGTCAATTCCGATTTTTCATGCGATTCTTTAAAATTCATTTCGGAATTGACATTTTTTATCAAAATTTTATTTTTTATTGTTTATAATGATATTTCAATTGTAAAAACAGTTTCTTCTTCCAAAGTCCAAACGTTGATTAATTTTCTATATGATTGTTATCCAATTGTTCGAAGCTGGAATTGTCCATTCTATTGTGAGTTCTTATTATTTGTTTTTTCAAAATTGATCGAGCTTGATTTATTGTTTTTTTTAAATTAAATCATAAATTTATGTTGTGTATTAATGAAATTTTATTGAAAAAGCCATCGAATAAAGAAATGATAAGTAAGATAAACTTTTTTTTTCATATAAAAAAAATTATAACATTCAAGGAATTCCATGAATTGAATAATTGAAGTTTTCTGCGAAAGAGATGAAGAAAAAAGTGGTCGAATTTTCGAAAAATAATTGAAACTAATTAAAAAATATACATTTTAAATAAAATATGAGATAGATCGAGGACTCTTTCCCTTTATTTCAACCGGTTTCATTTAATTTCAGTATCTGGAAAGACGTTTTGGAATGAAAGCGAGGCTCGTAGCGAGTTTCGTATATTGGATCCAATTACTCTTGTACTCCGGTGTGGTTCTTTATGCTCCATCTCTAGCGCTAGAAGCGACCACTGGTCTTTCAAAAACTGGGAGTATTATAGTAATTGGGCTGGTTTGCGCTTTTTACTCAGGTATCGGCGGTATTAAAGCTGTTTTGATAACCGACGTTTTCCAAGCGTTCCTCATGTTTCTCGCCTTGTTTCTCGTTATCGGAACTGCGGCTCATTCGGCCGGTGGTCTCGGCGAAATATGGCGTATAGCTCAAGAAGGCCATCGCATCGAATTTGATAAGTAATTATACATTCTATTATTATCATTTCAAACAGTTTTATTATAAACAACTCAAACTCATTGGAAGGAAAATAAAAAAGAATCTTGTTGGTCAACCACATGTCACAGAATTACGATGTAATTGCTTCCGATATTTTTATTTATAACATTTATTTAAAAAATGATAATATTTACTTTCGTTTTGTGTTATGAACGTTCCGTTCAGCAAAAAAATTCTAAAAAAGAAAATAAGATAAAATTATTTTAGTGGCGAATTCGGTCGATTGAATTTTTCAAAAATTAGTCGTGTTTAAATACTGTAAAATTAATTATAAAAAAGTATAAAAAACAAATACTCTGTCAAATTTGTTATATTAATAATCGTGTGGTTTTTTTTTTTTTTTCATTTTCTGTTTCAAGTATTTCCATCGATCCAACCGTTCGACATACTATATGGAATTTGTTGATCGGTGGTTTATGCACATTTTTATCGTTGTACGGAGTCAATCAGGTACAAGTCCAGCGAATGCTGACGGTAAAGAGTTTGAGAGCGGCGCGTATCGCTTTGTGGGTCAATTGGCCCATTCTTACTGCACTCTCAATTGCGACGTGTTTTTCGGGCCTGGCACTTTACAGCAAATACAGCCATTGCGATCCTAAGATGGAGGGAAGAATCTCAACTACGGATATGTTAATGCCACTTTACGTAATGGACACCATGTCTCATTTGCCTGGTGTACCCGGGCTTTTTGTTGCAGGTAATTATCCTCCTTTTGATTTTGATTAAATCTTGTTTTTTTTATACAAGAAATAAGAGATTACGTTTTTCGGGAGCTCTTTACTGCGCTATTTTTTCAATTTTCACAGCCTGTAGAATTTTTGATTTTTTGCTCTATCTCCTTGGGTTCATGCTGCGATAACTCGGCTAATATAATTACTAAAAAAAAGCCTAATAGCAGTTTTACGAAGTTTGCCACGCATTTTAACAAAATAATTATATCGAGTCTAAAACAAAAGTTTCTGTTTTTTGTTTCACCTTTCTATAAAAAACAATGGATTTTATTTTTATGGCCTATTTTCATTTTTCATTTCAATTTTTTTTTCAAAAACTAGATAAATATAGAAAGATTTTTCAGCACTAGTTTATAGTAGACTGATTTTTTTTTGTAATAGTTACAGCTATGTGAATTTTTTTAATTTGAATAAAAACATCGAAATAGCTTTGACTTGCAATAATTCCGAATTAGCGCTTAAAAATCTAGGGACTTCATCTGCTTTGTGGAGAAAATTAACCCGTCAGCGGTCGCGTTATGAAACTTTTTCTCGCACTTCTATTAAAACGATGATTACTCGAAAATTTTAAACGGCATAAGCATTTGAAATTTTTTCTATCCACCAAATTTATTCTTCTGTATGATAAAAGAGTTAAAAAAATTTTTTGAATTTTTTTAATTATTATTTTTTTGGTTTTTAGTGTCGATTATCGTTGTATTTATGGCTTTTGAAAAATAAAAATGTTTAATGGCCACAATCTCTGTAGTGAAATTCTTTTCAAGTTCCTATTTATCAAATTAAGCACTTGAAACTATACATGTGAGAAAATCTCTCATCGCGCGACCTATGTTTAAAGTGTACGTAGGGCGACCATTGACGGGTTAAAATAAAAAAAAATATATTAGCCTTTCTAACGGATTTTAATTTTTGAGAAAAAATGAGAATGCGAAAAGAAAACCAGTAGCAGACATTTTTTTTACCGACTTGGTTTTTTTTTGTTCGAAAACTACGTTCTCAACTGAGCGAAAATGATATTAGTATATAATTCTTATCATAGTACTTATAGTTTCCAAGATATCATAACTCAAATCCAGGCACGTAAAAGAAAAAATTGAAAATTCAATTGGCTGTAAAATTATAATAAGAATTCTTTTCTCTATCGTTATGGATTCAGACCCTGGTAACTCGGAAACTAAAAAAAACTTATCTAGTTTTTGCTTTCATTTTTTTTCGATTTTTTTTAATAATTAAAAGAGCTTCAGAAAATTCAAGAGCTCCAAAGCTTTTGCAATTGTAATTTTTATATTTTTTGCTGATCTCTCGGCATGTTTTTTCAAATTCGCATAAATTGAAGTACTGGTTGTCAACTAAATTTATCACAACATTTATCTATGCAGACATTTATCTAGCAATGTAAAACTTTTTGAACAATTTTTGTGTCGAATACACAAAATTTTGTACAGCCGTATTCAAAGTTTATTTATTTTTTTGAATTCTTGATAGCAATATAAAATGTCGCGTAACACGAGAACAAATATGCAAAATAGTAATTTTTTGTGTTGATCAGAATTTAAGTAATTACGAATCCGTTTTATTAATTAAATAACAAAAATAATTCCATGTTCAATAATTAGAATTCAATCAATTATTTAATCGATATTTACAGGCATCTTTAGCGCTGGTTTGAGCACAATTTCGGCTGGTTTGAATTCGTTGGCTGCAGTGACACTCGAGGATTATGTGAAGCCGGTTTACCACATGTATTCGGGGCGTGAAGTTACTGTTTCCGGATCTCTCGTAGTCGGAAAATTACTGGCATTTGGTTTTGGTATATTGTGTATTGCCGTTGCATTTCTTGCTCAATTTCTCGGCGGTGTACTTCAAGCGAGTTTGACTATTTTCGCGATCGTTGGTGGACCGCTTTTGGGTTTATTTACTTTGGGTATGGGTTTTGAATTGGCAACCGAGCGTGGAGCTGTCACAGGTGTACTGACGTCACTTGTGTTTCTCATGTGGATCGCTTTTGCTCCTCCGAGACCCTCAATTCCCACTTTACCCACATTCGTTGATGGGTGCAGCTTTAATCGTGGTCTCGACTTTACTTTGCAAACCGTCCAGGTCGCTAAGCCGTAAGTATGTCAAATTATTTATTAATTCGATTTTTTACATTCATTTTTCAAGAATTTTCTGAGCCTCAGTCAATTCAACAATTCAACAATTCGCGCGGCGCAAATTCTCCAGCTAGAATTAATTGATTTCAAACAATTAATTAATTAATTAATTAAATAAACATACGAATGGATAAATATAAACAAATTATTTCATGAATTTAATGAATGAATAAATTAATTTGATACAATTAATTAATTCTTAATGGATCATTTTTTGTTTAAAATGGGGAATTTGCCCAGCGCAAATTTCCCATCGAGCATTGATTGATTCTAATGAATAAATTAATCAATTTAATGAATGAATGAATGGATGAAGTCCGATGAACCATTTAATGACTTCAGTAATTGAATGAAATAGTTTAATATAATTAATCTATTCTCGATAGACGATTTTTGTTCTCTGTTAGGAATTTGCACAGTGCAAATTGCCCATCGCGGCTTAATTAATTCCAGTTGATTAATTAATTAATTTAACCAATACACGAATAAATAAATTTAAATAAAATTAATGAATTTATTCATTAATGTAATTAATTATGATGGATCCATCCCCCTCCCTTCTTCGCCCTTCCGCCAGCAAAACCGAATATGGTTTGACTTTCGAGAACAAAAAATTAAGATTACCTGCCATTTGTGTTAAATCGATGATAATTTCAGGTTAAATGATAAAACAGGGACAAGATTTCAACACATTAATTGTCATCTACAAATTTGTATGGTTTACATCAATAATACCAACGTAAAACTTTAGTGGGCAATATGCACCATGGGTGATTTGCACCATACCCGCCATTTCAGCGTTCATGAAATCGTCCTTGAAATAAAAGTCGTAATCAAAGTTTACCATTTTTTCATTTAATTCCATAATCATTCGTGTGAATCATAATTAATTAATTGTAATAATATACTTGTAATGTTGACATTTATCTTTCAGACGTGCCGAGAACTCCGAAATCTTCTATCTCTACAGAATATCCTACATGTGGTATTCTCCAATCGGTTTTATAATGACACTTGTGGTTGGATTGATCGTCAGTTATTTTGGTCGATTAGTGTTCAAGGAAAACCGAGAACACCTCGACCCTGATCTCTTTTTCCCAATTGTCGAGAAACGTTTACGAAAACATCGGCAAATCGATAATGGAGATAATACAAGCGAGAGAAACATTGCGGACGTTGGTTCACTTAAAAAATATAGTTTCGAAAAGAAAAATTTCGTAACTGAAATGAACGATGAAACTGTAACACACATCTAATATCTTTATCTCGAATGATATATGTATATTTGTTCATAGAACATTCCGCAGCTGTAACGAGAACAAGGCTGAGGGATACGTACCGTACGTAACGAAATACTTAATTAGTATTGTGCTATCGTTGGGATTATATGTTATTGGGATAAAAATGATCTCCCCAAAGCCGACTGCACGAAATTCGGTTCCAAATTGTTCGTAAATCCGTGACTTGAAGCCGACCATAGTTTTGATTAAGAATATTTATTTTTTTTTTTTCAAATTAATTAATGCAAAAACAAAACCGAGTGTTCACTCGTTATAAAAAAAAAAATTGTGTTGTGGGGATTCCGAAAAGAATGACTTTTAATATTTCTTTTTAACATTTGGCGTCAAAACGTGGTCACGTTTCTTGATCATATTTGAAAAATTAGTGCGAAAATCAGAGGAACGAAGGGAGAACATCGAATTCTCAAGGTTATTGTTAAACCTTATTAAAATTAATATTAAGATTATTATTGAAATTTCAGTTCGAATGAAAACAAGATAATTTTGGTAAATATTTAGAATCGTGGCTTTTTTCTCTCCGAATAAGTCACTGAGCAAACGGCCTTTCTTTTTTTATTGCCCCCCCCCCCCCCCCCTGATGTAAAATCGATGTGGATAATATTTTTTACGTAACAGACTGAAAAAAAAATCGGGCGATTTTTCGGAAAAGGTGTGACTCTAAATTTTTACCAATTTTTATATATATTCAAATATTTCAAACACAACTTAAAAATTTGGGTGATACAAGTATTTTTTCCACATAATGCTCATTCGTATACCTTTGCTGGTTTTTACGAGCTTCACGTCACATTACTTTAACATCACTTCACTACTTTTCATGTTCATGTAAGACGCTCCAGAGTATTGTCCACAGCCACGCTGTCCCAGTGCTCCACTGGACGAGCACTTTTTTTGCATTTGCACAAGGGCCAAGGGAAACTGTGGAAAACACGGCCGATACAGGCAGCAATATTTTTACTGAGTTTCAGTTGGTTTCCACCATCAAAAACTCAGGAAAACTGTCTCCCGCTCAGCGATCGATGGGCGAGCCGGTGCACGGCCGAGCGGTCACCCAACCAATTATTGACCTCACCCGAGACTCTTTAACTTGGGAGATCACCGATGCCATTCACCGAACGCGCACCCATCGTTGTCGGTGTGTGAATCAAGTGCAATTTTACCGCGAAAATTTTAACCGATCTTGACTCAAGTTTTGTGGTGTTGCATAATGAAAATTTCCGAACAGCTGTTTTTATGAAAATTATACAAACTACATATCGTAATCGAATTTTTACGAGTTTTTAACTAAAAAAAAAAACATCACAATTCGTGCTAAATACAATTTTATCATTTGTTCTTCCGTTCTACGGTATCACGGTGCTTCCAATGTAAAATTCGGCTTGTAATTCTTTCCATATGTTGTGATCATGTCGTTATCGCGCAAAACTTTTTTTTTCACTACTTATCGAAACTGAAGTAAGCGTCGCGAAGTTTATTTTTGGAAATGTTCATCGGGCAATTTGTTTGTAACTTAAAAATAATTGTTTGGTGCGAAAAAGTACAAATTTCGTATCGTTTTAGATATGTAAATGTATTTATAAGTTACCTCCGATTGAATTTTCCTGTAATATCACATTTTGTTTTGTAAACTTTTTTTATGTCAGTCACTCACGTACGTTGTTGATAAAATGATAATTTACGTACGTTTTGCCATTTTACAAGTTAATCCGAGCGGATTTTTGAAATTTGTACGCAAGCCTTTGTCGAATCTCGAGATTATTTTGTAATTCCTCGGTACATTTCATTTCGCAGCTTTATTTAGATTTTCGATCGTGTTTCTGCTAGTACAGAACAAAAGTTTGTAAAAAAAACAGCTTTTTCCTAGCAGAAATGAAATGGCTGAATTTTTTGAAGGTAAAATCGAAAATACAGTATTTTTTATTTGTCAGCAAAAATAATAATTTATGAACGGTTGTGATTTTGTAAACAAAAATATTATTAAGGCTATGTGAAAGACGTTCAAGGCAATGTGAAATACGCACGGTCGGTAAAAATCCCGTAACCAACTTTTCTCCAACACAGATTATATTACGAGCAAATAACGAGAACCACTCTGTTCGTTTTTCAACTGAACGGGAGGTGGTTCTCGTTATTTGCTCGAAATATTATCTGCGTAGGAGAAAAGTTGGTTACAGGTTTTTTACCGACCGAGCGTTTTTTATATTTTTTTGAACGTCTTTCACATTGCCTTAAGCAGACGAAAAATGAATTCGCACAATATTTATGTGGAAAATTACCTAATAAATTTTAAACTATTAATGAAATCTCCGCAATTGCATCAGATATATCAAATGACCAAACTCTCGAATAGAAATAAGCAAAAAACAAAATTGTCACTTGTTCAAGTTATAAAAAATATTTATTTCTTCAATTTATTATTATAATGGCAAATTTTTGGACATAATTTACTTTGATTATAATAGTAAATCAAGTATTTATTGTAAGAACAAAGAAGTCCAATTTTAGTGCAATTTATCATAGAGAAAAAAATGTATCGTAACTTTTAGTTTTGAGGCTTTTACAACCATTATTGTTACAAAAGTTTATGGCTTCCGGATGGATGCTGCATAGAGTTTCAATGCATTGTCGATGTTTTGTAAACCGGAAGCCGTACATTTTTGTCTCATAATTTGTACATAACGTTGGTTATCAATTTATCAAAAGTGTTGAAGATTCAAAATCATTGAGGGTTATAAAATTTGTTAAATATCACAGAAATAAAAATTCAACATTTTAATTTTCATTCTTTTAAAATAATATTTATTATTGAATGCTTTTTTTATTGCTTCTTTAATTTTCTCTTTTGAAACAAAGAATTAAGGCAATAAATGAAATGTTGAAATAATGCCACAATTTTATACACCAATAAAATTTGTTGAGGATTAGAATTTAATCTTGTGATAAAATCGAAGCCCACGTAGATTTATTTAGATGCCCAGACGCAAAATGTTTTTCTAGCAAAAAAATGGTGACATTGTTGTCGAATTTTTTGCGACGAAACAGAGACAATAATAATGATATAATTCGAGGGTACAAATCTGCGTAATACAAATATACGTATACAATGAAAAGATACAAAAGATAAGAAATATATATTCGGCCGGACGGAATTGTAAAATAAACCAGTACGACCAAAATACTTAACCCTAGCTACACACTACGAGGTCCAATAGACCGACATCATTTTCACCTTTTTTTCACCACACGCCTTTTTATAAACGTTATAACTTTATATCAAACGACTTTTTGGTTTTACCGATTGCTTCTCCGGATTCGTCGGAGTCTGGCGTTTCGTTTTCACTACAATTAAACCTCAATAGACGCGTTTGTTACAATGTTATAGAGCAATAAAACTCGTCGGTCCAATAGACCGATAGTATACTTTAAGTAAGGTACTAAAAGTTATAGGGTGTAGCTAGAGTCAAAAACAAAAAAACTGCCGCCAAAAATGTACGTAGGCAGCGAAAAGAGATTTTAATGTTCGCTGTGTGAAGATACTGTAATATATATTTGTTTTACATTTTTCGTGAATTAACACGAGCAACGAATCGATTTTTCACTTTGTAAAACAGTATTTTGTTTGCGCCAATACGTATTGTTTATTATTATTGATATAAGAATTGAGAGTTTATATTAATAAAAAAAGGATTAAATGGTTCCAAAAATGTAATATTTATTTAGTTATTTACTAATAGGGCTGTCCGTGCCAAACCGTAGGTCTTTTACTTTTAGTTTTGTTTTAACCTCTTTCGAGTCTATTTATGCATGGCATCTGTTGAAAGAAAGTTCAAAATTTGGGTGCAAAAAATAGAAAAGGATTAAGGGAATTGCATAAATTCCTGCAAGATTAATTTAGCCATTTTTGTGTGTATATGTCGATTAAATTAATTCGTTATGGACTCCCACACTTTGTGTAATCGTAAAAAAATTACTTCATGTATCAAATTTTAATTTTCAAAATGAATTCACTTGATTCCATGATAAATTTCCAATATAATTTTTAATAAATTTAATAATCAAATAAAGGAATACCCATATTTAAGTATTTACTTTATTTAATTATTTAATTTATTAATTAATTAAAGAAATACCTTTAATTATTCACGTTTTCATTGGCGTAAAAAATTGAATCGATGATATCATTATTGTTTCGTGAATTTTGAGTCTCCCTTTACTCTCGAATGTTTTCTATACAAGTGTATTAAAACGACTGTACCATATATACACATACGTACATAAATTGAGATATTTTAATCGCTTGGGCTGGGCGAATTCAAAATTCTTATTATTTGTAATCAATCGATTTCTCCCAATTCGAAAGCTTATCAAATTTCGAGATTGACTCGACCGTTTCCGTTCGATTCAGGGTCGGTCAATTTGACCGGCGGATCCCTTTGTACAATTTCAATAAAAATACCCAATTTTCTTTTGTGCAAATAAAAAGAAAGGACGAATGCTGGTATGAAAATTCGTGATGTACGTGAAAACAAAAAAGCACTGAAATTCTCGTATTGAAAAAGGCACAACAATGCATAAAAACATAGACCATTGATATTTTTCCTCCCGAATGAATTGACACCCAAGTGACTTTTTTTTAATCGACGAAAAAATCAAAACAAAAGTGAAAAAAGCCCAGATATTAATGACGAAAAATACATCTCAATACATAAAAAATATCGTAGCACAAAGCAGTGATTTTTGTTGTGACGATTTGGTAATAATAAAAATAGTGAAGAAAACAAAAATTGCACATGTTGATTCTGAATTGATGGAGATTAAAAAGGGAGCAGCGATAAAGATCTCCGTCGGAATGGACAAAGTGTACTGGATGGAAAAGTTGTCCCTAAAATTTGTCATCTTTAATTACGGTAAATTAGGCAATTAACGAGCGAGAGACGTTTTGACTGCTTCATAGAGCCGGATCGAAGCACCCTTTTCCAGTTTCAACCAGTTTCAATTCGTCTTGAGACTTACGTGTACATATATCTATATATATGTATATAGCGACCAATGCTTACATATACAAATATATATGTGTATAGATTTATATATATACATATAATGGGCGTCTTTGTATACATACGGAAGCTTTGACAACATTCTCGCGATATTCTCGCGGGAGGCCCTTTTATTTTTTTTTCATGGCACACGCGTATAGTTTACGATTCATATACTAAAATGTTTGTTTATGTGTTACCACAAAAGACCTTGCCAACTAATTGCTGCTATACACAAGACTTTTCAGTCGAAATATACTATTTTCTGACCCACAATTTCAGAAATTTTATTCAATTGATTTTATTTTGTTCCACACAACTCTCAAAGCCATGCTGTAATTTTTTTTTTTTTTTTTAAGGCATTGCCGTTAATTCGAGTTAAGAAAGATAAGAAAAAAATGTTCAGAAAATAGGAGGTCAATTGTTTTTTTCAAAATTGGAGAAACTTGTGATAAACTGTGTTTTTTTTAGATGATCGTTTTTGATAGTCGATAACGCACTGAAAGACATTAGAAATAGATCAATATGAAAAATTGATATTTGAGGAATGAGGTCAATCTAAAAAAAAACCAAGTTATTTTAGCAGGCCAAAAAAAAGGTACTCGTGTCAAGTTCGATTGAAAAAAAGTCGAAAGAAAAAGAAAAAAAATCTACGAATATTTATCGGGCAAAAAACAATCGTTACATAATAGTAGCGAATTAAAAATTACGGAATTTCCCGTGTCAGGAATTTCCGCTGCATGTTTATTTAATTCAACGATAGAATTATTGAAAATTCGGGCCAAATCCTTAAAGGTGAGGGTCACGGATAAGTCAATTTGCTTCCAATTCTCTATATACAAACACGTGTTCTCTTCTCCCTCTCTCTTTCTCTCTTAGTGTTTCTCAGACATCCGATGATTGATTAAAAATTTATGGACGTCCGAAGACGCGGGCACTAGATCGGTCGTGCGTCTTCTATATTCCTCATATCTTTATTCTTTTTCGTCTTGTACCAAATTCTCTCCAAACCTTGTTTACGAAAAACTATACAAGTATAACCTTGGGAAAAATACGACAATAAAATGACGACAATAAACATTTTTCTTCTTTTCTGTACCATTCCATTTTTCTGTACTCCTTTCTTTCATTTCTTACGGTTCCATCATTCAAAGAAAAATCTTACCACTAATTTTTTTTTATAAATATTACACTTTTTTCTAAATTTGACAATTGTTTTGATTAACAATCAGAATTTTATCCTGAAAATGCCACGTTACATGATGTAGTGAAGTTTACTCATTATTGAATCAAGTTAAATAAAATGTATATAACAAATGAATAAAAATAATAATAAAAATAAAAACTACACTGCTGCGCTCTTGCGTGTCACATTATGCAACGAAGATTAGATCATATTCCGAATACATGATATCAAGCATATTTTTGATTTAATTCACAATTGATTCTCACACGTGCGCTTATGATCCGTGGTGGTTTGCCAGGTCGGTGCGTCCTTGTCAGACTTGGTGTTCGTTAAATAGGGTATCCGGGTCTTGTCCGGCAGAGTATGTTTTTCAGACGGTAAACTCCGGAACAAGGCATTTGCATGGTTGGCAATCAAATGTCACAAGAATTTTTTTTAGATTTTTATCTTCGAGCTTAACGGATTTTCCGCCAGGAGTCATATTTACTTATATATTTTTTAGGCAAAAGCTTTTACGCTACATTTTCTGATTTAAGGTGATCTATCAGTTGCATGAGTGGGGGGTCGATAACTGAAAAGTAGATACAGTACAACCTTGATTTTTTACCACCTCGATTTTTTACCATTCCCCTGATTCTTTGCCCCCACCCAATATCGTTTGGCTAGGGGAATAGTGGTTATGGGCGTCGGTTATCTTTGCACCAGAAAATTTCAATTCTGGAAAAACTGGACAATGAAATTTCAGTGTGCTCAATAGCAAAAGAGTTTGGTGTTACGAAAGAGGTGGTGGAAAAATCCACGCAGCGTTTCCGCTACGCGCATGCTCCTGTTCGCACCTCCCCTAACGTCTCAAGCCACACCTCCGAGCTGAACCCCGATTTTTTACCAGTCCTCTCCCCAAGGGGTAAAAAATCGAGGTTGTACTGTACACGGTTTTCTCGGACACGCTTGATATTTCGAGAAAACCGTGTATCTACTTTTCAGTTATCGACCCCCCACTCATGCAACTGATAGATCACCTTAAGGCTAGGAGTCATACCGACTGAGCCGCTATGAGTGCGAGAGAGATAGTTGCAAATTTCGAAAGGGAAATTCTTCGACACGGTTTGACCGATTACAAAAAGGCCCTGTCAGCCCATTTTTGCCATCGTCCTGCGTGGGCTGACAGAGCTTTTTTGTAATCGGTCAAACCGCATCGAAGAATTTCAACTTCGAAAATTCGAGGTAGGTTAGGTGACTGACCGATCCCCTTAAGGTAGATCGGTGAATTTGAGCTATCCAAGATGAACTAATAATATTTGTAGTTACACATAAGAAACAGTCGATGTTTACGAATTATTCATCTTCCGGGAAGGGTTGTAAACAATACTGACAGTTTCGGCAGACGACAGTAACGGCCATGACACGTTTTACAATCCACTACGCTTGTCAAATTTCAATTATTAGACATTATTTGAACAATAAAATCATATAAAAATATCCATTCTCCGCTGTTTATATTTCGAAAATAATAAAATCATAATATCAAAGTCAGTTTTGCATTTGTAAACTTTGGTCTACAATAGATACTGCAAATATCGGTAACAGGAAAATTTATCCAATGAAAATTCGCCCTGGAAAATTCGCCCCCGGAAAATTCGTCTCCGGAAAATTCGCTCACCGGAAAATTCGCCCGCGGAAAATTCACCCACGGAAAATTCGCCCCTAGGAAAATTCGCCTCCGAAAAACTTGCTCTTGCTGATTTAATGTTTTACAGCCAGTGATACATGCTCCGGCACGTGTAGGGAAAAGATATATACCACAAATTATAATTCTAAAATATATTTTATTTTCTTATCTTTAATGCTTCTACTCTCGAGTGTATACTCACAGCCTTTTTTCCTGATGCACTCTGTATCGCATTGGAAATTCGAGAGCCAAGGGGAGTTGTGGAAAACACGACTGATGTAGGTAGCTATATTTTTATAGAATTTTAGTCGGTTAGCAGCATCAGAAACTAAATTGACTACTAACATATTGTTTAATGTCATAAAATATTTGAAATGGTTTACAATTGTTCTATAGTATATAAATCACGGATAAATGATTTTAGATAGTTCAACTTAAAATTTTATCATTTTCTATTTCTATTGGGGTTTTGTAACCAATCGCCCCCGCGATTGTTACTTCCACGGGCCCAGGGGGTCTTTCCCTCTTAGCCTCCCCACTCTTTTTAACTATTCCTCTACTCTTCCTTCCATTCTCCCACACGTGCGGCTGCAGCCGACTTATTCCCGCAAAGGGAAACTGCAGAAAACTTTGCCGATACAGCCGGTGTCCGACTAATCTCCGCAGGTGGCAATGCGAGCACGCTCAAGCACGGCCACCAGAGGCGCTCAGGTAGGCACCTCCTCAGCTGTGATGCAATGAGAGCCAGCCAGTGCACGGCTAGAGGGCCACCATCCGCACGATGA
Organism: Rhimphoctona megacephalus; assembly: GCA_963989365.1. Classification (NCBI taxonomy): domain Eukaryota; kingdom Metazoa; phylum Arthropoda; class Insecta; order Hymenoptera; family Ichneumonidae; genus Rhimphoctona; species Rhimphoctona megacephalus. The sequence continues at coordinate 36,016,389 of OZ022414.1, read as the reverse complement.
GAACCGTCCACGGGAGGCCACCAAAGCCGTACACCGGACCGCTCATGTATCGCAGAGAGGTGTTTGGCCATGGATTTATGAAGGTGGAATCCGAACCACCCGGGATTGCAGCAGAAACCTTGAAAAAAATTTTCAAATTTTTCATTGGTGTTTTGGCCGGGATTCGAACCCGGAACCCGCGGCGTGCGAGTCCGAGCCCCTATCCACGGGACCAACCGCTATCCCCTATTTCATATTTCTATTTATTTATTTATTTTTTACCAGGATGTATACAAAATTGCAATGATACAAATAAAATAAAACATTTACAGACAATTTTTCTTTCAATTCAGAATAATTATTTTTCTTCTTTTCTCCCAATACATATATACTATTTTCGATGTCATAGTCTTACTGTGCTACAGGCATATGAGATCTTAGTGATTGTCGCATGAAAACAAATGGGATCTTGTGTTTCCGCGAATATTTGTACAATGTAGACGATTGCCGAGTGTTGACGTCTGTACGTGGAAAAAAAAAAATACAAACACAACACAGTCCATACCGATGCTGATACCGGTAAACACTATATTGTTAGAACAATATATATACGCATACTCCAAATTTTTCTACATCTCTCGCACATCGCGCCCAAATTATTTAGTGCTCCATTGTCGATCCTCATGCGTGGTGGTCAGTTTGATTTCAGAAAATAAAAATTATTCGTACGGAGCGTGGTGTTCCAAAATTGTGTGAACATGGTTATATGTACACGATAAAAAACGAAAACATCTATTCCGTTCGTTGGAGATATTGCAAATATTCATCCCTACGTGTAAGTAAATTTTTAGTATTCAGAAAATCTTCGTTACGCACAAAGTTTGTGGAGGCAATGCAAAATAAATAGAAATTATAAATACAAACGAATGTTTTCTAAAATTCCATACTCCTAGATATAAATTGTAGATTGATGGCTTAGTTCATTTTTGATCGAATGATCGGTGGTAAATGAATAGATTGATCAATGAATAGACGGATGGATGGATAGGCAGACATATTATGCATGCGAAAGTATTTTTGCGATTTTTTTTGTGCAATTGGAAATATATTTAAATTTGTTTTTTTTTTCACGTGATAATGTTTTTGCGAGCATTACCTATTCTATAGGCAACTAGAACGATTTCTTTACAAAATCAAATTTTTTTTATAAACAGCCGTATTTATTTACAAACTATTTTTAATAATGATAAACTTTTGTATTCAATTTTTATATTCATAACATTCTTTCCGAAGTTTTACGGTTTATACAGTCCACTATTCCACACACAGACACGCCAAGATGATACAAACCACCTCACTATTCCTCACACACACTTCGAGATGCTACAAACCCACCCCACTTTTACACACACACACACGCACATAGGCACACACGCATGCATGCACACGCACATATGTTACATCCTACCGAAATTCACAGCATGTTACATGCATCCAGTCAACCCCTTTCACAAGAAATATTATCACAATACTTCAGTGTAAGAAAGACAAGATGAAGTGAGTCCGGCACCATCGGTCGATACCACAGGATCTATTTCCAAGACCTGCACCCTTACTCACCGACACCCCACTGAACAGCAGGCAGAACGTTCTTGATACCGCAACCACCCACCGGAAGGTAATAAACAAGGAGGGGAACTTAACACATAAAAAATTAGTACCTGTACGTGCCAGCTCGAAAATACCGAGTCTCAGGGAAAGTGGCACAAGGAATAGACGCAGATTCATACCGTCTTACTCACCAACCCTAATCCTGCCGAAGTATGCCGGAGCACGGATAACCCAGTCAGCCGAAAAGCACTCAACTAATGAAACTTTCCCACCATGAACCATTCGATATATGAACACCGATAGAATAGAGGCGGTACCACCAGAAAGGGGTAAATCCCACCGGAACCGAGGAACCACCCAAGAAGACCAAGGAACCAAGGAATGCTCAACTGATCAAACTCTTTCATCATTCGGTATATGAACACCGATGGAACAGGGGCGGTACCACCAGAAAGGGGCAACTCCCACCGAACCAACGAATCATAGACAGAATCCTTTCTGCCCAAGATACTACCTGGTTTTATGACCAGGACAACGAATCACAGGAAGGGAATCTTTTCCGCCCCTGAACGAAAGGAGGGAACCATGGTGGTGAAGACAGGGACCAGGAGGGGCGATTTGTATAAAAATCCGGTACCAGATCAGGGAGAGGCAGTCTGCAGTCCGAATAATCTGTCCAGCAGTCCGTCTGCCGGACCAGCCGCTAAGGAGTTCGTAGTTTAACAGTCAGTCCGTCAAGTCCAGTTCAGCCTAGCCGTTAAGGCGTTCAGCAGTTCCGTCAGCAAGTTGTCAACAGGCAATCAGCAGCCGCCAGTTGCTGGTCCTCGGGTCATCATCAGCCAAAGGCTCGGCATCAGAGAGTCCTCATCGCAAGGTGCCACACCCTAAAATTAACCGGTCTGCGGGCTTAACCCATTTTCGAAGACCTACAATCGGGCCTTAATTAGAACCGAAAGACTTCTTGCCACCGTCTAGTTAAACCTTTCAAAATTCTAAAAATAGTATTCTAGTCGAGGAATTGTATCATCCTCATAGTACCATTCTAGTCTCTCTAGTAGCGGTTTTCGGTTAAGAAACCCATATTTACTCGAGCGTGTGTTTAAATAATAAGCTGGTGAAGAGCAGCACGAGATTTACGTCATTGTAACCTTGACGTTGGAATAAATACCAAACAACCAAATCAACGTGAGTAACTGATCATTGATTTCATTATCCTCGATTCCGCTCCCCCTAAGTCATAAAACGGCTCTGTGGACCATCCACCCCTACATTCTACCCCATATCAAAAGACGAGGCTTCCATCCCAGGGTAAAGGGCTTGATTGCCTTGACCCAAAAGCGAAGTCAATACCGTGCTACGTTCTCCCTAATTCCGATAAGTTCACGGGGACGTAACAAACCGATGAACGAATTATAATTTTTGCCACTGATGAATCTCTGTCATGGTTATCTGGAAGCAAGGGTTTGGTACATGGATGGCAATTATGCGTTGGCCCCTCCACACTTTTCCCAGCTCTGTTATTAGAGTGAGGAGACATAACGTTATTGTCACAACAGTATACTGTTTGTTACAAAAACAAAACTTTGGCTACGTACAAAGCGATGTTGGAGATTCTTGTGCGCGAATGTGAGCAGCGTGAACTGGATCTGTTTCCGATGACAATAAACATCGACTTTGAAAAGCCAGTCATGGATGCTGTGAAAGATATCATCGGAAATCACGTCACCATTTGCGGCTGTTTCTACCATTTGTGCCAAAGTACATTCCGCAAAATTCAAGCATTGGGGCTAACGACGAGATACCGTGAGGATGAAGCCTTCAATCATTTTTGTGGTATGATTGATTCATTTGCATTTTTGCCTTTGGAGTGTATCGCAGAAGGCTTGGATTACCTAAAAATCACGAAATGGCTAATGAATGTAAAGAAATATTGCAGTACTTCGAAGCCACTTACATTTATGGCACATTCACGAAAATCGGTAACTCCCGCAATAACAAGATTCGTTGCATCGCGTCTTTGTTTCTGCCGCCAATGTGGAATGTTTTTGAGATGACGTTACTTGATGAAGATCGGACGAATAATCAAACCGAAGGCTGGAATAATCGATTTGCAAATCTTGTTGAGCGAAACCATCCCAACGTTTGGAAGCTCATCGACATTTCTAGCTTCATCTTAATGAAGCTAGAAATGGCTGTCGACGGTGTCACATTGGCTCGTGTAAGCACGAAACCTATACCTCGCAAAAAGAGAAGACCTGCGTATGAAGTACTGCAAACAAAACTCTCATCCTTTTGCAGAGAATTCCGCGACCGTATACGCAGCGTGCCAGAATTTTTAATGACAATCAGCCAGACGATTCGACTTGAGCCGCAATATTAATATTTTTCTTCGTGGAGTTTTATACCAGCCCAAAGCCACAGTACCTGTGTTGTATTATAGAACTTGAACATAGGGATTTATGCTCTCTGAGAGATGCGAACTCCGAATATTTTTCGTCAATTTATTGTTATCGAACCAAATCTTGGCTACAGATTACATGTTGATTTTGATTATTTGTTTTCATAAAAGAAAAACGGATCTTCTTAAAAAATATTATGTAATTATGCAATCCATTGTTAAGTACGTTTTAAACAGACGAAAGGATGAAATTGATATATAAATTTATTTTTTATTAAAAATCGATTTATTATTTGCCATAAGATTTGTATTCAATCATGTTAATGATTCTGTTAAATTGATAGTGAAAAAAAAAATTTCGCATCTTTGGAAATTATACATTCAGTGTGCTCACATTGTTTTTACAGAAAATATTTTTTTATTTCATATGATGTTCAATTATCATTAATAAAACAGTTTACCAGTAAAATGCTAATCATCTGCTTCGTATTATTTTGGGCCTCGATATTCTATTTGTTTTTCAAGAAATTAATGCTTGAATATGCTCGCTGAACACTGCGTACACCATTGAGCTTATTCGAATCCGGATTGCGTGTTGATATAAGTTAAGGATTGCAAATAGGCCAAGGCTGTATTTAATTGCATATTCCGATCATCACAATTGTACCTGTTTGCATTTGCAAATTATACAATGTAAAATTCAATCAGAAGGGATGATTTTTTCGAAGGACGATATTTTTTGGGAACGAATTTTCCGCGGGCGAATTTTCTGGGGGACGAATTTTCCGGGACGAATTTTCCTTGGGTCAATTTTCCTAGATTCCTATTTCTACACATGTAACCATTCCACACACATGACCCGAGATTCCACAAACCCACCCTACTATTTCTACACGTTCAACGATTTCACACACATATCCTAAGATATTACAAACCCACCCTACTATTTTCACATGTCCAACGATTCCACGCACACATCCCGAGAATCTACAAACTCACCCTACTATTTCTATACGTCTAACGATTCCATGCACACATCCCGAGATGCTACAAATCCACCCTATTTTTACTCGTCCAACGATTCCATGCACGCATCCCAACATGCTACAAACCCACGCTACTATTTTTACACATCCAACGATTCCACACACACATTCCGCGATGCTACAAGCCCACCCTACTACTTCTACACGTTTAACGATTCCACACACACATCCCAACATGCTACAAACCCATCTTACTATTTCTACACAACATCCCGAGATGCTACAAACCCACCCTACTATTTCTACATGTCCAACGATTCCACATACACATCCCGAGGTGCTACAAACCCACCCTACTATTTCTACACGTCCAACGATTCCACGCACACATCTCGGCATACTACAAACCCACCCTACTATTTTTACACGTCCAACGATTCCACGCACACATCCCGGCATGTTACAAACCCACCCTACTATTTTTACACGTCCAACGATTCTACGCACACATCCCGAGATGCTACAAACCCACCCTACTATTTCTACACGTCCAACGATTCCATGCGTACATCTCGAGATGCTACAAACCCACCCTACTATTTCTACACGTCCAACGATTCCACGCACACATCCCCAGATGATACAAACCATTGGAAATCGTTTACCCGGACGAATTACGTATCATTATTTGTCCGGATACATTCAAAAACCATCATGCATTGTATATCCGGTTGAAGTACGTGCTATTATTCTTCCGAAACATCCAAAAACCATCATGAATTGTACAGGGTGTCCAATAGGAAGTTGCTAAAACTAAATAAGTGTCTCTTCCCTCCATGAATTCAATAGGGATCCCTTTTTCTAAGGCGCATACCTGAGGCCCCGCAGGTTTATTCCAGCCGTGGTTGAAGCAAGTACGCGCGCGTCAAAATGAGTGAGCTCACCACGGAAGAAAAAGTATATCTTATTGAGTGCTTCTTCTCGAGGGGAAAAATTTATAGTAATGCGTATAGAGGGTTTCGTACTAAGTTTGGAACTCATAGAGTTGCCAGCGAAAACACTCTGAAAAGGTAAGAATTTAATATTTATTCATATTCATCTATCACACAACTTGTGTTTCAATTCAATTAAACTGTATTGAAGTAATTTTACGTTAATTTTTGTAGGGTAATCGATAAATTCGTGGAGTATGGTACACTCCAGGACCGTAGACACGAGTTGCCAGGTCCATCTGTTACGGTGACTACACCAGAGAAGATCAGCGAAGTTGAGAATTATTTCAAACAAAATCCAAATGATTCGATTCGGAAAGCTGCTCAAGCATTAAGAATAACCAAATCATCATTACACAACATTTTGAAATATTTTTTAAAGTTTCATCCGTATAAAATAAGCACTCATCAATTGTTAACTGAACATGCCATGACGAAACGCATCGAATTTTGTAACACTATTACGGGAATGTTTGAAGCCGAAGAACTTAATGAGAAAATGATTATTTATTCCGATGAAGCACATTTTTGGATGAATGGGTACGTAAACAAGCAAAATTACCGGTTTTGGGGAACGGAAAATTCCAACATATCGCTAGCGAAGTCCCTTCATCCACAGAAAGTAACGGCACGGGCAGCGATTTCAGTAAAAGGAATTTATTTGCAATTCTTGGAATCTACGGTAACAGGAGAGAGTTATAAACAGTTTTTGGAAACGAAATTCTTCCCTTATGCAAAAAAGAGGGGACTGGTTAAAAATGTTTACTTCATGCAAGATGAAGCGACGCCGCACCGGACTCATGAGGTGTTTGAAGCTATTCATCGCGTATATGGGTCTCGAGTAATCGGTCTGGGGTACCCTAAATTTGCTCAAGGCGGACTAGAATGGCCTCCGTACTCACCGGACCTGAACCCTTGTGATTTTTTCTTGTGGGGTTACATTAAAGATCATTGTTACGCTAAAAACCCCAGCACAGTAGAAGAACTGATCGAGGCCATCCAGGAAGTGGTTCGCGGCATTACGAACGATATGTTGGACACAGTTTTTCACAGTTTTCAAAAGAGAATTGATTTTTGTGCACAATCTAACGGTTCGCACTTCGAAAATATCTATCATTAATCACTGTACTTTTTCGTTATTTTTATAAGATGTAATAAATTGACATAAAAATATTTGACTGGGTTTTATTTATGTGCGTTTAAAACTGCAGAGTTTCCTCTATTTAAAGCAATTTGGCTTTTCTGATTCTGTGCACGTGTTTTGAAATGACAGCCGATTAGTTTCAGCAACTTCCTATTGGACACCCTGTATATCCGGATGAATTACGTGCTACTATTCCTGCGGATACATCTAAAAACCATTATAAATCGTATAACTTTAAAAAAATCAGTTTTTGTGAGTTTTGACCTTGAAAATTAAATTTGCGGGTATTTTCACTATCTTATTCGTGATCAGTGAGTCAATATACATGGGTACATGAAATTCCAAATTAATCGGCGGTATGGGCTTTTCGGAACTATACCCAAATTTAAAGTTGAACTATCTAAAATCATTTATCCGTGATTTATAGACTATAGAATATTTGTAGATAATTTCAAATATTGTATGACATTAAACAATGTTATTTGTTAATGTAGTTTCTGATGCAGTTAACCAACTAAAACTCAGTAAAAATATAACCGCCTGTATCAGTCGTGTTTTCCACAACTCCCCTTGGCTCTCGAATTTCCAATGCGATACAGAGTGCATCAGGAAAAAAGGCTGTGAGTATACACTCGAGAGTAGAAGCATTCAAGATAAGAAAATAAAATATATTTTAGTATTATAATTTGTGGTATATATTTTTTCCCTACATGTGCCGGAGCATCAGTGGTTATGAAACAAGCAAGCGAGTGCAAGTTTTTCGGGGGCGAATTTTACGTGGGTGAATTATCTGCGGGTGAATTTTCCGTAGGTGAATTTTCCGCGGGCAAATTTTCCGGCGGGCGAATTTTCCGGAGGCGAATTTTCTGGGACGAATTTTCCTTGGATCAATTTTCCTAGATTCGCAAATATCACGTAGCCGTCACCGATCTATTTTAAGCAAAAAATTTGTAATATCTTGCTCAAAGTTATTTCGATCAGTGAAGTTTCTTCAACAAGAAAACAAAATTATTCCAAATGCATTACACGTTTGTAAACGCGAAGTCCGTTGCATTGATAAGTTTAATTTAATTCAGTTGATTCGTTGAAAAATTAAAGTTTTTGATAAGACTGGTGTCTGTTTAAAGAAAATAGATTTTATTTTCATTAATTGAGAATATAACGGACATCCAGTTATCATTGCGATCGTACGTGTACTAGAATTTAGCTACATCTCTTACAAAAATGATTCACTAAAATATCGAACATTTCAATTGACATTTAATCAGAAGTTAATTAAAGATACGTACGATTTTTCAAAATAAATTATTAGATTTGAAACTCACCAAAACTTGCATGGTAACGGCTTTTAAAATTTTTAATGTATACACAAATTATATGAGCGCAGGTTCGTCGAACGCAAACTTCTGTGTCGCTTTGACCCAGAGATTTATAATCATAGCTTGACCATTCATTGAAATCGCTCGCTATCTCGAATGCGTCATGAAGTAGCGAACGATGAGTGGTTTGCTATTGTTGACGATACGACCGTGATTATTGTAGCGTAAATAAATGGCTAAACATCGTGGCGAATTGAAACAATGTCCAATGTGTTTGATATAAAATTTGATAATTATACACAGAACAAATTTTACGCTTTATATGAATTACATTAATGGAATTATATGAATGAAAAATTGAAAAACGCTAGCGAACTAAAGGACCCCGCGCGACATTTTGAAGATCGTCATTGAATCGAATTGAAACGTTAATATGGAAAATAATATACTTTTTGTTTATCATGAAAATTTTTCCCGATTTCTTCATTAATAAATTTTCATGTCCACTAAAGTTTTTACAACGCACTGAGAAAAAAAATTTTGTGAAATGAAATGAAATACAAAAGTTTTTGTGATGTGAAATGAAATACAAAAATTTCACCCTGTCTCACGATCAAAATTCGCATTCCATCGTATCAATGTAATTTTCATCATAAATTTTAGCGTCAAATTTCATGTACGATTCTTCCCGTGCGAATATTCGTGTACAATCAAAAATTTTAGATTTTTCGTATGAAAAACTTTTTTACCACATACAATAATTCCAAAATTTAAATATATTGACATCTCTCAAGGGTAGAAAATATCTCACGAATTAGGGCAATATATGATATTTATGTTTAATCATTTTCTACTAAAAAAGAAAAGATTGACGATAAATACTGTATCGACAGCCATTTTGCATTTCCGTATATAAAAACGTCTTCGATCGTCACTCGTTCATTTCGTGACATTTATATATATATCAATGATTGTAACACTTTTTTGCAGACGTAAAATATCACGAATTCCAAATGAATATATATATATATATATATATATATATATATATATATATATATATAAAAATGTGTATACATGGACGTATGTAATAAACTGACGCGTGTAAGGACAGTCTCGATTGTTCGAATAGCGATGAGAACCAGTTTGAACTCGACAAGTAACAAACATGGCGTCCATATCAAATACACAAGATGGTATATATAGAGGAGTTGTCGCGAATTTGGATCATAAACTCAAAGAATACGAAAGTAAGCCATAGCGACAAAACGATCGTGGCCTAATTACATTCGATTTTAATTAGGGTATACCGTCAGTTTAAATCGTCACTTAAAAGATGGCCGATAAAATCATCAATACGAAGATTTATGTGGATAAAAATAGTTTAACCGAAGAAATTTAAGATTTCCGGGAAGCTGCGATGTTGGGCCTTCGCATTTGTATTCATTTTGCGGATGGATGACCGACTAAGTGTGCATTGACGATCTTATCGATGAATCGTTAACAAAATACGCCATTTTTCCGAGAGTTCGGCGCGTTCAATTGATATTTAGCTTCATAGGATAGTAGAATACAAGGAAAATAACGTTGACTCTTACCGACGTGGATTTTTCGCATTTACCCTGTACCCTGTGCGGAAAGAATCCGGTGCAATGGACGTCGTCTAGTGCTGTTGCAACTCGTGATGAAGAAAATCGGCTTCTGCATAGTTTGAAGGCCGTACAGACAATTACGATTACGATATTCCCAATGAATAATGGTGATAAAGAATTATGAATAATACCGGAAATACAATGGAGGTCCAAATTGACGCCAACTTACATATAAATACATTCAATGGTACGACACATGTTACACAGTACTATGGAGGAATAAACGTCTCGATGAAATGAGCATTGACTGACTACATTTCTTCGAGTTTATATCCTTAATATGTTCCTCGAATATGCTATGTAAATATGCATTTATTTATGTGCTAAATATAAATTTGAAAAATTCTTAAATCCCTCAAATTTGGACATTTTCTTCGTTTTTTTATTTCGAGAAAAGAATTTCTATTTTCAAAATTTACTAAAAAAATGAAGTGATCCATTTGTATGAAAGTTCGACTTTCCAAAAAAGATAAATACATCTGCAAGTTTATTTTTGTATTGTCTCAATTCGGGCATTTTCTTGATTTTTTTACTTCGAGAAGAAAAATTCCGTCTTTCGAAATTTAGTACAAAAATGAAGTAATACATTTGTACGAAAATTCGGCTTTCCAAAAAAGATAAAAACACCTGCAAGTTTTTTTTTATAATTCTCATTTTGTATTTAATTTATTTTGTTTTAATTAGAAAATTAATTCTAAATACGTCGCAAACGTTAATCTATTCAAAGATTGGGATATAATTGCCGATGATTTTGAAAGAATGAACGAAATATACGTTTGATTGAAATCGATCTCATATTCCGTATAGCATTTGTCAATGCTATGGACTTCTTCTAGCTCCAGATTCGTGTATACGTTATGATACACATATATTTCCATTACTCTTCATCCTTGTTGTGAAACGAGTTTTTATTGTACGAGACTCTCGGATGTGTCAAGTTTAATGTCAATCAAACACACGTATGTGCATGCTATTCGCAGAGATCATATTGCACTCTTTAAAATACGATTCGCGTGTATTTATAGCAGTGTGTACTTGTTACATATGGATGTACGAGATCGAGATTTCTGGTACAAAATCCCCTGTTTATTGTATCAATATTGCATCGCAATCAACAACAATATTACTGACAACAGCAACAATAAATAATAATAATATTAATAATATCATTACAAGAAGTAGAAGTAATAATAATAATAATAATAATAATAACAATAACTTAAAGCTTCGATCGTTACAAATCGTGAGTCACTTATTTATCGATGTATGGAAACCGCAATGATTCTCGTACGAGTCCACGAAAAAATGATAATATTTTCAGTGACGTCAGTTGGCGCGACATACAGTTTCTCATAGTTACCCAATCATTTTTTTTTCGATCTAAAATTTTGATAGGAATTACAGTGTGAATGTTTAACTGGATTTATTTTGCAGATTTTTACCTCCGCGACGATCCTTGTCGCTTAAAGATTGTCCTGAACTGTACATTGACAGTGGCTAATCCAATGACAAAATATACACCTTTTGTGAATACGCGATTATAATAGAAAAATAAATAGTCTTTTTTGGTTATTATCATATTTGCGAAAACATTTTGAAAACAGATTCGAACGTATTTTGGTATAAATGAAATTTTCATTTACGCGGAAGAAATATTAATCTAAATAGTTGAAAATTTTATTTCAATATATACGTGTTGCGTACCGCAATAGTTAAAAAGAGACGACAAAACAGTGCTCGCCTGCGAGCCATATGGTAAAACTCTAAGAAAAACTTTATTTGTCTCAATCGATGCTTTTATTTTTTTCTTGATTTCTTATTAAGGCTAGGAGTCATACTGACTGAGCCGCCATGAGTGCGAGAGAGATAGTTGCAAATTTCTAAAGTGAAATTCTTCGACACGGTTTGACCGATTACAAAAAGGCCCTGTTGGCTCATTCTTGCCATCGTCCTGCGTGGGCTGACAGAGCTTTTTTGTAATCGGTCAAACCGTATCGAAGAATTTCAACTTCGATAATTCGAGGTGAGGTTAGGTGACTGACCCATCCCCTTAAGCATTTTGAATCACGGTTCAACTTTTCATATTTCTTTTTCTTTTGTCGACTCAATAAACCTTTACAACAATTTTAAGAAGAGAAATTTCAGTTTTGTCACTTACCAAGGGTTATAAACTTTACTATCGGAAATTTTTTCGATTTCGTGACATGTGGTCAAAAAATAGCTCTTAACGGTATCGAGTGCGGGGTAGAGTCCAAAAAATTCCTCGTTTCATTGGTCAAACTAAACATACGCATCACCCCCTTCTCAAACTACGAGGAGAGGGGGATTTTCCGGGAAAATATGACAATTTATAATTTTACAAAATACTTCAGTTTTCGAATAACTTGTGACCCATAACAACGTGTCATTCATTTCACTCTGTAATCAACTTAGAATATATCCAATAAATATTTCATTTTTTTAACTAACAACGTATTACTTCAACTCGTGTACAATCACTTTATTTGTACCAATTGCATAAAAGATCATTCTGGCGTGCGATCGTTCATCCTGTCCTTTTTTTACGTACTTTCTAATTAAAAATTAAAAAACTAAGACAGTTTTATCGGATCAATTGTATAAACAATATGAAACGGAATAATTCATCAAAAAGAGAAAGAATAATTCATCAAATGCCTTCAAAGACATTGAAAAAAAAATTATTATCAGGTTGTATTGAACTTGACACAAATTATTTCTCAGAGTGATGTTGGAAAAAAAAACGGACGGATGATGAAAAAAATTCACGTGCACATGAGACGTTGAAAAAAATGATCTTGAAACATGAAAGAGGGGAGTACACGAGGGGTTGATTAAATACGGTAGTTCTTAAATCTCTCAGCTATTTCTCTCTCAGACGAGCGAGTAAGTTGTTGATAATTCGTCATAACTTTGATTAATTGATCAAGTGAAATGACTGTACGCTCTTATCGTCTCGATCTTCATCTCGTATTGCAATTGTTACAAATGCATGACACATTCGTATCATTGGTTTTTTTTTCTTCATATAAGCGAATCGATTTTTGTGGAATTTCACGTACAAGTTGTTGGGCACCAAAATGGCTGTGGTTTGTTAATGTAGGCAAAGAAGTGACTAGCTGATGATGTTGCTGATGTTGTGCGAGGCTCGGAGCGAGTAGACCCGGAGAAGGGATCTCGTATAAAGGCGCAAGTGACAATTAAAACGATCAGTCTTAAAAGTGTGCTCAGTTTAATTCATTCGTCACAACGACCCCCTCAATAAGTGTCTAAGAACGACGCGAAATAAATTTCATTTCGCGATAATTCTGCCATTTATTAGTTCAATTTTATTTATTTATTTATTTATTAGTAAAGTCCTTTAAGATCAATTAGGTTTAAACCTCGGATAACGAGGATCGATTGATTTATTTTATTTTTTTTTCCACTTCATCCTTTATGCGTTACGCCAGGAAAACTAGCAAAATTATTGAGCTCCAATTTCGTACTTTTTTGTTGACGACTGTTCGTAAATTGGCTCGGAAATACGAGCCACTTCCATTTATCTTGTGAATTTACCACTCGGACACGAGTGCCAGGATTTTTTTGTGCAGTTGATCTTTTGGTAAGCTCGATTGACAATTTATTCATTGAAAATGACAAAACCATTAATTTTGTCGTTTTGAGTGGTTTTTACACTTCAAATAATTTTAATAGATTTTTTGTAATTTAGCCTTTTCTTTTCTGTAATAAAAGATATATTATTATATTTTGTTTGTATTTGTCAATTTTATTTATGTTTAATTCTCTTACTATAAATTAGGCATTGCAATAATTTGGAGAAATATCTTGTTTGTTATCATTGAAAATCTTATTGTCGAACACGCGAGAATCCTGCTAGAGATCGCGTAATTATTAACCCGCGTGGGTTACTAAGTCAATTTTATAACGCGGTTAATCGTATGTGAACTTTTCGGATCGTACTCATTTGTTTCGTGTAAACGTATATTTTTTCATCGATTAAAATCTGTACGTTGTGAAACCCCAAAAAGTATTTAATTTATTTATATTATAGAAATGGTATTGTGTTAATGTCTGAACATTTAATGTCTAAATAATTTACGTGACTCAAAACATACGTAAAAATGAAATTAACTTGTTGATTATGTATATTTTTCATATCTTAACTACAGTGCCATGTATTGTAATAAGAAAAAAATGTTATAGAAATTTGTTAGCGGAAATATAGAAAAGAGGGTGTTTTGTTAACTTTTCGACCAATTCATACAGAATGACAGTCTGATGAGTAATAGATTACTCGTAGCCGAGTGAATTAGACGTTCAGGGTTAATGCAAAATTAATATTTCGCCTCTATGATTATTTCTGTACTTTAATATTGTAAATAATCATAAATCTAAACGTGAATGATTCAATAAAATAATTCAGTAGAATTTCAGAGATGTGAACTAAAGAAAAATATTTCAGCAGGTAAAGTGGACTGTTAACTCTAGCTACACACTATGGGGTCCAATGGACCGACATCATTTTCACCTTTTTTTCACCACACGCCTTTTCATAAACGTTATAACTTTATATCAAACGACTTTTTGGCTTTACCGATTGCTTCTTCGAATTGGTCGGAGTCTGGCGTTTCGATTTCACTACAATTAAACCTCAATAGACGCGTTTGTTACAATCTTATAGAGCAATAAAACTCGTTGGTCCAATTGACCGATAGTGTGTAAGTAAGATACTAAAAGTTATAGTGTGTAGCTAGGGTTAATTAAATTGAAAAACTTTATCTTGAGAGAAAAATAATTTAATCCATATCTCACATTAATTGACTTAGAGGATCACTTAATTCATTCGAATAATTATTGAACCTGAATATGGTCGTAAATTATATGCTGTATAAAAAATCGGTACGTCCGCAACTTTGCAAATTAGCACCTCTCGACAATTATACAGTTATCAGAGATCTTACTCGTCAACAAGTCGATTAAAAGAAATGACAGTTCATTAGTAAAACACAGAGTCCATTAATATTTAAAATACAGCCGATGGTACTAACAGGGCTGATTTTTTTGAACATCCTTTAATATTTGGTTAGGCTTACGTAGTTTTAGAGTACGACCTTTTTTTTACCGGTTACAAAAATTAATGAATCTAGCTGAGTTACGTAAAAGGCTGACGGTGCGAAGGTGCAAAAGTAATTTGTCGGGAATATGGTGATTAATTTCTCTGTTGACACTGGACGGAACTTGAAACGGTTCTTTTATGATGTAGTTTTTTTTCATAAGTACCATAACGACGACAAAAGGCCGAGTTCGTTCATTGTTTTCAAAACAAACGATGATTCTGGATTTATTTTTTTCGCTCGGAATAATCGCCCTTCCGCACGTTATTTTTTTTTATTACATAATAATTTGAGCAGCAGTTCTATTGAAAGGTTTGATTTTATTTTTATTTGTGCACCCGTTCATATTGAGGCAATTATATAAATTCGGAAGTAATAAAATTGATTAACTTAATAAAAATGTAAATATTAACAATAATAATATTAATAATGACATTAATTAAAACAGGTAAACATCGATTGAATTAATATCTAAAATGCCAATACATAAAATGCCAATGCTGATAGTTAGAGTTAACAAAACGCTGAAAGGGAGGGGGAATGAGAACGAAGGAAAAATGAAACGAATGATAAAAAAGGAAAATTGATCGAAGAAGAAGTAATGCGAACCTGCGCATGCGGTAAAGTTGAACTTGTTGGTTTCGCGATCGCGATATTCTATTGCCACGATGTTGGTATCGCAGCAGGGTCCCTCGCGAACAAGTTTTCTCAAAACGTATTTTTCCTTACGACGCGCAATTCTTCGCTGCTCAATAAACCACTTAAAGCCACTTATATCCAGACCGCTTATAACCAGAAACGATTGAATTTCTTGAACGACCATTCATTATACGTATATCATATTCGTGGATTTTAATATTGTCCGCTTACTCTTCTTCCTCATACTTCCCATTTATGATCGATATTGGATATTCTTCTAAAATAAATATTGTCAATATACGAACATCTTAGCCTACAGCTTTTTTTTTATAATTTATAAAACTTGCGCTCTTATTTAGCTACAATAAAAATTTTATCAAAGGTACAATATTATTATTTAAGCTGTAAGAGAATTTTTTAAAGTTCTTAATTGAAGCAATTAATTTTATAATCTTTCTGAAAAATAAGCAAATATTATTTTATTGGAGAATCATTTTCTTCAAGCATCAATTGAATGATTAAATATTAGTTGACTCATTTTTCATGAGAACTATAAAACATTTCAGTTAATTTCTTCTTCCATTTTTTTTTACAATTTAATTTTTCACTTTTATACTGTATAAAATTACGTGGTTCTTCATGAAGCACTAGATGTAGAATAATTGGAACATTTTTTCTTCAATATTTGAAAAAATAATATTTGTACCCTTTTACCTGCTGAAATTATCCTTTGTGAAAGCATTCAATACTAACTCACAACCCTATTGAATATGATGCTCAGTATAGTAAGGAATTTTCATCCCATAGTGTAAGCAATCAATGAAAATCATTTTTTTAATCCTAGGCTTCTGCTTGAGGTCCAAGTCAAAATCGCTTGATGGTTGGCATTGTTTGTTTGGTCAATTCGAGGGGGCATCGGGAGGAGGAGGGGGAAGGGGGTGACAATTCAAATTGAAGCCTTTTCAGTTGATACACCAAATGGCAACGTTGGTTTGTCTCTGATTTTAACGTAATAAAGTTAAATTTTCCTTTCTTTGTAATGAATAAAAAAATCAATCAAATTGTGCAAATCATGAATGGATGAAATAATTTCTTTAATGAATAAAATATGATTGAATTGTACAATAAGATCAAAGGTGGTACCATATACATTCGATCAAATGTGCACGGATGAGAATTCGACTGGCGTGCCACAAATCGACATTTTCTCCTGAATTACATTTTTTTAAAACTTTAATCACAATGGAATTAATCGTTTTCTGATATTAAGACTAGTGCCACTCCCTTAGTCGGTAGTCGTTAAGTAATTTTTTTTTTTATGTCTCGGACGATATTAATTCTACCAAGAGTTATCGCTCTCATGACCCAGCAGGCAACTTGGTATGTGGCATGAGTATGAAACATTACAGTTGGAGCCTAGCGTCAATAAAGGCATTTTTAATCTATTTTTTGGAAGGAGGGGAGAGCGTTTATTTATTATATAAAGCAGGCTTAGAATTTTCCTCATGAATGTTTCTTACTGTAATTACAGGGAATACAAATTTAATTAAAAAATTATTAGGTTTTCTTTTTATGTTGTTAAAATATAATTCTTTCGATTAATCAAATATCAAACATTTATTTGGTTTTCATGATTTTCAGATTTTCTGATAGACCATGCGAGTGCAATTAGCAATCCTATTGCTTGGTCTCGCGTCGTCCTCGGCCGAGCAACGTCGAGGCACTTCACTGACCACAAGAACTCTCGAAGAACAATGTCAAGACGAGCATCCTGCCCTTGTCAATCATTTCTCATGGATCGATTACACTGTTCTTGCAATAATGCTCATCGTATCTTGCCTCATTGGTACATTTTATGGCTTTTTTACAAAAAAGCAAGAGACCAGCGAGGACTTTCTTCTCGGTGGATCCACCATGGGAACATTTCCCATGGCCATGTCTCTCGCCGCTAGTTTTGTCACTGCTATCGAACTTCTCGGCAATCCTGCTGAGATGTATTCACAGGTATATTTTAAACAAATTTATTACTTCCTTTTCCCTTTCCTTATGCAAATATGGCCATTTTGGATTTTTGAATTCTGCCGAATTGAAAAATTGTATGACTTCGAAAAAATAGATGCATTTTATTACCGATATTTTTTTTGCTATTCGTTGTTCTTGGAAATATAGGATTTTTTGGAAATAATTTTACTGTAAATACGAAAACTTGACCCAACGTACAGAAATGAAAAAATTTCATAGCTGTAGAATTGTTTTTTTTTCCGTTCAATTACCGAATATTTTTTGTAATGTTTTTCGAATAGGAAATTGTTAGAAATCACATTGGTTCGGAATGTTTGATAGTACACTGAGAAAAAAAATTTGTTCATCGAACTAAATCCATTTTGTTGGACGAAAAATTGGTGGATCCAACAATTTTTTTGTGGAATGGCAAATGATTTAGTTTATTCAACTAAACCATGAAAATTTCTTGTAGTTGAATCAACTAAATCACCGGAGCCGAATGATTTTGTTCGAACAACCGGTACCACTTATTTGCTTACGCATACTTTTTAGTTGCTTCAATAAAATATTTGTTTGAATCTCAATTATCAAATTGACTAAACGGTAATCGTTAGGATGAATAAATGAATTAGTTTATTTGGATGATATTTTGTTGCATTAAACATTAATTTGTTTGGCTGCACCAAAGTTTTGTTGGTTCGGCCAATAATTTGTTTCAGAATTCACAAATTATTTCGTTTGATCTCAAAAATATTTTGTTGCCCGTATCGAACTGAATATTTTGGTTGAAAGAAACGAAATTTGTTTCGGTCAACAAAATTTTTTTCTCAGTGTACTATTTGCAATTTGAAAATTTCAGAAGTTTCTTTTAAAAAATTGTCCAAAAAGGAATATTTAATAAAGAAGTCGAAAGCTTTTGTTCTTCAAATAAAAAACGAATTTATATTCACGGAGTATTTAATGAAATGTTTTTAAAAAAATCTAGAAAAAATAGACTGTAAAGAAATTCGTGCAAAGATGCCAAAACAAAAAAAAAAGAATAACAACAAATCTGACGTTTCTTTTTAAATAAGAATTCATACAATCCCAAACGTGATTTAAAAAATTGCGTCGACTTTAACATGTCTAATAATGATGATTTTTTTTTCGTAAATAACTTAGGGCACACAATTCTGGATGATTTGCTTGGCATTTTTGCTTGTGGTGCCAATTACTTCGAAACTATATTTGCCGGTCTATATGAAGCTTCGACTTACTTCGAGTTACGAGTACTTGAATCTTCGTTTCAACAAACACTGTAGATCGCTCGCAAGTGGTCTTTACATGTTGCAAATGGTTCTGTACACTTCGGTGGCTGTTTATGCACCGGCATTGGCACTGAGCCACGGTACGAATTTAAAAATATTTTTCTACTTACTTCCCCTTATTACAAATCTCCTTTACGTATATATATTTTTTAAACTCTACAATTATTATCCGCTAGGATTTTCTTTTCAAAAAATTACTATTATAAAAATACAACAGTTTTTTGTGCAAAAAATTAAGTTCGAATACGACAATATTTCGAACGTACGTCGAAGCATCTGTCAACTTATTTTTCATTCCAAAAATTTCGTAATAAAAATACAACTATTTTATGTACAGCGAATATATTTTGTTTATTACATTGTTTCAGTTACGGAACTAAATACTTATTTAGCTGTGACTCTAGTCTACGTAGTCTGCATATTTTACGCTTCTCAGGTTCGTAAAAAAATATTCGACGAAATTTGCATTAAAATATTCGTTCAACTATCTTTATTATTGCGCCAATGATTATTATTCGTATGATCCTGATTATAAACAGATTTCTTGATTGAAAAGATGAAAAATGATTCTTATAATTATAAGTATTTTGTAAAAAAATATAAATTTTTATGTGTTTCCAGCATAAAAGCTTATCTTTTTATTTATTGTTATCATTATTATTATTCTTTAAGTAGATAAAGGGAATTAAAATATTTTTCCAAGTGGTGACTTTAATGTTTATTTTTCAGGGAGGAATGAAAGCCGTCATCATGACGGATACTTTTCAAGCTGTCGTTCTACTGGCCTCACTTTTTACGATTCTTGGTTTGGGGATGAGTTGGGCTGGTGGTGCTTCGCTGGTTTGGCTCGAGAATAGCAATACCGGTAGAATGGAATTTTTCAATATGAATCCAAGCCCTACGGTACGACACAGTTTCTGGAGCGTCGTCATCGGTGGTACTTTTTACTGGGCAACTATGTTTTGCAGCAACCAGGCATCCGTCCAAAAGTACCTCAGTGTCCACAGCATAGGTCAAGTTCGAACGTACGTATATTGTGACTTCGAAAATTAACTTTCAGTCAAAAAACATTATTTATCATTTGAAAGGACGTACGTGTTGATTTTTAAAAGAGATTCCAGATTAGCGACAAATTCCATTAAAAAATGATCATATTTTATTTAAAGAACATTCTTTTGAATTGTATATTCTCTGACGTATTTTATTTGCAAACAACTATTTTATTGATTCGCTATGATGCGACATGGCGAGAATTAAAAAAAGAATAAAAATACAGCCTTTTTTACGAACCCTGACGAAATCGTTTGCTTCGATGAACTTCAATAGTTTTATTCTCTTATTCTTTACCGTAGAGCACTGTGGGTCTCGTCCGCTGGCTTGATTCTGATATACAGCGTAAATTTCCTTACGGGAATGGTTTTGTACAGTGCTTATAAAGACTGCGATCCATCACGTGCCGGCTATATTAGTGGCATGGATCAATTGTTACCACTATACGTAATGAATTTTATGGGGCAACTCAAGGGGATCCCCGGATTCTTTGTTGCCGGTATTTTTGCTGCTTCACTCGGGTAAGTTTCAAATGAATATGAATGAATCTAATTGACAAGTTAGTCGCTGGATGAAAATTCAAAAACGTTAATATAACAGTAAGAATAAAAAAAAGGCATTGAAATATTCCTCCCAAATTTAGATATTAATGTTTGAGGTACAAAAATTCTACAACATACTTAAAATACTCAAAACGAATTATCACAATGTCGAAAACTTCGATAGTGTAAATATTCCAATTGTATTGATGATTTGCAGAAAGGTAAATCGAATTTAAACAATTCCGAAATGTATTACACAGAGATTTTTATAATAAAATTGGGATATCAATTTTCAATTAGCCAAAAACCAGCATAAAAATTTTAATTAAAAAAAAAAAAAAAAAAACAATCGTATGAATGATGATTATATTAATAATAACGATGAGACTAAAAAACGGATGATAATGTTTCAGAACTGTAGCAAGTGCATTGAATTCCTTAGCAGCGATAACGTGCGAGGACATTCTGCAGGGTGTCTTAAAAATCAAAGTGCCACCGAGCAAAGGTGCCATCTATGCAAGATGGATAAGTATATTTTTTGGAGCTCTGAGTTTCGCCCTCGTGTTTATGGTCGAACATCTCGGTGGGGTTCTCGAAGTTGCTTTATCATTTAACGGTATGGTTGGTGGTGTGACATTGGGACTTTTTTCACTGGGAATGTTCGTGCCTTGGGCAAATGGTAAAGGTGCCTTTTTCGGAGCCCTCACTGGTCTCGCTCTTGTGACGTGGATCGGACTCGGTGCACAAGTCGCCATTTATAATGGGCAAATCAATCTCGAGATCAGACCTACTTCCGTTGGGAACTGTCCGTGCATCAACGAAACCATAATTGTACGTGAAATGATTGATGGAGAAGATTTCGTTGAAGCCTGGTCGATTTACAGAGTAAGAAATTTCCTTTCATAACTCTTAAAAAAAAAATATATATATATATATATATATAAAACTACGCCATGTCTTTTCTTTTGCAGTAATGGAGAAACTTTTTTTCTCAATTCATTTTAAATTTAATTTATACGGCTACAAAGATGACAATTGGATATAACATAAAATTTGGTTGAAAATTATTTATAAATATAGAAAAGAATGTAGTTGATATAAATCATTTTTATTGCACACTCATTCCTTGCCATGGTAATTTTAATGGTTTTCGCAAGAAGGTCCATGCGAAACGTATTTTTGGTCATAAATTTTTAATAACATTTATTCGACAACTAATGCTTATAATTACTTCCATTTGTTTTCGCTCTTCCAACAGATAAGTTATTTGTGGTATAGTGTGATCGGTTGCCTCGTCACTGTGATTGTCGGTTTCCTCGTGAGTTTGTGCACCGGACTTCTAAATCCTGCGGATCTCGATCAGGATTTGTTGAGTCCACCGATTCGTGCTCTTTTGGGAACACCAACCAAATCGCAAAATCACAATATTCAGGGTATTACGAATCTGGCCCTGGAGCTCGAGGACGAAAAAATACAGAGAGAAACGAAAAACGATAAGGGTCCTTCAACCATTAAACTTCAGCATTAATGATCTATTGAGTTCATTGAGATCGAGCTATAAACCAATGAGAAAAATCATTTTTATAACATTTGTATATTTGATGATTTTTTAAGCCAACGTACAAATATAATTACCGATCGATGTATTTTTTCTTCCGTGTATTCCAAAGGATAATTTATAATAGACTGCTCTCGAAATATTACATTTTTATCATTTAAAGCACCGTGTGTACTTACGATTATTATTATTGTAGAATGTAATTCTAATAATTTTACTAATAATGACACAAAATATGCGATGCTGTTATTATTCATTTCATTGCTAGCATTTTAGTTCTATGTGAACCATTGTTATTTGTGTATATTTATGAGATCAATAGATAGACGTGACAAATTATAAAAATTAAAATGTTGCAAGATTTATAATTACTATTAGACATTGAGCTCTTATACTATTTTTTACTAAGTGGTAAAATAACCGTTAGATATTTTACGAGATTTTTAGTATTATTATTGTGTATATTTGATAAATAAAATACAACATATTTTATAAAATATGATTCCAGAACATGCAGATGTCTTATTCATGAATTGGTATTGTTCCCCACCGATAAAATGACTGGTAAAAAATATATAAGAATAAGATTTTACAAATAAGGAAATGTAAATGACAAGAAACGATTACAAAATGTCAGAAATTTTTCATTCGTAAATAAATTATTGTAACATCAACGATTGGTTAAATAACCGATGACATTGAGATGGATTTTCATTTTTTATATTTGAATTAATTTATCAAACGAATCAATATGTTTTATTGAAGTATAAAACTGACTGAAAGACACAAATGTCATAAATTTCCTAACGATAAATCACTATTGTTGAACGAGTGGTAAAATGACCGATCAAACGAGCGAAAATTTTATTTTTATTATCTGAATTTGTTTATTGAATGAATTGCACTAAGTTCAGTAAATCATGCAAATTGTGGAGAGAAATAATCGTTACAATACTTCATTGACTTATCGGTCCTAAATTACTATTGTTTCCAGTGGTAATATGACCGACGATCATAAAAAAAAATGTAGGTAAAAAGGTGTTGAGACTCCTGCCGAAACGTGGAGAACTCCGGTGAATGGCGCGCGTGCGAGGTAGGGAAACCAGCCCGAGTGAAAGTGGATCAATACGAGAGGCTGGTGAAGCAGCCTCGATGAATAAAGTTGGCCACAGTCGCGCGGATCTCTGACGATGCTTAAAGCATTAGAATGCTATTGCTCTTCATTTTTATAAAACAAATTAGTTAACATTATCCCGTAACACGAAGTTTTCTCAGGGTGCTTTTATAAAAATAAAAAAATAAAAAATAAAATAACAAATTTTAATAAACAATCAAGAAAACATACGATTCGAGTGAAATGTACTCCGGTATCATTGGATGGCGTGGTCTGCTAGAAAAGAGATCGAGCACCGATTTAAGATCGCGTGCGGATCTGTGGACGAGTGTCTAAAGACGAAATATAATGATAAACACGTAAGAAGCGCACAAGCTCTTTGTAAGAGTAGAAAGTTTGAGGAATAGTCGTGGATCATCAACGCTGCAGTTCGTATCTTACATTGATGTATACATTTATTATGTGTCATTTTTTATTTATTTGTTATTTAGTATTTACTTATTTATATTTTATATAAATATAAATAATTTGTGGGTTTCACAATCCCTAATTCAAAGCCTTAAAAGAAACCAAGGATAGATCTACGTCCCCTTGATCTGAAATTGAAAAAAAATTTAAACAACCACTTGAATAGTAATTATTGATATAAAAAATAAAATAATTGAAAAATTGAAGATAATCGTTAATGTATACTGGCCCCTAATATGTTGGCTGTGGGCCTGACAACATTTGTTTATGTCAAATTCGTGGGATTTTGCTTGTAATAAAATATTCGTTTACAATAATATTATTTAACGATAATATTAATAATGGTTATTATTAATCATCTCTGAAAATGAAATAGGTAGAAATCCTAAGAAAATTTTATTTTTAGATATCGAAAGAAAAATGAGTTGGAAACCAAACATAACGTTCCTGCGTTTTACTCGCTGGACGATCCTTGTGCCATTAGTAATTTATGTATCACTGATGTTATTCGTCAAGTACAACAAAAACATGCAATTAAAGAGTCCGGAAACGGGGAACGAGTTGGAGAACGATCCTGGTCTCGAGGCACTTTTTGCTGAGCTCGAAACCGCTACGGAAACGAAAAAAATCGAGGCATCAGCGGCCAATTCAAATTCATGGAGCTCGTTGAAAAAAAATGTACCAAAGAATTCGGGCAAAGTCGGAAACGATTATGCGGCGATTTGGGAAGTTGAGAAATTGGAAAATCATGATGAATCACTTCTCATCGATGTTTTTCGTCGTGCCGATCTCGATGAAAGTAAACAGCTCGATATCCAAGAATTGGCCAGATGGATTCATGCCAAAATTACAGAACACATTGAACGAGCTATGCGACAAAATATTGGCCTATTTACGGCCATTGATAATAATCCACGTAATGGTACAGACCTTTTTTTCTAATATTTCATGGAAAAAGATCTTTCCATTTTTCTTTGTTTTCGATTGTTCTTCTTTAGGGATGCTTTTCATTTTTTCGTATTCATATTTCTTTTATTCTCGTTAAGGTTTTGTTTTTAATTTTTGGTCACGTTTTTTTACTTTTGACGTAACGATTTCCACTTTCTCGTGACGATTGTCAATTTGTCCGTAACGATTTTTTATTTTTCCTATGAAGATTTGTTTATCTCATCGTGTCGTAATTTTCTTACTCTTTTCTTTCAGGGGAAATATCGTGGGAAGAGTATCACGCATATTTTCTTAGATCTCACGGTCTTTCCGAAAGTTATATCGTTTCTCACAAGAAAAAACACAGTGAATTGTCGAGGTCGATGAAAGAGAGTATACAGAGAGATCGAGCTAGATGGACCGAGGCTGCTAGAACTAATCCCGACCGATTAGCTCTCGATGAATTTCTCGCCTTCACTCATCCCGAAAGTAGCCACAGGGCTTTGCTCCAAATGGTCGAAGATCTTTTCGATAAATTCGGTAACAATTTTTGCATAAAAATCATTTATCATCATTTTTTCATACTTACCAATTAAATAATTGATCTGAAAAAATACAATTGATTTGAGTTTTGTTTGATCGAAAGGACCATATTGTCATAAAAAATCGAAAAACAATTCTGTAAAAGAAATTATTTTGGTAAAAATGGCATCGCCGTTCAATAATAATAAAAAAAAAAGATTTCCACGCATCAATTTGGTATTTTTGGATCGTCTAAAGAATGGAAGAAATCGAGAATATTGATTCGATATTTGTGTCGTATTATTGCAGATCGTGATGGAGATGAACAATTGACGGAGGACGAATTTGCCGATTTGCCAGCCGATGGTGTCGGTCTCGAGTTGGTGGATCAGGATCAGAATAAACGAAGGAAGATCGGTGGAAGCGACGATCGTAGAAAAGAATTTCGATTTCTTATTGATAAGAATAAAAATGGAAAAGCCGATCGAACGGAGCTTTTGGTAAGAACTGTTGGAATCTAATAAGCAACTCGATAGACAAATGTATTTCATCAACACTAGTGCAAATATTATAAATTTTATGATCAATGAAATCGTTAGTTAAAAGAGGCACGATTTTAAAAGGTGACGTGCTTAAAAAATAATAATAAATAGGGATATAGAAAAATACATAAATGATAAATGAATAATTAATAAATTCTTTGTTTTTAATATCCAAACAGATGTACATCGATCCCAGAAATCCGAGACACGCGATTCAGGAAGCCCAACATTTGATCGATCTCTCGGATACGGATCACGATAGAAAATTAGGTTTATCCGAAGTTCTCAGCAAAGCCGATCTTTTTCTCGGGAGTAAGATGGTCGACACGGAGAGAAGTTTTCACGATGAGTTCCGATGAGATATTAATAGCACAAAAAGCAGCGAGTTCGATTGAATTTCGTTAAACCACATATGATTGATATATGTAAATATATCCGACGACAAAAACTCGATCAGGGAGACACTTTATTCTCCATATTTATACACTGTACCATTATGTGTTATGGAGATACCGTCCGTTCATGATAATTTAGAAAATATCTGTGATAGATTATCTTTAAGAAGTTTTTCAAAACATAAATAAAAAAATTATGCCATTAAACTGGAAAAGATTCATTTAAACACGATTTGAGACAAAAGTTCTGATTTGCTGCAGTGCGAATGGAAATGCGTTTAGTCAATCGGATCATGACAGGTATTTTGACACAAACTTTTCTAGAATTATTCGGGTCATTAGAATTAGAACGAAGGAATAAAATATACGTTCGAATGTTGGCAGAAATGTGTATTTACAACAATTGGATAAAGGTAAAGAAATACAGAAACAAACATTGTTCACCATAAAATAATTACGTCACTATAAATCGTGCTTATTTCCTGTGCTTGCTTATTCTAAACATATTCAATACAATTTTCTTCCTCCTCTTCTATCTCGCTCTCTTTCATTTCTCTCCTTCGAAACATTTTCGATGTAAAAGTATCAAACAGCCGATTTTCGAATAATACATATTTCCGCTGTAATATAAGAATATAATCGTTGTTAAGGCAGCTTTAAGCACTAGCCCATAATAGAGCGATCGTTAATTTTTGTAAAATTTAGAAATACCTATTGAAACGTAGCATTGAAATATTGCAAATTAAAGATTTTCTGTCCAGAAAAAAATCGTAATTTTTTTAACACTGGAGTATAATTTGTAGGATGAGGGAGGTCCCAGGTTTAGGAAATATTGGAAAAAAGTGTGTCGATCTTTTGAAACTGTAAATTTACGTTATTATAATTCTCGTAACGGATAAGTGACAACAGCAAGTTTTTTTGTTTCTAAAAAATATGTTTTTTCGAGAGCATTTGTTAGACAATATTAGACAAAATACTGAATTAATTAGCTTGAATTGCAATAAAAATATGAACAATAGTTCAAATTTATTGTCTGAATAAACGAAAGAATATTCGGCCGTGCTTGCTCTCTTCAAATTTCGTAAATTAGCCTCGTGTATTTATCGTAAGTGTAACATCCATAAACACGAAATTGCAATAGTTTTCGGTTTAGAAATTCAACGTTAAAAATTGGGTTGCCGAAAAGTCGTACTTCACAGGGTAAGTAAACCGTCAAATTTTAATGAGAAAAGTCCTTTTCCATTTTTCTCCCCGAGGCACCGTGTACATGACAAATAGTCGGAAAATCATAGAATCAAAGAGAAGACTCCTGGAGATTATTATCCAACTAAATCAAAGTTTTAATATTCCTGGGCTGACTAAGCCAATAGTTGATATCCAGTAAAATATTTCAAACATAAATTTCCCAATTCCGGGGTGTAATTACAATTTTACGATCCAGTGCATTAATTTATGTTATGAAAATTTGTTTCCAAATAAACGTTTAATAGAAATTTTGATGCTTGAAATTTTTATACCAAGCATGTGATCAATTTTGTCGTGCTTCATGGTGAACATTTCCGTAGACCTATTTCTACGAAAATTGTTATAATTATTAGTAATAAATACAAATCTTAAAATTGCTCCCACGTTGGAATATATCACGATTATTTTTAGTCCAAATTTTAGCGTAAAACTTAATTCATTATTCTTTCTGTGTAATTGCGCCTGTTCAGTGTGGTTGGAGATACGTGGCGGATTTACTTGCACAGCAGATTAGGTACCATTATCAAATAAATTTTATGAATGGTGCATCGGAGAGCAGGAGTTTGAGTTTTAAAATTTCGCGATGTACTCATATCAAACAAGATTCATGGGCACGACTTTTCGGTCACCCTCTACAAGATAACGTGATGTACGTACAGCTACGTTTATCTTACATTTATAACGAGTCGCACGTACGAACGAGCCTCAGAATTTTTTTTTTTTGACCGATAATTTATCATTATAATCCGCTGTAGACATATAAAAAAGAAGCGAAAATTCCATACCTTCGAACATGAATTTATCGAAAAATGTACCATAATTCAAATTTTTTTCATACAAAAATTTCATTTTTTACTTCCTCGTAGCAAAACGTTTTCACACGATCAAGTGAAACTAGGTCGCACCAAATTTCTATCGTCCTTTTGTTCCCGTTATACACACATACATATACACACGCACATAATGAAAATATGGACTATGTAACATCATCTTTCATGGCGCACGTTCCCAGACCGTAATAAAGAGAATTCGTAGTGAACTATTACCACGAACGGCTGAATATTGGATGGTTTCAGACGAGGTGTTTCGAGGAACTCTTCTCGCAACCACAATTCTTAGAGGTCGTAATTGAATACGGAGTTTGTCAAGTTATGTCTTCCTCTTTGGTGTGATCAATTCGCCAACACCACGATGGTCAGACAGTCGTTCTGTTAGAATAGACGACGACGATATATTTCGCGAATTAAACGAGATAAACATTTTCTATATTCTCGTACTTAAGACGATTTATTAAAAGTTCGCGTCGTGCGTGAATACAAAAGAGATGTAAAGCAGATTTCTATTTTTCTTAAAGACGCTTCATATTTCGAATAAAAAGTTATAATTTATTCTTTGATGAAAGGAAAAGTACGTGGAACTTTCATTATTCTCGAAAACTGAACTGCGCCGGAGAAAAATCCGTAGTAGGATTTTTAACGACTGGAGGACCAACAGATCGCCTCACTCAAAGGATAACTATGAAAATATTGTTTTGCAGTTTATTTTTGTATTTACTCACTCGATAGGTCGATCGGGTGGCGGTGTATGTGCGACACCACAACACAGCCTTATCCATTTATTAGGTGTCGAACTTTCTTCGTGAACTTCGATAACTAGCCGTAAAAACAATACGAAAATTAATAATCATAGATAGTGACAGTTATATATATATTTTTTTATTTTTTTTTTTATTGGGGTTTGTAACCAATCGCCCCCGCGATTGTTACTTCCAGGGCCCAGGGTCCTTTCCTTTTTAGCTCCCCACCCCTTTTCTAAGTATCCCCCCCCCCCCCTGTGTGGCTGCAGCCGTCTTATCCCCGACGATATCGCATGTGCCGAGGGCGAAGGGAAACTGCAGAAAACCTTGCCGATACAGCCGGTAGTACCTGAACCCATTAACGCTCACAGGACGCAATTTCGGCATCTGACGAGGGGACATCGCGGGAGGTGCATCGAGTTATGGGCTCCCACTTCGCGTGCTTATAGTGTGGGTGGGTACCAATCAAACCCCAAAATTGTAGGTGCCAACTCGGCTTCGTTTTCGAGAAATCGCCGGTCAAAGTTAAGTAAGCCCTCTTACGTACCATAAAGTTTACATCCTATCACAACCAGGCGAGTAGCCCAGTGGCGTGCGAGCCAAACTCCCGCCTCGACGGCTCCGGGTTCGAATCCCGTCCAAGATACTCTTTTTTTCATTTTTTTTTTTTTCAAATTATTATTGAAATTTATAATTCATGAATAAAAAATTACAAAAAATTTGAAAAAATAATTTACGCGCTTTTATTGATCAAAACTCACAAATTCAATGTCAAATTTTTTTCTTTCTAATCTCTTGCAATTTTTTTAATTTTTTAAAATAAATTAGCCGTAATTTAAACATTGGCATACAATAATCCGCTTACTCACCTGGAAATTAAAAATCTGATGAAATATTTTCGTGGAAATAGTCAGAAACACTTCAAGAAAATTTTTGACCGGGTCATAAGAATTTTATACCTGTCGGACCGTTGGGGTGTTGACGCGCCAAAACCTGTAGACATTGGCGTTTTTCTATTCATTCTAGTCCATCTGCCGTTCGAGGAATACAGTGAAGCGAGTTTGAAGGTGAGTTTCGACGATTATAACTGCTGAATAAATGTTTCTAGTCAGTTGAGCGTGATCTTTGGAAGTGTGCAGACGTTTTAAAATGGAGAAAAGTGCAAGTAGTTCGCAAATTGCCAGTAAATGCAACTATGACGATATTGAAGATTTGGTGGAAGACGACGGAAGCTCTCTTTTGTGGCCTCCGCCTCACGTTGAAGAACGACAAGAGTTAACTGACGCAATATATTATCTGTGGCAGTTATTGATAAAACATAATTTCATAGTCGAATCGGAGAGCTCCGAAATCAGTGAACGATCTGCATTAATCGGCAGAGAAATGTTTAACGGACAACACCACTGTGACCCCCTATTTTTTTCACATTTTTCAAGAATTTTTTTTTGTGGGAAAAAAAGAGATATTCGAAAAATTTTTTTTGGGTTTTGTTCCTTGTTTATTAATGTATCAAAAAACATTTTTTCACATTTTTCACGCCGCATGGTGGCGCTGGGGAAGCTCTCGCGTCATCTCCGCAGTGGTTCGCGGCACGCAGCAGAACTCGAGCAATTTTTATCCGATCGACTTCAAATTTTTACTGTATCAATAAAAGTAGATTATCTAGAGAACTACATAGGATTTTTTCGATATCTCAATAATTATAAAAGTTACAGCCTATTTTCGACGAGAAATTTTGCTCAAAAATCATTCTTTAATTTCAAAGGCGTGCCTATTTTTTAAAAATCAATATTTTTCCAAATCCCTATGTACTTCTCTTCAAAATATCATATTATTAACGAAAACACTCGGTATTTTTTTTCAGATCGACGTTGAAGAGAGTTCTGCTGCGTGCCGCGAACCGCTGCGGAGATGACGCGAGAGCTTCCCCAGCGCCACCATGCGGCGTGAAAAATGTGAAAAAAATGTTTTTTGATACATTAATAAACAAGGAACAAAACCCAAAAAAAATTTTTCGAATATCTCTTTTTTTCCCCACAAAAAAAAATTCTTGAAAAATGTGAAAAAAATAGGGGGTCACAGTGGTGTTGTCCGTTAAACGATTTTTGGACATGTACGGGAATATGACGTTTACGGAGCAAGAGGTATTATTTTCCAACACGGGAGAAGAAGAAAGTACTCCTGGAACAAGCAACGAAGAAACTAGAGCACCAAAAAAAATAAAAATAGATGAAGACATCATTTATTCGGGTTCGGATGGAGAAGACGACGCAGACCAGCGGAACAGAATTTCATACGCTGTAAAAATCAAGGCCGTGGAGTTAGCAGATCTACATCCGAAGTGGTCCTTGGCAACTTTGCAAAAACGATCAACAAGATTGTTAAAAAGCAAAACGCAGTTGTCAAAGTGGAGAGCTCAAATCGAACAAGGAGGGATGCGAAATGATAAACTAGAAGTGATTGATTCGTACTTTTATGACCGGTTTACCGAGGCGAGAGACCAAAGAGCAAGCCTCGTAACAACTCGGATGCTCCAACAGTGGGTAATGGCTGCTGCCTTCCAAATTTTGGATGGAACCTTCGAATTTAAAGTGTCAAATACTTGGGTTACTCAATTTAAATTGAAGCATCGCATATCCCAACGACACGTCACAAAATACGTCAGCGAAAAGGATAAAAAAACGTTACAGGAACTGATGGAAACCGCTACAAAATATCAGAAACAAACAAGTCAAATAATCCAGAGACTCGACCCTGATTATGTTATCAATACGGATCAAACGGGATGCGAGTATAAAATAAGCAGCAAGCGCACTTTGTCGCATAAAGGTGAAAAAGTGACCGAAATTGCTGTGGGCAAGTTAATAAATTGACTCACTCTTATACCGCTCAATACGCTCTCACGTTGTCTGGCAAATTGCTCCCTAAAGTATTCGTTTGCCTGCAAGAAGTCACTGGTAAATTCGGTCCCCGAGTTCAAAAAGAAGTCGACGAATATACAGTGGCGTGCAAAAGTTTCGGGCCACCCTATTTTTTATACACATTGAACAGAAATATGGTGGTGGGAGAAAAACAAATGAGTAATGATAAGATGTAATCACTTATATTTAGAAACAATAGGTTGTATACATTGATATCGATCTTAAATCATTAATTGTTCAACAATTTTTTATGACTGGCTGTGCAAAAGTATTGGGCCGCGTACTTTTGGGTATGAAAAAAATAATAAAAAACTTGAAAAATAAGGAAGCATGTCTTGGTCTTCTTCACTCGACTCAATACTTTGTTGCCATGCCCTTAGTAACGATGACTGCAGCGCACCGACGAGGCATATACCCAATTAGTTGTTTGATTCGTTCTTGTGGCAATTTTTCCCATTCACTTCGCAAATGGTTCCACAATTCCGTTTTGTTGGAGTAATTTTCCGTTCCAACACGATGCTTGAGGTCTTGTCACAGGTGTTCAATAGGATTTAAATCCGGTGACTGCGATGGCTAGTCAAGAAAGCGGACTTTCCGGCTTTGAAGAAAATTTTTAACAAGACACACGCGGCAAATTTTTCGTTGCAAATGGGAGCATGTGATCTTGTAGTATGTCCCTGTACATTGCAGCGTCCATATTGTCATGAATATCCACCAGCGGACCAACGCCATCATCAGAAAATGCTCCCCAAACTTTAATGTTTCCGCCACCGTGTTTTACGGTAGGAATTTGGTACCTTACATTATATCTGGTACCTGCTGGACGTCTTACGTACTGCCGACCATCACTTCCGAATAATTGAAATTTCGATTCATCGGAAAAAAGTACTTTCCGCCAATCTGATACCGTCCAGCGTTGATATTTTTTCGCAAAGTCTAATCTAGTCTTCTTATTCTTTTTGCTAATCAATGGTTTTTTTACACCAACACGTCCAATCAGCCCCGCAGCTTTGAGACGTCGAGATACCGTACTCCAACTAACATCAGTTAGTTTCTCACTTTGCAATTCCCGGGAAACATCTGCAGCACTTTTTCGTGGATCTACAATGCACTTCCTTTTTATAATTTTGTCGACGCGATTCAAAGTTGTTCGCGGTGTACCGCTCCGATTTTTGTCACACAGTGAGTTTGTTAATTTATATTTAGTAATAATACGATTAACGGTACTTTTGCCAATAGATAAAGTCTTCGCAACATCACGAGAACTTTTTCCTTCTGACGAAAGTTTTAACACGATTTCACGAAGCTGAATATTCGTATGTTTCGGCATTGTGGCAGAAAGGAGACTGATTTTCCATTGTAGGACATGTTTTCAAACTAATGAGGAAAAAAATATAAACAAACCGTGCGTACGAAACCGCGGCGATATAGTGGCCCGATACTTTTGCACACCGACCAAAGTCATTCCACATAGTACACGAAAAATACGCCATAATTAAATGAAGAGACGCGGCAGCGGCTCGACGCCAAGTATTAAAAAAAAGCGTAGCGCGAGCCCTGCCGCACTCTTATATACAGTAAAATAGGCGTTTATAATATACGACGTTGTTACCTTCATTCTAGCTCTCTTGAATATTTTGAACAATGAACGAGTGGAGAAATAAAATATTTTATCAATTAACTGGAAAAAATAGGGTGGCCCGAAACTTTTGCACGCCACTGTATGTTGAAATATTCAAATGTTCACATCACGTCGACAAAATCAGGAAAAGTACAGAAAAACACGTACGAAGAGTTTTTGGAACAAATAATACAGTCGTACGTGGAAAAAAAGCCATTCCTATACATCGTTGACTCGTGGGGTGGTCTAACCTCCCCAGACTTATACCAAATGAAATTCAACGATGAATACGGCCTCCCAACTTGCACTTTGTCAGCTATACCACCGCGATGCACACCATTTTGTCATCCATGCGATGTATACTTTTACCGTCAAGTCAAAAATTACATTCGCCATTTACAAAATGCCCCATACCTACTACAACGTAATGAAGAAATCACATCGAGAGAGGATATGATCAAAATTCATTTGCTAATATATGACCAACTGCAGGCTCCAATATATGAAAACATGATAAGGTACATGAATAACGCTTTACTTCCATTACAAATTCTCCGATAGCTTGCATCGGAAGACGCGACAGCGACTCGTATCAAGTATTAAATGCAATATACTACAAGTTTATCGTTAATTTTGTTACAGATCTGCCAGGCGTGCTGCGAATCTGAACCCATCAGATAAAGAATTTTTCAACAATGTCAACGCAGTGGCTTTTCCGGCGGAATTGAGGAAACATAACTGCGATTGCGACGAAAACGAGGTGGCGTTTATACAATGTTTATGGTGTCGACAATATAAATGTTTTGGTTGTTTTTATAATGATTATCACCCATCAGAGTGTACTCGAGAATATTCAAAAGACATTGATTGAAGAAATTTTTAATTAATAAAACAGATTTTTAATTCCTATATTCCTTGGTAATTTTTTTAAATATTCCCTGCCTCATCGAAAGAGATATCGAAAAATAAAAAAAAAATATCATCTGATGAAAAAAAAAAATTTTAATTCAATTACGGCTAATTTATTTTAAAAAATTAAAAAAAATTGCATGGCAAGAGATTAGAAAGAAAAAAATTTGACATTGAATTTGTGAGTTTTGATCAATAAAAGCGCGTCAATTATTTTTTTTAATTTTTTGTATTTTTTTATTCATGAATTATAAATTTCAATAATAATTTGAAAAAAAAGTGAAAAAAAATAAATAAAAAAAAGGATCTTGGCCGGGATTTGAACCCGGAGCCGTCGGGGCGGGAGTCTGGCTCGCTCGCCACTGGCCTACTCGTCGGATTGCGATGGGGTATAAACTTTATGGTACGTTAGTGGGCTCCCAACTTTGACCGGCGATTTCTCGAAAACGAAGCCGAGTTGGCACCTACAATTTTGGGGTTTGGTTGGTACCCACCCACATTATAAGCACGCGAAGTGGGAGCCCGTAACTCGATGCGCCTCCCGCGATGTCCCCTCGTGAGTTTGAATTGTCGCCATGTGATGAATTCGAAGAAAAAGAAATCGAGAACCACTGCTTCCTATGTTTTTAAGTGTGCTCTTTCCAATGATGATGGTTAAAATTTCGCCCGAAAAAATTTAACCATGGAAAAATCAAAAATACGCAAAAAAACGTGATTTTTGTATGACATTTTTTTTTAAATGAATTTTCGTTCCCTTTCGATTTTTTTTCATGCCTAAAATTAATAAAAATCGCGACCTCGATGTCTGAACTAAAAATATATGAGGTGGTTTTTATGTAAAAAAGTTTTGGTAAAACAAAATAGCGTTCAGAATGAAATTTTTTTTTCCGTAATTTGACGAATTTTTTTATCGAAAACTATAAACTTGAGCAAACATTTTTTAAGAACAAAAATATCTTAAAATTAGTCAAAGAATGCTCTCAAATTTTTTCAGTAGGTTCTGATGCAATTTTTTATTTTTCAAAAAATCATGAAATCGAAATTTCGACAAACGTCGTCAAAAAGTCTGAAAAAACTCGATAGCGTTGTTTGACTAATCCTTACAATAAAACATTTTTGTTATTAACAAATTTTCATTCAAGTTTATAGTTTTCGAGAACAAAATTTTTAAGCTTTATTACGACAAACTTTTATATTTACATACGAAATCGAAAAAAACATCTTTAGCCATTTATAAATGTTGCCCGATTCTCATCGCGTGGAGGTAGACGTTACCGAGAACCTTTTTTAATTTTTTTTCAGTTTTTATATATTGTTTTGTTTTTTTATTTTTTTTGTCTTTTTTAGTTTTTTTTTAAATTTTTTTAGATTTTATTTTTTTTTGTTTTCCATGTTACATGTTTATTGGAATATTTATAATAATTTATCTGTGAGTTTTATTGAAGCACTGAAGGCAGAAATATAAATTGCAATCCTCACAGAATTTATTACTTCTGATTGCACATTTTCCTTCATTAAGGCATCTTCTCACTTTAAGCGCCTCAAAAATAGGCTGTTTTTGCGATTTTTTTTCGAGGATTTTTGCTTAAAATTATGGGATAAAACGGATCCTATGTAATAAACACATCTTTCAAGTACATGAAAAAATTTTTATTTTATTTTTTTAAACAATTATTATAATACATCAGTAGCATTGAAAAACCCGTGTAAAAATGTTATGGTCGTGGCTTGTTGATGGTATCTCCGAGACGGGTCGTCTGAAACAAAAAAATAAAACTGTTTTAGATTCAGTATGTCAGTGGCTATAGCGCATATCATCAGATTTTTTATATTCGCGAAAATAACAAAATGGCGCACGTTTTTCGAAAAAGTAAAAAAAAACCACGATTTTTTTGCAGTTTTTTGTAAAAAAAAAATTCTTAAAATCAAAATTTAAAAAATCTGATGATATGCGCTATAGCCATAACTATGAAGCATATGTCATTCAAATTTCATGACAATCGGCCGGATAGTTTCCGAAATTTCATCAACAAAGCACCGAAAAACCTTGTTTTGAGATAACTGCGTTTAAAGTTTTGGAGGGATCGCCGGGTACTCTCAGGTAGTCACCTAACGGTCGCCAAAAAATGTAGTTAGACTCGTCCGATCTTTATGAAATTTCGAGATGACATTTTTGAAGATATGTACTTTCAAAATTTAAAAAAAAAAAAAAATCGATTTTTTTAAATTTCCAAAGTGAGAAGACGCCTTAAACTTTTTCTTGTCACGTGAATTTTGAGTGAATGATTTTCTTTTTTTTTCGCCTCTGATTTTGCAAGATAATTTCGACTGATATCCAGAGCTAATGCTTTCGACCCAAGTTTTCGATCAATGCTGTTACATGTATTGTATAAAATAGTGGCATTAGTAATAGATGATTGTATCAAACGTATAAAAGTAACCCATGTCCATTTTTTCGATCTCAGTATTGGGAGAAGCCTATTATAGTGTTGATCGTGGACATCAACGCCTCCCATAAATTTGTTGTAGCAAGTGAAAGCATTTGGATATTTTAAGTTGGTTTTTTTTTTCTCAGTCTTATCGTAACGGTTGACAGTTGATAACGGAGTAACGCCCGTAGCAGTAGAAAGTAGCGAAACAGGCTTTGAATCAACGATCGTAATAAAATTCATTTTACTGCCTTTTTCTTGCTTTACAACGTAGGTACCTTTAGCAGCTTTTTTAACTATTTCATTTTTTTCTGAAACTCTATTACTTCTAACTGTACCCGTTGCTCTAAGACCAATTTTTTTCATATGAAGTAACAAATCTGGACTAGTGAAGAGGTTGTCAAAATAAATATGGTATCGAGGCAATTTTCTAGGGGAAGTATTTATAAGTAATTGTTGCAACATTAGGAAAACAACCCTACTTCCCTGAGCACAGTTGGGTAAAAAATCACCAGCCAGCGATTTTTTTCCAGAGTATATATCACAATCAAATTAATAACCTTCAGAACTACATAAAGACCACATCTTTATCTCAAATCTTATAGGTTTACATTTTATAAACTGTTTGAGGGAATTTCTTCCAAAATATTTAATCATCATCTCATCGATGGAAAGAGCTGTTGAAAAAAATCCGAATTGTCTGATGTTTTCTCTAAATATATTTAGTATTTTTCGGACCCGCCAGACTCTGTTATTGTCGTTCTGATCATTAGGCTTTGAAAATTTTATAAATGACTTTATTTTTTCAAATTCGTGCCGAGACATTGCAGATGTGATTGGTTCCGATCTCAATAAAGTATCGGTAGACCAATCGTCTCTTTGAGATAGCCTTCTATTAAAAATAGTAAATATAATTATCCCAATGAATGACTCTAATTTATCCTGAGAAATGTCATAACCATTAGCAACAGTACAAGATACAATATAGATTTTCAAATCAGATGAAAAAAATAACTCAAATAGTTCCGTAAAAGAATAAGATGCGAACTGACTTTTATCTTTGTCAGAGAGCAGTATTTCATTGGTCAAGGTTTCGTTCGAAGGATGTTCACCCTGTTCCCATGTGTACACATAATTATTCTCCAACTTTTTCTGTGTTACAGAATAATTACTCAATACTTTTTCGTAAGATTCATAACATAGGAAAGAGTTAACTTCCGAATCACTGTTATTACCCACAGAACTAGTGCTGTCCGACTCGTATCACTCGCCAGATTCGCCAAAATTGGATTCTCCAGAAATATCAGGATTCGGAATATAAATAGCATCAATCAGAGTCTCTTTTTCGATAGCTTCAATTCTTCTTTGTTTTTTAGTACGCGTTACCATCGTCGATTGAAAATTGCGTTTTTTTGTTGGATTAGATTCACAAGGAGGATCACTTCTCCTTTTTTTAGGCATGTTTCATAGGTGTTCTAAATCAGTCACAATCAATCAAAATCAAGAAAATATTTTAATACACGGAAACCGTTATTTTCAATTTTTTAGAGCGTGCGTATACTCAGATGTATATCATATGATCATGTAACTGCGGATTTCGTACAAAAGTTAGATAACAGTAAACAAAAAGGGGCTTGATGAAATTATTGATTTTATCTTTCTGGAGTTACCTTAAAGAAGATGAAAATGCCGCAAATATATTACGTTAGAATATATATAAATTGCGACTATATCAATCGATCATTCCAATGCTTATGCAGTTTGAAGCTTAAGAATTTTTTTCTTGAATACTATAAACTTGAATGAAAATTTGTTAATAACAAAAATGTTTCATTGTAAGGATTAGTCAAATAACGCTATCGAATTTTTTCAGACTTTTTGACGACGTTTGTCGAAATTTCGATTTCGTGATTTTTTTAAAAATAAAAAATTGCATCAGATCCTACTGAAAAAAATTGAAAGTGTTCTTTGACTAATTTTAAGACATTTTTGTTCTTAAATTTTTTTTACTCAAGTCTATAGTTTTCAAGAAAAAAATTCGTCAAATTTCGGAAAAAAAATTTCATTCTGGACGCCATTTTGTTTTACCAAAACTTTTTTACATAGAAATAATCTCATATATTTTTAGTTCAGACATCGAGATCGCGATTTTTGTTAGTTCTAGGCATGAATAAAAATCGAAAGGGAACGAAAATTCATTTTAAAAAAATGTCATAAAAAAATCACGTTCTTTTTGCGTATTTTTGATTTTTCCATGATTAAATTTTTTCGGGAGAAATTTTAACCATCACCATTGGAAAAAGAGCACACTCAAAAACATAGGAAGCAGTGGTTCCCGATTTCTTTTTCTTCGAATTCATCACATGGCGACAATTCAAACTCAGATACCGAAATTGCGTCCTGTGAGCGTTAATGGGTTAATCCTCCTCGGGTACCAATGCGAGCACGCTCAAACACGACCACCAGAGGCGCTCAAGGCAGGCACCTGCTCAGTTGTGATTCAATGAGCCAGCCGGTGCACGGCTAGAGGGCCACCATCCGCACCATGAGAACCATCCACAGGAAGTCACCAATGCCGTACATCAACCGCTCATGCATCACAGAGAAGTGTTTTTTGGCAATGGATTTATGAAGGTGGAATCCGAAACACCCGGGATTGCATCAAAAACACTTGAAAAAATTTTCAAATTTTCATTGGTGCTTTGGCCGGGATTCGAACCCGGGACCTGCAGCGTACGAGCCCGAGCCCTTATCCGCCGGACCAATCGCTCTCCCTAGTGACAGTTATAAATTCTGTTGACAAAGATCAAAAGAATAGTGAAGATTGCAAAACAATGATCTTTCAGTGATGTTTTCGAACGCTCAAACTGCATTTAGAGTCAGTACGATCCCAAATTTTTGCGTTCAAGAGCAGTCCTTTTGATCACTTCTATGTTTTTCTTGTTATTCACTGGTGCGACAATTTTTTTTAAACGATTTATTATTTTTTACTATAAACTGTTCATTGGGTACACGGAGAGAATTTTATATAAAAAATGACTATGTTCACATTGCGGCGTGGTACCATGTCGACCATTGTGAAGAAATTTACTATGTTTTTCTATTCAAAACATAGTAAATTTTGCTCAAAAGCGACGACATGGTACCACCCCGCAATGTGAACATAGTAATTTTTCGTGTAAAATTCTCTCCGTGTATAAAGAGGTTTGCACGTATTTGCGAAAAAAGTGTATAGTTTCTGAAATATTCCAGGACAACAAAAAGCGTTGAATGGGTTCAAACACTGACCCCATTGTGCACTCGAAGCATCAATCGTTCAAATATCAGACTTTCATCCTGTATTTTTCGATCACTCCATTGTTATTTTCAAATAGGCTCTATTTTGGAGAACAATTAAGTCATTTTGACTCAGCCAATCTAAAACTTATATGAGTGCAAACAATTTTTATGGCTCCAACATTGAAAAAGTAAAAAAAATCCAAAGTTATTCGATTTATGGCCTCGAAATCAAATATCTTTTTTTCAATACAGGAAAGTTAATTTTTTTGGGAAAATGGGAAAAAAGACGTGATTTTAGATCATGGACAAAGAGAGTGCATCGTTTTTTTTTAAGTACTGTCCAATATTTGTTTGCAGGTGTATGCTTCGAAAAGGGATGAAACTTTTTATAACTCGTTGATAAAAATTTATGGAAAAATCTGACGATAAAAATATTGGCTTTTGTGAAATAAAAACGCACAATGCCATCGCAAGCGCTGCGATTTACTCTTCTCCTTTCTACGCGACATACGGAGTGAATAAAAAAATACGGACATATTGCAAATATGTTTTTCTATAAAAATCGATTATAATACTCATGGAGTTTTTGGATATATTTCTTGCTTATCGGAGTCAAAAGGAATGAAATACCTGATGTTATTCTTTGCGTATGGCAACCACTGAACGTTGATTGCTTCCTCGTTTGGAGATCGCTGCCTCGCAATGAGAGATAAACCGATATCGTTTTATCGAGTGCCAATCTAACCTGTACCAAGAGAAATTAGATGTAATAATCTTTTGCGAAACAATGGCATTTTGGCGACAAGTAATAAAAGGAGGCAATAAAAAATCTTACAGCAAAATAAAAAGCACTAATCATTGTCGAAAATGATATAATCTTAAAAATATTTCAATAACCGAAACTTCCGACGACAAACAATTGAATAAATGGAATATTTGAAAAATCATTTGAATTTTTTTTTATTTTTTTAAGTGGCGACGAAGGAATACTCCCCCATCAGTTGATCACAGTGTAACGTATGACTCCCTTTTTTGCACTGCCGGCAGACGGGAGTTAAAAAAAGCAATTCAAGTATTTCGAGTTTTTGTTGAAAGCTCAAAAAAAGGAGATTTCTCGAGTCGAAATATTCAGCCTATTTTGATGGACTTTGACTCCATTCGAGCCTAATTTAAGGGTACCTAATGCTAAAGGTCCTACTATGAGCCTCCAAATGTCACCAAGATCTACATAGAACCTGATACTCCTGCCTATCAAGTGAAATTAGATTTAACTCCTCTTTTGAATCCCATTGAACTTAACGAGCAAGTTTCTTTTTTCGACCACTACGTGGCGAAGAACGCTAAGGCTTTCTCACATACGCTCTACCCTACGAGGGACATACATTTCGAAAGTCGCATCAATTTTATCGTTCCAATTGATTATGTCCGAGAATTTAGTAGCGAACCTTTTTGACTATGTATCGCAGTCTAGCAAAGAATATTAGACGTTCCCACTTAGCCAGGGAATCATATTGTCTGTCGATATGATGACATTTTTTTAATTAATCCTTTGCATATCAATGGAAAAAGCAAATCATTCAAGACAAAAGAATATGCGATGTAGGTGAGCAGGTATATTTAAATTATATACATATACATTTGTTCAATTTATATTTTATTGTTTTATCAAGAGCCGCGGTAGCGGCTCGATCTATTATACTCCCGTACGCTGTTTACGCTGGCTATATTGCCCGCGTATGGTATATGTATATCGTGTAGCATTCACAGAAAGGCAAAATTCGACATCTTACTTAGCGCTTAAAAGTGGAGAAAACGGAAATTTGTTCCTCTTTTAGGCGCTATGTAGGAGTTCACTTCCCATTAAATTTATTGAGGCTTCTTTTCTCCCTTTACCTCCTACCACGGTGAGGAGCTGCAGGGTCAAAATAGGCTGAACATTTCGACTGGGGTTGTTAAAGCGATACATTGAAGTGTTCCAATCGCAGGACATAAATGGTGGCACAATAATAATAATCGCGAAAGCTGTATTGGCTGATCCGAAAAACTGTATTTGCCACGAAGTGCTGTTGCATTTCGTGCCTGATTCCAATAACTGCGCCTCGCGCAGCAACCATCGATTGTGTATTTTTATCTTTTGAACGGATATTAATTACATCGATTTTCAACACCGTTGGAACTCTGAAAGGATAATAATGGTTCGGTGATGAAAGTGGACATTTCAGTCCTCATATATCCTGGGAGTTTATTGGAACAACAACATAGCCGCATATGCATTGAATCGTCCGTGAAATCAGGGCGTGCAACAACGTTGATTTATTCAAGTGACGCTCCCACATGTGATTTTCGAATTCGTATTAATGATATTCGTATTATCTGGTTCGCTTGTTCGGTTTTGTGAGCGTTCATGCATACCTAACGAGTCCACGCGCTTCATACCTGCCCAATCGCCATTTGTGTACACGACATTTGATCGAATCCGTGGCATTTTGCAGTGTCTCACATTCGATTGACATTGTGTGCGAACCATTTTCATATAATAATAGCGGTTGAGTTTTTTTCTTCAAAATATCGGTGGTTCTATTCGTAGAATAGTAAACAAAGTGATGTAGCGCGGGTGAATCTTGGCGAAAGTATCGAGTTTACCAAGATCGAAACAAATAAACAACTCAAAAGATCTCGTTGTGTCACTTTGAAAATAATAATTATCCGTCAATCATAATCATTTTGATTTGAAGTCCTAATGACGAGCTATTTTCGTGAATTACTTCTAATATTTTGTATGACGCGAAAGGGCGAGAAGGGAGGGGGAAGGGTTAGATATTCAAGAATTTATATAGGGCGAGGGATTTGTGCAACAAATAAATTTCAATAAATATGTTGAAGTTTGACTACTCTTTCAAACGGCACCCATCTTGACGGAGTGCACAAATTTTTGATTCTCATTCCCCTAAAAAATGAAGGGAATGAAATCTCAGAACATTCTTTGTATTTTTCATATGGCATAGATATTTCTATACGAAGTTTTATCGGGATATATTGAAAAGTGGAAAAGTTATTCCTATGAATAAAGAATGGACGGAGTTTCAGTTTTTATTATTTTCAATTTGTTTGGCACTGACTCCGAATTTCTTTTTATATAATAAATTTTTGTTTTTAATTGAAAAATGTTCTTACCTCCCCGTTGAGGAAGCAGTAAAGTGTGGCGATAAAGAGTCCTTGAAATGAGGTCAGGAAATGTGTCGTGTATGACCAAAGTGCAAACCAGACTGTTTTTTCCAGCGGTGCACCACCCATCGATATGAGATTTGTTATTCCTAAAAGTGGGAGCAGCACTACCGCTGCTCTAACGGCTTTCCTGCGAAATTTTATAAAAACACGAATTCGCGTTCAATATTATATAGCAAAAATATAATAATATTTGATTATGATTTTAAAAAAATTACTCATGTACACGTATAGAGAAAACCGCAGGAAAATGAGCCACCAAAATAACACAAGACTATGAAGCACCACTGTGAAAAAAAAATTGTCACTGAAAAACATTCGGGCACGTTATTAGGTATGTGTTGTGTCGTTGTTTTCAATTAAGATTCGCTGAAGAACACTGTTAAATACATAGTGAAAGAAAATAATTACATGGGTTTTTCTGTCAAAAAACCCTCACAGAATCGAACATCGAATGAATGACGTCGCATGGATGTTTTCTAGCCCTATGCATCTACAAAGCACATCCATTGGGTGTTTGATTCTGTGAAAAAATTGTTGAAATTTGCTCACATGCGATCATATTCGGGGCACGCTATAATTATGACAGATTATTAGGAAAAGTAAAAAATTTAATAAATAAATATTTCTCGTCACAGAAGCGCAAATGTCTATTTTTTCAAAAATGCTTTACCTCTGTGTCCCATTTTGTCACTTTCCTTTCCTATTTCCGTGATCACTGGTTCAATAGTGATCACTTCAAAAAAGGTATGTTTGGATTTATGTGCAGGTTAACTTGTTTAAAGAAATTATTGCCCATTGAAATTTTAGTTTCGCACGCGGCAAAGACTTGAATGCCAAACAGTAAGTGAAAATTGATTGATATTGAAAGTTGACACATTTTTATAACTTCAACGCGATATAATTTGCGAAGGATTTTTTTTACAGCCATTTAGTATATCGAAATTTTGATAAGGGCTTGTGTAAAGTTTCACGGATAATTATTAACGCGCAAAAACTTTCACCACTGATGAAAATTTCATTTTCTATGTTCATA
The DNA here is from genome assembly GCA_963989365.1 of Rhimphoctona megacephalus. Lineage (NCBI taxonomy): Eukaryota > Metazoa > Arthropoda > Insecta > Hymenoptera > Ichneumonidae > Rhimphoctona > Rhimphoctona megacephalus. Next base: position 35,971,864 of record OZ022414.1, on the reverse strand, counting down.
TCGATTTTCTCCCAAACACCACAGATATGCATATTAAATTTGTCGTGGATATTGGACTTTGTTTTCACGATGCACGTGATTACCATTTTGATAACCATGCATGCGGTTGATAAGAAACCTTGGTATAAAACTTTAATGTACATGAAAATAAGTTACGCTCGTAATACCATGCACTAATATATAAATAAAACATCGCGAGAACAAAAACTATTGGATTTGCCTGCGGATCGCCACAAGTGGAGAAAAATTCATATAAAAAATTACCGTAGTACCATAGGTCAAGAGTCCAAAATCGTCATTCTGAGGTTTTTTTTTTTAGCAAAAACGCAGTAATTTTTCATTTGGAATTACGGGGCAAAAATGACTATGATCTCGTTAATTTGAATGAAATCCGAATTAAATTGTACTAGGGTTTTGCCAGAAGCCTTCAAAGTGAAAATCTAGTGTTCATAAAGTATGGTACTATAGCAATTTTTTATATAAACAGCTTCTTTCTTAACCTATTTATATGCGAGTGCACACATATTGTGAAAACTATCTCGTGTGACAATGGTGCAATTGTAATGTTAACGCTTTTCATAGCTGCATCTTAAATTCAAAACGGTTAATAATAAACATTTTTATTTTTTATTCACTGGGCAATATTGTTGGAAATTATTATTGAAATGATTTTTTATTTGATTTGAACTATATTGTTAATTGTAAACGGACATCTGCTTTCAAATGTCATGAAATGCTGGATACTGGTGTCTTTTTTTGAGTGAATAGGATTTAAAAAAATCGTTTGAACATGTTGATTTGTGGTCTTACTCCCTCAAATATGCACACGTGTTTCTATCTTGAACGACTATTATTTAATGAGTTGTGAGTGTATTAAATTAATAATGTCGGTGTACTCACCGGACTTGTTCAATTTCACTGGTGTGGCTCTGGCGCAATTTCATAACCAAAACTCGTACAATATTCATCAGGAACAGGAAATTGAGCTGGTCGATAATTAGAAGAGATATAAGAACAGTGGGATGATGGATGATTCGAAAATCGGAAGAAAGTAAGATTTATTCTTTTACCAATATTACTGCCATTCGTGGTCCCTCGAGGATCCAAAAGTAAAACGTGAGATTGTAGCCCCACCAACACCTGTACAATTAAGATGAATGATGAATAAGAGGAATCGTCAGTCGTCTTAAGTATAACACAGAATGTTCATTGTGAATATTGTCAATAACCTTCTTTTCCTACATCTAGTTTACATTTTTTTCCTTCCTGCAGCTCTTAACCCTTAAAGATACACTGACCCGGATTTGGACAACCAAAATCTGTGAGAGCTGACTCAGTTTGTCGCGTTTCAACCTTCATATCACCGACAAAAAATGAAATAATCAAGAACGACGAAAGTGGTGTTGTTTTGAAAACTAAAGAGTTAGAGCTATAATTTGAATTATCTTTAGAATTTACTTGGAACAGTGTGCCTGGCGAAGGTCGGAAAAAACAAGTATACCCTCAGGGGTTTCAGTTTTTTAAATGATTTATTCCATAGCTGCTGCTGTTGTCCCTTGCATGGCAACACAAAATTAGCAATAATAATATGAAATCGAGCGATTCTCACGCTCGATCATCGCGCGTGGGTCTATCGACCTCGAACGAGCTCACCCTAAAACGCTGACGGGGCATTACGCTACCGATCGTTCGAGAACATTCGAGAGCCAATAAAATTGTAGAAGGGGTAAAAATTATTACCATTTGGAGGAAATGCGCGAATCATTAAAAGTCGCGACAATGCCCAAATTAGTCAGTCTACGACTAGAAATCAGAGAGGTTGGTACCAAGTAGAGATCGGCAAAAAAAAATTATCATTTTTCATTATCGAATTAACTTCAAAATTGTAATGAAAAAAAATTAAAATACTAATTACCAAAAAAAATAATAATTCGCTGAAAATCATTTCTAATTACTTCGGAAAAAAAAATGCAAAAAAAAAGAATTGATTATTGTCGAAAAATTGAGATTATACAATATTATATTACGAATCGTTTAAAAATTTGATATTTTATCAAACAATAATTTCAATTACTTCAAAATTTAGTATTTCGCACAAAATAATTGCAAATTAAAATAAAACCATTAATATAATATATATTTTCGATTACCTAAGAAATTAAAAATGATTAAAAAAATATTTTTAATTACCTGAAAAATGGAAAATTGAAAAAAAAATTTCCTAATTACTCGAAAAATTAGAAATTTTAGAAAAGTTATTTCTAATTACCCGAAAAATAAAAAATTAGAGTAAAATATTTTTCTAATTACTCGAAAAACAAAAAATTAGAGTAACATATTTTTCTAAATACCCAAAAAACAAAAAAATAGAGTAAAATATTTTTCTAATTACCCGAAAAGGAAAAAATAAAAGAAAAATATTTTCCTAATTACACAAAAAACAAAAAAATTAGAGAAAAATATTTTTCTAATTAAAAAAAAATCCAGCCAGAAGACAGAATTGAAAAAATTTCCAATATCCATTGAATTAAATTTTTAATGGAAACAATTTCCATTAACCATTGAATTTAATTTTTAATAGAAATTATTTTCATTAAAAATGAAACTCAATGGTTAATGGAAGTAATTTCTATTTAATTTCCATTTAAGGGATCTACCCTAATTAGAATTTTCAAAAAATCGATTTTTTTTTTATTGCATTTTTCGAAAGTATACATATTTAAAAGTATCATACTAAAATTTTATGATGATCCTAGCAGTCTACGTGTACTTTTGAGGGCCGCTCACTTTGTTACCTGAGCGCGTTAGGGTACGCACCGCTCGGAGCGGTACTTATTCTTCGAAGGAGACCTCTACATTAGAATTTCCGAAGCAAGAAGTAACTAGAATCCAAGAAAACGTTCTCTCTACATTAGTCGTGTTTGAAATTTTCAACCGTCAACATCTGTGCTCGTGATTGCCGAAATGAAAAAGAAGACGGTGCATCAATCTGCCAACTGGAGACGTCCAGGTTCGAAGTCGAAAAAACGAAAATTTCATGGAGTGCTTCCACATGCCCATGAGGCAAATACAAGTCACGCTAGTGCATCTGCGGCGAAGTTAAAAAAGTCGAAAGATACGAGTTTCGACGTACACGTAGATCAAACGTCACGATACAGTATTATACAATTTTTCCTGGTTTTTTCTACGTTACAAGAGTTTTTAAAATGTAAAGTGTGCGATAAGGATGTTTCGTTTACAAAGTATGGACAGCGAGGACTCGGTTTTAAACTTTGTGTTACGTGTGAGTGTGGCGACAAATACATAAATTCGTGTCCGATGATTGCGACAGGATATGAAACCAATCGTCGTCTAGTGTATGTAATGCGTTTGATTGGTATTGGATTGAGTGGTATCAAAACGTTTTGTGGCCTCATGGAACTTGGACCTGGAATAAGCTCCTCTGTTTATTACCATATTATTGATTCGATCTGTATCGCGGTGAAAAGTGTGTTTGATATAGTGACGCTCAAGGCTGTTGGAGAAGAAAAACTCTTGAATGCTCAGCACGGAGAACCCGAAGATATTTTAACCGTTTCAGGAGACGGTTCCTGGCAAAAAAGGGGATTTTCTTCTCTTACTAGCATAATTTCTTTGATATATAAACACAGTAAAAAAATTGCAAATGTCGCTATCAGATCAAGTTACTGCAAAGCGTGCGAGAAAAAAAAAGGAACAGAACACACGATTGAATATGCAGCGTGGTACGAAATGCACAAAATAGACTGTAGTGCTAATCACTCTGGTAGTGCTGGAAAAATGAAAGCTGACGGTGTATGTGAAATGTTTTGGAAATCTCTCGAAAAATTTTCTGTGCGTTATGGTTTTTACATCGGATATGGTGACACGAAAACTTTCAAAATCCTGCTCAATACACAACCATATGGCGAAGATTTTATCGTAAAAAAGTTAGAGTGCGTCTTACACGTTGCAAAAAGAATTTTCAAGCATGCTAATGAAGCTAAAAAAATTCTTACACAGGCACGAAAAGCTGCAAAGAAGGACGAGAAAAAAACCCCAGCGAAAAAAGTGCAGCACGAACAGTTGTCGCGAAAAAGAAAAAAACCGTCATTAAAAAAGTTCCGGTTGTAAAAACTCAGGATTTAACGATCAAATTAATGAAAGAACTGTCAAAAAACTATGGTTTAGCAATTCAAAGACGATTCCGTGGAAGAAATGCGCAAGGAGATCTGGGCCGGATTTTATCATAAGATTTCAACTAACAGCAATCCACAGCATTCGTACTGTTTTTAATCCTGGTGTAAATACAAGAAAGCTGTAAAAAATAATTCTGTTCATAAGTTCTAACATCCTCCTGCTCTCGCTAAAGATGTTCAAGAAGTTTTAAAACCGATCTACGATGATTTGACAACACAAGAACTACTTGAAAGATGCCTCGGCCGAAACATGCAGAATAATAACGAATCTTTCAACAACTGCGTCTGGTCAACGGCTCCCAAACACACATATTTAGCAGAAAAAAATTGTTGAAATAGCGTGTCGAACAGCTTCTTGTATTTTTAACGAGGGATTACAGTCAGTATTAAAAATCTTGGAAGTAATGGGCGTCAAAATCGGCCCGACCGCCGTGCAGTTCATCGCTGACCGTGACAGAACACGTATACAAGTTGCGAACCGCCGCAGCAGCGATGCCTCTAAGGAAGCCAGAACGAAACGAAGGCAGGCTATTTTGGATGAGAATGGGCACTATGAAGAAACTGAAGGCATAATGAATGGTGCAAGCATCGCTGATTAGACGTAAGTAAGATTTTTTCACGATTTTTCGTTAAAGAAAACTTTAAACGCGTTTTTCTCAAAATGACGTTTTTGGACGGCTTGTTGATAAAATCTCGGAAACTATTCAACTGACCCTCACCAAAATTTTACCACATGTTCTTTATGACTATAGCTATAGTGCATATCATACGAATTTTGAAATTTTGAGTGTAACTATTTTTTTTTTCAAAAAACGATGAAAAAACGTGATTTTTCGTAGTTTTTGAAAAAATGGCCGCCGTTTTGTCATTTTTGAAAAAATCAAAAATCGTATGATATGCGCTATAGCCATTTACCTAATGAATCTAAAACCATTTTTTTTCCCAGATCATCCATTCCAGAGATTTCATCAACGGCGCACACCCTTTTTTTTTGGACCTGTCTTCTCTCCCATTTTTGTGTACAAAAACTGAGTGAAATAAATATGAAAATTTTTTTTGTGTAGTTTAAGAGTATATTTTTTAGGCCTAACACTTTTTATATCCATATTTATAATTTATACCGGTCAAAAAAATTCGTGAAAATAGTATTTTTTTTGCCCGTCTAATTAGGGTAGACCCCTTAATGGTAGTAACCGAAGTTTACTCGGTTACTGATAACTGGAGAAGGCTTGGGTCAAAATGACCCAATGGTAATAAGTGAGGTTTTCTCGGTCGCCAGTAGCAGTAGCTGTTTTAGTCTGGGTCAAAATAACCCGATAGTAGTAACCGAGGTTTTCTCTGTTACTGGTAGCAGTAGAAGTTTTGGTCTGGGTCAGAATGACCCAATGGTAGTAACCGAGGTTTTCTCGGTCACTACCAGCGGTAGCTATTTTAGTCTGGATCATAATGACCCAATTGTAGTAACCGAGGTTTTCTCCGTTGCTAGTAACGAAGAGTGGTTTTGTTCTAGATCAAAATGACTCAATGTTAGTAACCGAGGTTTCATCGGTTACCAGTAGCGGTAGGGGTTTCCTTCTAGGTCAGAGTGACTCGATGGTAGTAACCGAGGTTTTCTCGGTCACTAGTAGCAGGAGCGATTTCGGCCTGGGCCAAAATGACCCACTGGTCGTAACCGTGGTTTTCTTGGTTACTAGTAGTGGGGGCGGTTTTGTTCTAGGTCAAAGTGACCCAATGGTAGTAACCGAGATTTTCTTGATCACTAGTGGCGGAAGCAGTTTTATTCTAGATTAAAATGACCCAATGATCACTGGGTCATTGTCATTGAATCATTTTGACCTAGACTGAAAGCGCTACCGCTATTATTAACCGAGAAAACTTCGATTTCTACTATTGGGTCATTTTGACCCAGACTAAAGCTGCTACCACTACTGGTGACCAAGAAAACCTCGGGTCAGTTTGATCCAGACTGATACCATTTTGATACCATTGGGTCATTTTGATCCAGACTGAAACCGCTACCACTATTGTTAACCAAGGAAACCTCAATTTCCACTATTAGGTCATTTTGACCCAGACTAAAACCGCTACTGCTACTGGTAACCGAGAAATCCTCGGTTTTTACAATTGGGTCATTTTGACTCAGAATAAAATTACTCCTGCTAGTAGTAATCGAAAAAACCTCGGTTACTACCATTGGGTTATTTTGACCCAGACTAGAACTGCTACTGCTACTGGTAACCAAGAAACCCTGGTTTTTACTATTGGGTCATTTTTACCCAGAACAAAATCAATCCTGCTACTAGTAACCGGAAAAACCTCAGTTACTACAATTGGGCCATTTTGACCCAGAACAAAACTGCTTCGGCTACTAGTTACCGAGAGAACTTCGGTTACTACCATTGGGTCATTTTGACCCAAGCCGAAACTTCTCCCGTTATCAATAACCGAGTAAACTTCGGATACTATCATCAAATCGAAAAAAAATGGAAATTATTTCCATTAACCATTGAATTTAATTTTTAATAAAAATAATTTCCATTAAAAATTAAATTAAATGGTTAATGACAATTTTTACCATTAAAAATTACATTCAATGGTTAATGGATTTTTTTTTCATTAACCATTGAGCGGATAATTAGAAAAATATTTCCGTCCAATTTGTATTTCTCAAGTAATTAGAGAAATATTTTCTCCTAATTTTTTATTTTCCAAGTAATTAGATAAATATTTTCTTCTTATTTTTTATTTCCCAAGTAATTAGAGAAATATTTTCTCCTAATTTTTTATTTCCCAAGTAATTAGAGAAATATTTTCTCCTAATTTTTTATTTCCCAAGTAATTAGAGAAATATTTTCTCCTAATTTTTTATTTCCCAAGTAATTAGAGAAATATTTTCTATTAATTTTTTATTTTTTAAGTAATTAGAAAAAAAAATTTCTCTAATTTTTTGTTATCTACGTATTTAGGAAATTATTATTCTCTAATTTTTTTTTTTCGGATAATTAGAAAAGTATTTTCTAATATTTCTAATTTTTCAAGTAATTAGTAATATTTTTTTTTTCTTTGATTCTTCGAGTAATTAGAAATAATTTTTCTACAATTTTTAATTTTTCAGGTAATTAAAAATAATTTTTCTGCAATTTGTAATTTTTCATGTAATTTGAAATATATTTAAAATTTTTTTCTTTGCTCTGTTAATTTGTAATTTGCACACGAGTATTATCTATTTGTTAAGTAATTAACAATATTTTCCCCTAAATTATCAATTTTTCGGATAATGGATCTTTGCCGATGGAGATTTGCCGATCTCTGGTCTCAAGGTAATCCAACTTTGTCAATAACTTGTTTTAATTAAACTAATTGGTTCAGTTTGAAGAATATTGAGTTGGAGATTTACTCAACCTTGGCAATATCCCCAAAATACCCGTCCCCGATAATACGTTCCTACGAAACGGTCTTCGCGGATACAACACTGCTCGAAAAAAAAATTCGCTCAAATTAGTAAAAATATAGAATTTCTTTATATTTATATAATATTTTGAAGAACGCGAACAATCAAAAAAAATATGCACCTCGATCAAAAAAATGAACCATGTGATGAATTTTAGTAAAATTTCAACATTTCCACATCGTCTTTTCTTAGAGCATTCACTCTCGTTTTATTTGTAAATGCTATTTGACTGTAAATTTTCGGGATAGCATACAAGACTATTGAAAAAATGGTCCAACATTTTCCTAGAACGTGAATATGCATCTCGATCAAAAAAATGAACCATGTGATGAATTTTAGTAAAATTTCAACATTTCCACATCGTCTTTTCTTAGAGCATTCACTTTCGTTTTATTTGTAAATGCTATTTGACTGTAAATTTTCGGGATAGCATACAAGAATATTGAAAAAATGGTCCAACATTTTCCTAGGACGTGAATTCAAAATTATACATGCAGTTAGTAGAAATATCCACTTTTCTTCGTAATTTTCAGCTAGTTGATGAAAATGTTCGTAATAATGTCAAGGTACCTTGACACTTTGACGTATGACACAAATTCATTAATTCAGACCATTAGCTCGTATACATTGACAGGAAGAAGGAACATAGTACTATAGCGATCGGAATATAGTCGAGATCTTTGATAAGCGACTTAGTTTTGCAAAAAGTACTTACTTTGAAGGATGATAGTAGACAGCAGTAACGATGGCCCAAGCCAAGGTCATGGCGACCGGTAATCCCCAGCCAACCAATCGATACATACGATAATACGAAGTCTCTTGGAAAACAGTCACTGCATTTTTTCGAATCCGATGGAAAAATTTTGTTTACGCGACAGATAGAGAGTGAGACAGAGACGGAAAGAGGGAGAAAGAAACATCGTACGCGTCAATTAATGTTTAATTATTTGACAATAAGAAACGTCTGCAAATGACAATATTAAAGGTTGCATCATTAATAAGCGACGATATTCTTTCTGCAAATAATAATTTCTGCAAAATTGCCAAGATTTGCATTTATTTTTTATACACCTAAAAATCAAATGTGTAAGGAAATTTATGGCAATTTTGAAAGTATTGAAAGATGAACAAGATCATTATTTTTGCATTCCAATGATGTAAACTTCAATACCATTCTGAATGGCTACCGTCACATTGCTTTTTTCATGTGTGATGCAAAAATTTACCATTAAAGATTCGCGGTAGCGAATCGAGACAAGTACATTTTCGAATTCGAAAACAATGACATGACAGCTACCGCAATCTCTATACAGCAAGGACCGTGATCCAACCCTACTTTTCCATCCTGAAATTAGTATTTCACATAGAATAGTTCCGTCTTGATGAATATGAAATTGGGATTTATTTTTTATTTTTTTTTCGCTTTCTTTAAAAAAAAAATCAATACCGTATCTACATGCAGTTCAGAGATATCATATATGAAATGACGTTCACGGCTTCTAGCAGCGTTTAGTCGGAACCGATTTTTCGCAATCTCTGAACTTAACGTTTTTACGGAAAAGTCACATTTGACCTATAAAGTTGGTAATGCTGTCAGTGTATTTTATATATTTGTATATATTTATATTTTTTTTTTTGGCACAAGCTGAAAGGAGTCTGAATTTGTAGTGAATTAGACAACGAGGAAGCGACTGACACCGTAATGTCAACAAGATGCGTGTGCGTGTGTGTGTGTGTGTGAATCGTGTGTGAGCGATAATGAATGGATCTGTGGCATTCAGGACAAGTGTAATGAAACACAGAAAATGCATTTGACTTATCCTGCTCCCCCAAACCTAATTGATGTGTAATAAAATATAATAAAATTCTTGTTAAAGTAATTATTTTATTACATAATTACTATAAAAGCAGGGGGTAAAATGAACAAGCATGGATAAATACATAAATTTGTGAAAATAAAATCGATTATTTACAATATGATATTTCATTTTTATTATTAGTTATATTCTTTAATAATAATACTTATAGAATCGAATAATAATACTATACAGTTATTTGTACTGAATAATTTTATTTCATTACGACCATTTAAACAATAAATTGAATAAATAAATTTTAATGAAACAAACAACGAACTTAATAATTATTATAATTTTTATAAATATAATTATATTAAATATAAAATATAATTATATTAAAAAATTGTAATGATTATTGTTGTTGTTGTTGTTGTTGTTGTTGTTGTTGTTGTTGTTGCTGCTGCTGTTGTTGTTGTTGTTGTTGTTGTTGTTGTTGTTGTTGTTATTATTATTATTATTAATTTTTATATATTAAAATTTAACGTTGATGACGGTGACGATAATGCGCGGAGAAGAAGATTCTACGAAGGTAGTGCGTGACGATGGCGCTTCGACGTTACGGCGATTACGGCGATGATGCACGAAGCGAAGGTCACACGAACGACGACATGCGGATTGCGTATGAAGGTACTTATGCCACAACGAGGACGGCGGTTATGTACAATAACGACGCTATGCAACGACGATGACCCATGACGACGAAGGTCCCGTCGAAAACTATGAGGATGGCGCGCGATTACAACGATGCTACGACGATGACAAGGATGAGAACGATTGAGTATGAGAACAACGCAATTCAGCGGTGTCGTTCGACGGCGAGGGTCACGACGATGATGCTACAAGGATGGCGCGCGATTACGAATGTTGGGACTATTATCTACGGGAACAACGCGATCCAGTGGTGACGCTCGACGACGAGGGTCACGTCGATGACGCTACGAGGATGGCGCGCGATTACGAGTGTCAGGACTATTATCTACGGGAACAACGCGATCTAGCGGTGACGCTCGCAGATGAGGATCCCGTCGACGACGCTACGAGGATGGCGCGCGATTACGAGTATCGGTATACTATTATTTAAAGGAACAACGCGATCCAGCGGTGACGCTCGACGACGGGGGTCATGCCGATGATGCTGCGATGACCTCGCGGATGATAGCGATTATCTACGGCAACAACGCGATCCAGCGGTGACGCTCGACGACGAGAGTCACGTCGATGACGCTACGAGGATGGCGCACGATTACGAGTGTCAGATCTATTATCTTCGGGAACAACGCGATTCAGCGGTGAAGCTTGACGACGAGGGTTACGTCGGTGACGCTATAAGAATGGCGCGCGATTACGAGTGTTGGGATGATTATCTACAGGAACAACGTGATCTAGCGGTGACGCTCTACGACGAGGGTCGCGTCGATGACGCTACAAGGATGGCGCGCGATTACGAGTGTCGGGACGATTATCTGCGAGAACAACGTGATCCAGCGGTGACGCTCGACGACGAGGGTCACGCTGATGATGCTACGATGACCTCGAGGGTGATAACTATTATCTACGAGAGGAACACGATCCAGTGGTGACGCTCGACGACGAGGGTCACGTCGATGATGCTACGAGGATGGCGCGCGATTACGAGTGCCGGGTCTATTATCTTCGGGAATAATGCGATTCAGCGGTGACGCTTGACGACGAGGGTCACGTCGGTGACGCTATAAGAATGGCGCGCGATTACGAGTGTTGGGATGATTATCTACAGGAACAACGCAATCCATCGGTGACGCTCGACGACGAGGATCATGTGGATGGCTCTACGAGGATGGCGCGCGATTACGAGTGTTGGGACGATTATCTTCGTGAACAACGCGATCCAGCGGTGACGCCCGATGACGAGGGTCACGTCGATGACGCTACGAGGATGGCGAGCGGCTACGAGTGTCGGGACGATTATCTGCGAGAACAACGTGATCCAGCGGTGACGCTCGACGACGAGGGTCACCTCGGTGATGCTACAATAACCTCGAGGGTGATAACAATTATCTATGAGCACAACGCGATCCAGCGGTGACCCTCGCCGTCAAGCGTCACCGCTGGATCGTGTTGTTCCCCTAGATAATAGTCCCGACACTCATAATCGCGCGCCATTCTCATCAACATTGATAAACGTAGAATATAAAAAGACATCTTCAAACCAAATTCTCGAAATTCAATTTCAGTATAAAAGTTGTGCCGACTACCACTATTTTAGTTTGTGCATGGAAAAAAATACAAAGTTAAGAGTGCCATATTTCATGAAGGCCTGAACTTTGACAACGGTCACTACACGTGTATTAAGATTTGGGTCGACTTCCTGGATTCTTGCAGACGATGCTAAAATTGAAAAAGTTAGCTGGCCCAGAAATGCTAAAAATAGTTTAATGTATTTTCTTGAACAATCCGGTCATTAATGTCAATCGATATTAACATGGAGTAGTTTTTAGAAAAGTGTCACCTTTTCATGAGTACTTTCATATATTTCAGATACATCACACATTATCAGCTTTATTAATTATTTGTTTATGTAATGTAAAAGATATTAAATAATTGGATACGCTTAAATGGAAAAGCTGTTGATGCTTTATAAAAAGTAGACAAATCAACGACAAAAAAACAGCACATATGCGGGCTGTAAAAAAGTTGAGACAAGTACATTTTCGTAGGCCGCGAAAAAAATCATCACATTATTTTATTCTTTCACAAAAGTGTTCAAATCCTAATAAAAATTGAAATGTATTCAGTCCGCCGGGAAATGACCACACCCTAAAAAAATTTCAAATTCCCCAAAAAAATTTATCGCATACATTTATATCACTCAAAAAGTTAACAATTCAGTCCTCGCAAAAAATTAAGTTGGAATTATGAAACTAATTCGCAAAGTGCCCAAAAGAATACGTTTCGATTCTTGCAAAACGTTGAGTTGAAACTTTACAAAAAGTTACTAAATAAATTGAGATCTACTAAAGCAAATATGGCCAAGTACGTAGAGCTTTTTATATTGTATCTCACAAAAAAATCATATCATTTTCAATAATTAAAAAATTGTTTAAGCCCCCCTAAAAACAGTAAAGCAAATTGAATCGTCCCAAAAATGATCACTCAATAAATAATGGGCTTTGAAAAAAATTATTTCGGTCATTATGTTCTCTCAAATGTATTCAAGCTCGCGACGAATCAAAAATTACATACGATATTCTCAACAACAATCGGATTCTGCAAAAATCTTGGAACCCTCTCGAAGAACGGTCATCAATTAAATCCGGATCACGAGAAAAACTGAAAAATCCGATTCTCGCTAAAAATAATGTTGCGTTTGGTGAGCGGATATGAACAGAGTACTTGTCCGGCCCGAAAATTTTCATAAAAATTGCTTATTTAAATGAAAATTAATGAAGCTGAAATTTCTATCTCATAAAGTACCTTATAACTCTCATAAATTCTATGTAAGGATGTAAAGTTTTTTTAAGTTTTTTAAGTGGATAGAAATACTGTATCTCAAATCGGGAAAAAGTTCCGAACTGCACGGAATTCTTCAATGCATTCATGTCATGATTTGAAATGATTATTAAAGTTTATCGTGTAGAGAACAGCACATTTTCAGTTGCAATCCTCGATCAGCTGCAATCACTGATTAAGCGGACGATACACGGACTGACCCGTAATACGTACGTGAGAAGTAGCTGTTTTAGTAATTCCAAGTTTTCACAAAAAAGAAACAGAGTTTTACAAAACCTTGACCGCCCATTCACGCATCCTTACGTTTTAAGGTAATTTATGAGATAGAAATTTCAGCTTCATTAATTTTCATTTGAATAAGCAATTTTTATGAAAATTTTCAGGCCGGACACGTACTCTGTTCATATCCGCTCAACAAACGCAACATTATTTTTAGCGAGAATCGGATTTTTCAATTTTTCTCGTGATCCGGATTTAATTGATGACCGTTCTTCGAGAGGATTCGAAGATTTTTGTAGGATCCCATTGTTGTTGGGAATATCGTATGTAATTTTTAATTCGTCGCGAGCTTGAATACATTTGAGACAACATAATGACCGAAATAATTTTTTTCAAAGCCCATTATTTATTGAGTGATCATTTTTGGGACGATTCAATTTGCTTTACTGTTTTTAGGGGGGCTTAAACAATTTTGTGAGTATTGAAAATGATATGATTTTTTTGTGAGATACAATATAGAAAGCTCTACGTACTTGGCCATATTTGCTTTAGTAGATCTCAATTTATTTAGTAACTTTTTGTAAAGTTTCAACTCAACGTTTTGCAAGAATCGAAACGTATTATTTTGGGCACTTTGCGAATTAGTTTCATAATTCCAACTTAATTTTTTGCGAGGACTGAATTGTTAACTTTTTGAGTGATATAAATGTATGCGATAAATTTTTTTGGGGAATTTGAAATTTTTTTAGGGTGTGGTCATTTCCCGGCGGATTGAAGGCATTTCAATTTTTATTAGAATTTGAACACTTTTGTGAAAGAATAAAATAATGGGATGATTTTTTCGCGGCCTATGAAAATGTACTTGTCTCAATTTTTTTACAGCACGCATGTGTGCTGTTTTTTTGTCGTTGTTTATTTTACCTGAATGAAGAAAAATTCAGATTGCATTCCCATATTGATAATTGACTCTTCATTTTGAATTAAGAAATTAAATTTGTAATTTAATATTTTTCAATTATATTAATGACGCAATGTGCACGTGATATTTGCAGATTTTTCTTTTGTTATCACCAAAAAGCATCTTTGTTATGAGCAAAAAGAAAAGAAGAAAAATAAAATAAAACTCACCGGTTACCATGCTGTGGAGAAAAAATCCCTCGATAAACATCCACATAAACATGGCCGTTCTCGCGTACTCAAGAAGAATATAACTGGCTTCACAAAGGACGGGCTGCAATTAGATTATCATGAAGTCTCATTAATCCATATGTCATCAAACGAGACTAATGATTCAATTACAGTTATATCATCATTTTAACGGTTGTCCGATAATTTAACAAGTATCCTTTTTGATCCTTGATGACGTTTAAGTGTTATTCAAAATAAATTGAACTGACCGTATTTTTTATTCCATGATGCAATCCATAAGCTCCTGATCTTAGAAGGGCTTGATCGATGTACAAAGTGAGCCTTATCACAACTTGGATGACCATAGCGACGAATAAATTTTTGTGAATACGTGTTCGGGTATTTCTCAAAGATCTGTAAATGAAAATTCAAAATTTCGTTATCATTGACCTCCTAAAGGTTAAAAAAAAGAGAATCGTTTCAAAAAAAAAGTAATTAAATAATTTACATGCAATTAAAAAGATATTTAATTTTAATGAGGGACCTATTTTTAAAGAGAAATATGCATTTTTCGATATAAACAAATCCACACAAAATATATCTTTACAATCTGCCTTAATTTCAGTTGCATAAATGAAAGTGCGAGATACTATTATCAACTAAACTTGTCTTTTTCAGGTATATTTATCTGTCGTCTGACATTTCGACGGATTCTATCTTGTATACTATTCGACCAATGATTTATGTGTCAAGGTTACATAAAGCATTTAACCTTGATGGTCTGAGAGTGACATTAGTGATAGAGACAGTGTCACGGCCAACCATTCGGGGTGTAATCGTGCGATTTAAGTTTCTATGACGGTTTCGAACAATTTCCCACCCTTACGGCGATAGAGCTGAAGTGTGCGGTCGCTTCTATATGCTTGAGGGAGGGGGGGGGGGGGGGGAGAGTAAGAGAGAGAAATTCCGAAACTTTTATACGACACCGGTAGAATTTTGCTGAAAATTGCTAAATTTTGTCAGATGTTCATGCATAGAGGGTGTTTCAAAACTCACGGCCGACATTTACAAAAAAAGTACACCGATCGAATTAAGAATTGAATTTTGCGTTGAAAATGATCGTGTAACACTGGAACATGTGGATCAATGTAAAATTTATATTTATATTATAACTTTAATAAAGTATGTTTGACACGATAAAAGTGTCTAAGCAAAAATTCAAATTTTTCATCAAAACTACTACCTTTGTTTGTTAAAACTTTTATAGATACAAAATAATAAACGGCACAATCGAATATTACTTGTACCACAGTACTACGCAGTTCTTAAATTTAAGTTCAAAATATGCTGATCGACATACTAATTTACAAGCCAATTATTATGAAGAGAAGTTTTTTTAAAATTATAAACAAGAAATGTTATTCTATTTTTGGTCCAATTTATCTAGAGATTTAATTACAATCTTAATGATTTTATGTCGTGCTTTCATTCAAATTTGTGATAGGAAATCCGAAAGGTGATTAGAAAAAACGTATACTAGCGAAACGAGCTCAGCTTAGTAAATAAGCTGGTGCGTTCACTTTGAACGCTTGACAACTCCACTTCTCATCCGCCCTTATGGGACAGACAAATGAATAAAAACATTTTGCTTCCAAATTATGCAACCCAGTAATTTAATAAACTTTGAGCGTGAATTTTAGGACACCTTGTACATAGAGTCCACGTAAGTGTCTTGGTGCACACCCTCCTATGGTTTCCTTTTTGAAAGTGGGTTGGAATAGGAAACGCAGTGAACCAATGTGCAGAGAGAGAGAGAGAGAGAGAGAGAGAGAGAGCGAGAGAGAGAGAGAGAGAGAGAGAGAGAGAGAGAGAGAGAGAGAGAGAGTGTAATATCGAAAAGACAGGAAATTCAGTATAAAACTACGATAGGGGGAAGCGAAGATGGAACATTTTGAGTATCACGAGTATTGTACCATTGTCAATATTCTCAATGTATTTGTACATTGAAATGAAAGAAAAGGTTTGATTTTTCGCTAAAAATAATGGAGTTGCACTGGGTTTAAAAAAGAAAATAAAACTTATTTTTTGGAAAAATGACGTGAGAACAAACTGCTGTCTCACGGATAACAGCAATATTTGTAAAGAGAGAGAGCAACGATCATCAAGAAAAAAAAATAGATTCAATGAATAATCTGTTCATATTTCTAAAATTGAAATGAATAGCGTTTAAGGGGGAAGGCCATTGTGACGGGCCAAAAAAATGTTATTTTTTGGGAATTACCCAGGTATAAATAATTATTTAAGGATCGGGTAGAGGATACTTTATTGAGTAATATATTCAACTATTTCAGTATCAATTTTTATTGAAAAATATTGAAAATTAACAATTTCATGAGCTTTTACGTGATAAAAAAAACAAATTCCTCTTCATGGTTCCAAGGAAATTTTGGTAATGGATTACGTGTACGTTGTACGTGGCCATTAAAAAAAAAAAAAAATTCACAAAATGGCGGCGGTTTGAAATGTTTTTAAATCATTATTTCGACCTTTGTTTTTGTTTAAGCGGTCTTGAAAATTGGTAATTATCGAAATTTCAAAAATCGTGTACAAGCTTAGTCACTGCAATAATGAATATTTGAAAAATAAATAAATAAATCAATAAGTAAATAAAAATTGGTTCATTAGTCTTCGAGCATTCTCTGGGACAAGGTCGAAAACAGATGTTTCGAGGAAAACTCGTTTGAAATTTTCGTTGCTTTTTTCTTGACATAAAATAAGGTGTTAACTTGAATATTGATACTTACTTTTAACTTAAAAATTTTTTTTACAAAATTTTGAACATGAATACTGCAAGAAAGCGCAAAAAAAAACAAAATATAGAATTGTTTGACCCGTCACAGTGGCGTTCCCCCTTAATACATCTCAACACTCTTCCTATAATAAAAGCTTGAATATTGTATATGAATTGATCACGTGTCAAGAACTTTGTGAAGGTGCTCTGGTCTCCACTTTCAACATATATTAACTCGTTATGAACTAAGATCCAAAAACTACAAACGTCTTTGTTGTAACGAAGCATCAATATACTCCGATGATGAACTTCTAAATATTTGATGAGACAAATCAAGAGCAGTTTTCGTATCACTGAACGTCAATGTATTCGAGTTCGGTGTTTTTTTTATGTCTCCAATTAATAGTCGTAATCACATATACTTTTTTGTACCATCGCAGGCTGCAATATATTTAACATCGAGAATATCATTACATTTGTTTGTATTACGAAGGACTTTTATAAATTTGCGTTGTACGGAATCAGTCGCAAATTCTTGATTTTCGTAAAAAAATAATATTGCATCTAAAAATCTACTTTTGTGACTGTGTGTCGAATAAACGGAATATTTTTTAATGTAGATTCGTATTGGGAGATCTTTTTCGTAACGATCCATTCAAGATATTATACCGATTTACGTATAGCCTCTGGCAAAAAACTTTTATTTGCTCCACTAGTTAATCGCTCCATTCGTGCATGCTCTTGAATAGTCCGATTATCTCTTTCAATGCGACCGTTTCTGTTCCCATGAATATGGAAAAGATTGTTCGTCAAGAATTCTATTGTATTCCAAAATTTTCTCCACTTCTTCCTTCAGAAATTTCAGTCCATTATAAGAATGGACAGCCTTGATGCCATTACCACTTGTATTCGAGATTAATTCTAAATAAATCACGAAGTTTTCAGTCACTTCATTTTTTTTTTGTGAAATTAAAGAAATATAGTGAACACATGTCGCTTCATCTTTGAACAGAAGGAAATATCCTGCACTTATTGTTTAACTAATATTCACAGTCGCACATATACAAGTATGTACTTGTGTGTGTGTGTATGTGTGTGTGTGTGTGTGTGTGTGTGTGTGTGTGTGTGTGCGTGTGAGTCGACAATGATTACTCGTATGTGACACTCTACTTACTTTTCTAAATGGATATTCTTCACAAAAAAACTTTTATCGTCAGAATCCATACACTCTACATTTTTTCTTTTATCTAACAGCCTAAAATCTCTGAAATAACAAGATCTCTGAAGACCAAAAAAGACCAGTCATAAAACAAATGATCCGAGCAATTTCCATTTTTTCGAAAAGTCTTCAACTCATTCATATAGTAATTAATATTCGTAAATATTATGGCTAGTATCGAAGTTTTCCCGGTTGAAATGCAACGATTTTTTTTAGTATTATGTGAATTTTTGAGCAAATCCAAACTACCTAAATTGGTAGAAAATTTAGTTGGGTCTTCGTTCGACATTCGCGGATTAAATCAGTGATAAAGCTGATGGTTGAAAACATTGTAACATCTAGTGATTTAAAAAATGCAGATTTTAGGATTTGATTTAAACAACATCGAGTACGTAATATGAGATATAAAAATAATCGATTAAATGCCTACAGATTTATAAATTAATTCCAAAACGTAAATATGTTTTACCTGAATTTGCAGAATATTGCCAAGGATATTAAAAGGGCTGCCAACGAAACGCTCAATCCAACGAACTCCAATGTTCGTGTCTTTTCAGCTATCTCGAGTTTCACCTGTTCAATATATTTACATAACTTATCTTATATAATAATTGCTTCAGTGTACGACGATCTCTTTTACAGTTTTATATTACTTCGAGAAAAAAATATCGTGATAATTAAAACAACAATAAAAAAGTTCTGTTAATAAATATTTTTTAAATTTCGAAAGAACTTTATTTGTACGCAAAACATATGAAAATAAATTACAATTCTTTACATCCGGTAATTCGATTAATTTTGTTAATTCTATAGAATTTTTCAAATTATGCTTTTATTTAAAAAAGTTTAAACATATATTTTTTAAAAACTAAGAGTCAGTTGTAAAGTTCAAGAGTATCACGTTTTTAATCATCTGATTATACAATTAATAAAATATGATCGTGATTGTGACGATGTTTTTTCTTGGATTTGTTACCGTGTATGTATTTTACCTTTGCTGCGTCCTCATTTCCGGTGTAAAGCTTTCGAATGAGAAGCAGCATTTCTGGTGTGAAACAAGGCGTGTAGTTCGTCCATCCATTTGGTGATTCCCGTTCGCCAATCACGCCACCTCGTCCTTCCCAACGTCCGTCATCGCTGCAACGTCTCTCGGCAAATTCTGTGATCCGCAAAAAAAAAAAAAAAATATACACATATTCTTTTGTCCGTTTGCATGTGTGCAATTCTGAATGCTGTTGCAATTTGCATCATTGGAATATAAAGACTTTTTTTTTGTTATGTTCCAGAATTATTTTATAAATTCAAGTCACCAAAATAGAGCAAATTTTCTACTATAAAATTACGGAATCGCGAAATTAGAGAAAAAGAATTTTCGTCCATTGAACATTGTGTATTTATTTTTTTCGTCCATATGTCTCTATAAGTTAAAGAAACTTCAATGATATTGCAGAGAGTCATATATGTTGGTGACCGTTTGATTCGCAACTTTCAACTCTCCGTCTGTCGTATGGTTATTGCCTGAAAAGGAAATCTTACGAATTGCATTTTTCTCGTCTCCGGCGACTATATAAAACATTTGTGTTCAATTTTACTCTACAGTCATATAAACGTGCATATCTAAGCATTTAAATAAAATGGAACAATTTTCAATATATTTTTATAATACACAGAGAAAGGAAAAATAAAGAGAGAAGCTGAAAAAGAAACAGAAAAAATTTTCGCAATGTATTTCAGCTTCTAGCACGTGTAGATGCAACTAAAAAGCATGTTGAGATGTCTTTTCCTCGTCAAGTGGCCGCTAGGGGACGTTCGGGCGATTGCATACCTAATGAAAAGTGAACAAGATCAACTGAAGACTTGTAGGAACTCAGAAACTCAAGATTTCTCCGTATCTACTTTCTTTTCCCCCTGTCTTCATTTCTCTCTCTCTCTTTCTCCCTCCCTCCCTCTCGCTCTTTCCCTCCTAATCGTCAACGAGCTCTCAAAACGAGATACATAAGAATAAAGAAAGGCACGAATACATTTCTGCTCACGAATATAAGAAAGAGAGAAATAAGAGAGTTGGCAAGATAGGACGAGGGAGATGGAGAGAACGTGAGAAGTTTCGGGTCAGTGGGGACAAAGAATTTGTGAGATTTCAACTAGGCCATACAACATTCATATTGGGCGATAGATGGTGGGTGCTTTTGCTTTTTCTTCATGTGCTTCATCGCGTGTGCTCACGGGCACTTTCTCGATAAACCACCACCCTATACCAGAGCCGGCCGTGCACTATCGAACAATCGAAGTGCGGTCGAAGTGGGTCGAGTACTTTGCTGCTGTTACTTCCTCGATGCCACTTTCTCGTCTTTTTCACAGCCTCCAGCAAACGCGGATATGTATGTAACGACAAACGTCAATCTATATGCGTGTGTCTTATTCCTGAGGAAGAAGGGTACCACTAATCGCTAATCGACGCGACAACAATAACCTTCCGGAACGCCTGCGTTCCTTATTCAGTAATTCATCCTCAAGAGAGGTGATTCAACGTTTTCATGGTTTGAAAAATGAGTGTTTCGGACAAGAAAAGATATAATTAAACACTATTCGTCGATTCTATAATCTTCAATTTCGGATTTATTGAAGTGTCTATGGCTTGACTACGATCATTGCGGTCCGTTTAGTAACCTCTATTTCGATTGAAATGATGGTTATGAGCTGAGGGTTGTTGGGTTTAAGATTTCGCAATATGATGAACCTCTTGAAAGTTTGAAGTACCGGGTTGATGGGCAATTATGAGCAAACCACATACAAGGTACAATTGATCTCAATTGAATGTGGATTATGAGAAATATGTTCATTGGTCAATTGAACATTGTGTTGGATCAAGAACCTGCTTTTAGATAGAATATCTACCCATTTTGCTACGTTTAAATAGAGCCGAAGTCGATGATAATATGATTTTGCGTAACTTTACGTACTTCGTAATTTTAATTGTAAGTATCATCGATAAAGCAATTATTCGAGCCGAGCAGCGAAAAGCAGATGCCCGTAGTATGGTTCCACTACTGTGTAAAAAGTGGCTTGATAAAGTCGAAATGTCTACATGGACTTTGACTCGATGTTTGATATATTAAAGGAATAATGTAAAATTTTTCATGAGAAAAAACGCAGTTTCATATTGACTGTTGAATAATAGCTGAACGTGTGCACGCGCGTAATGCTGCAAATTTTTATTCAATTAATGTTTAGGATTTATAGACGAAAAGTTTTAATTACAATCGAAAAAAACATACACTGATAAAAAATATATGAAATTTACAATACTTTTACAATACAACGGTAAATGAAATTTATAAACCGGGTGCATGAAATGAAAATTATTACACTTGTATGCCAAAATTGAAATATGAACATAAATTTTGGTTACTAATGTGGAATTTAAGATACATAACATTGAATATTCATATGAAATCTGAAAATTTTGTGGACATGCATTGAAATAAATCATATATGTTTGATTGATAATTAATACAAATGTATATGAATTCATCTACTATCAACAATGTATTAAAATTACAGTATGATCTTCACTTTTCTTGACAGTTGACTGAAAAATAAGATACACATGAATGTTACTAATACGATACATGTTATTTCCCATCGTAACTATATCTCTTAAAAATGCGCTATAAAAATGGGAATGAAAATTAATATACCCGGTAGTATAAAAAAAAATCCGTGTATTAAAATTCATTTACCTATGTATTAATTATAAGAATCTCAATATTAAAATTAATACACAAGTGTAGGAAATTCGTAACGCTTTGTGGGCACCGTGCTTCGCGCTCTGGCCACCGCGTGGCGCAGAGCGTCGACTTTCTCATAGGAGGCACGTGCTTCGGACGAGGATATATACAAGTCGCTCGAATCTAAGAAAATTGTGTAAAACATGAAAATGGTAAACACCAAACTTAACACAAGATGTTGAGATTATAATAAAAATTTTTACGGCGATAATTGCTCGACTTGATTGCCACGGCATCAAGTGGTGATAAGTCGCTCTAACTAATTTCTTGAGATGTCTGCATGATTTCGACCTTCAACTTTAAAAAATCGAACACAATAGTACGCCAATTAATGTATTCCCCTTAAAAACTCATAATAGCTGAATTTATTTAATATTCATTCGTATATTAATATTCAAAAAGGATCACCAAATTTTATGATACATCTCTAGAAATATCGTAGACATATGTAATGCGAAAACGTTATACGGTGCGCCTGAAATTTAGTAATCTTGAATCTGAAAATTACTATGCTGGTAACATGAACTTTAATATACCTGTATAATAATATTAGTAGATGTTTCGTGTTTTTAATATGCACAAGGTCAACATTTCTTACATGTATATGATTTTTCAAATACACAAGTATATTAATTTTACTGAACAGTGCTCGTATCATTAAAATACCGCGTCTCTCAATTTTCCTCAGCGTATCTGAATTTTCATATACGGTATCCGCATAAAAGCTTCCTATACATGTGTATTAATTTTCATACGAAATTTTTTTATAGTGTACATTTTCGAGTAACTGATCCCCCGAAGGTGTATAGAGCTCCTTAATATATATTTATATATATAACTGTACGCACTCCATCAAATAGGTGTCACTTGAAAGCAGAACGGGTCAAATTCTACTCAAACATATATCTTTTGAATTTAATAAGATGTCACATTTATCTGATGACACAATGGCATGAATATTGATTCGTGACACATGACTAATGAGGTTGAGCATGTACGAGGACGCTATAAGTATTAATTTTCGAACAAGAATCTGTCGGGGACTCAATGGCTCTGATTCACCAATGCTGCAAGATACGTAATGAAAACAATAAATTATTTCGGCTTTTCCGGTAGTCTTAGCTGGAATTATAGTGTCCGGGTCACACCTGATATTTGGTTTAAAAAATTAAATACAGTGCGACCTCGATCTTTTTGCACCTCGATTTTTTTCCATTCCTCTTAATTATTGTCCCCATTCTATTTTGTCTCGCCAAGGGGAATAGTGGCTGTGGGCATTGTATTCCGACACGCTGGCGCGCAGGCGCTGCGGTAACATAACCTCAAACTTGAAGGGTAAAAATAGGTATGCGCATGCTCGTACCATTTCGAACTTGCCCACAAAATTTAAGTCACACCTCTCAGTTGAACCTCCATGTTTCATGAGATGTTTTTACCAGTCCTCTCTCCAAGCGGTAGAAAATCGAGGTCGCACTGTACTGGCAAAAACTAATACTGGCAGTGAGTTGCGACTATTACCACCTCGCAAAACACGTCATCGTGGTAAAGCGGCGATCGCTTAATTATTAGTGTTTTATATTGAATGCCGTGTGAACAGGAAAATAACAAGTATTGCAGAAGATATTACTGTTCGTGGACCGCGATTAAAGAAATCGAAAAGTTAAAGACTCCTCAGCACTCGATGAAAAACGCTGCCCATGTTTCTACGATAAGACATATTTCTAGTTAACAGAAGGCTACAGATATGCAATGTCCTCGTTGGAAAATTCGAGCAGAACATATACATGGGCCAGAGTAGATGACGGTGATATAAATTATGTGTGGGTTTTTTGTAAGTGAAATTTCTTCTGATATCTAGTACAAATTGTGTGTTCTGTATTTATATATTTAACGAATTAAAATATTATAATTTCAATGTAAGAAATAATTAGTAGTTTTAATGAATATCTGATAATTTGTAAACGCGTATTCTTAATATGGTGATCATATCTACGCGCTTTTCCTTGACGATAAATTATATATGTTTTCCGGAGATTCTCCCATTTCGCCCGCTTGTCTTACTTTGCTCGTTTCGTAGTGATATATCTGTTTTCGATTTTTCGATGAACTAAAACAAGAAGTTACTGTTTTCATTTTCATCACGATAATTACTCGCAATTAATTTGGACCGGCCCATTTTGGAGTCTCCAAAACATGATTTCGAAACACTTTCCTAAATGCTTACCAGTTTTCAGTTTCGGTGAAAAGCAATGTTTGAGTTAAAATATTAGAACCAGGATATTCTCGTTCATTTTTGAATATAAACGTATATATTTGAGCGAAATTTGTAAATGTAGTTGCCCATGAATTGCAGGGATTGAAAAATATATAGTTGGGTTTTCCGATTACGAGATTGAAATCGCCCTACTGCTTTGAATAACGATTTTCGAATGTAGTCCGATGACTCCAGTGTCCTATACATATAGATATGAACCACCGTTATATTTCAACTTCCAGTACAACAAGCTCTTACGTCATATATGTATATAAAATGCATTTGTATTGATGTTTGCGTGTGTGTAGGGAATATTGGGGAAAAATGGAATACTTTAATAAGCGCAGAGGGACCCAAAGGAACTATTTAAGATACTTTTAATAAGATACTTTTATTTATTGACGTTGCTACATGCAAAGTGGATAAAATTAATGTTTTCCAGATTTTCGGGTAACTTCAGTTACAATTATTATATTAGTTGTAAATACATTGGAACAGTACCTGTATACAATGAGTACATTTTTTCAAGAAAATAATAAAAATGATGCCTTCTTATTAAAAGACATCATTTTTATTATTTTCTTGCCTCGTTTTGTCACTTTGTCCCATTTTGCCTCGGATATGCATCTCCTATTTCTCTTTCTCCAAAAACTTCTCTTTCTATTCTCCTTTCCTCTTCATCTTTCACTTTATAATTCCATCTCAAAAAAATTCGGCTACTTCCGAAAGAGAGAGTTGAAATTTGTTGAGCCAAGATTGTCTTAAGCGCATCAATTCGTGAGCTGACAACTCGAAAATCGTGACAGATTTCACGGTTGAACTCAAACAAGCAAACAAATTTCTTGTATTTATGAAAAAAGGCATACACTGAGAAACGAAATTTGTAGAATCAACAAATCCTACGCCACGGGAGGGGGGGGGGGGGGGGGGGAGGGCGAACAAAACATTCAGTTCATGATAGAATATATTTCAATTGTTTCAAATTACAAAAAACAGTGAATCGAACTAAATATTTTATTTTCTTGACTGAATATTTATTTAAATCAAATAATTATTTAATTAAGTCAAAAAATTATTTAGTTAAATCAAATAATTATTTAATTAAGTCAGATGATTATTTATTTGATTCAAATAAATAACGCATATTTATTTCAAACAATTTGATATTAAATTTTTTTGTTTGATATCCAAATATGTAAATTGAACCTCTTACAATTCGAAAATGTGTATTCTACTAGTTTCTCATCAATCATGATGAGAAATCAGTTGAACATGGAAGTCCTTAGACTCTGATGAATTTTTCACGGGAATGTAACATGTGGAAGTTATAAATGTTCGCTACCTAATTCTGGATCAGAATCGGTTGGAACGTCTTATCTTACTCGACTTCCGCAATTTATGTCCGTCCAGAGGCCACTCTATATGTGAGAAGAGCCTCGGCGTTCTGCGTCATGCCGTGGCCGGACCGAAAAGCTACTCGAACGTTCGTTAATTCTTTTGACAACCCATTTAGTTACGATGACGTCAAAACATGTTCAGACAACAAAACCTAGTTTGTGGGAACAGTTTAGTATCTTCAACCAATTATTGTGTCCATGACACTATATGATTCAGTTCACACAACTAAAAATTTAGTTGAACGGGACGTACGGATGTTCTTTTTAAGTTTGTTGATTCAATCAATATTTAGTCGACCAAATCGAGATTTAGTTGTTTCAACAGCTTTAATTAGTTAAGAAAATGTCGTAACGTGTTGAGTCAACTAAACGGATGCAACAAAATATTTTGATTGTTTTAACCACTTAATTTGTTGATTGAACTACATATGCGCTTACCATGACATTATTTTTGTTGAATCAACAAATTTGTAGCGAATAAAATGAAATTTGTTAAATCAACAAATTTGTTTTCTCATTGTAGCTTTCCGAAAATTCATAACAAAATCAATTTAATCGATCTCTTTTTTTCTTCATTGAACTTAAGGGGAGACCTCGGTAAAACTTTCAGATCATGGAGGCCTTTACTGATTATGTTAAAATTTTGGG